>SCDZ01000166.1:0-173672 GCA_004143845.1 Drosophila lacertosa | reverse complement strand
TATATATATATATATATTTAAATTCTTTTAATTATTTAATTTTTAATTAGCCTAAATTTTTTCCTATAATTTTTTAATCTTAATTTATTTAAAATAAATTCTTTGTTTTCTTACAGATATTCAACAAGTATTAAATATAATTTTATAATATTTGTGTGCACCCATAAAGCTTTCTTAGCATGTTTTAAATTAATGCTAATTTTTTTATAAGTGTCATACGTCTAATTAAATCAAATTAAAAATAATGTAATAATAGTCTGCCTTTCTTATGCAGTTCTTCTTTGTAAATATATATTTCCTACTGTGCCCTGCCCAATTAGGCTTTGTGCATGTGGTCAATCACAGCCGCGTGTCTGGCCATGCAAATGCATTTATAATTTTATGCAAATTATTTTGTGATTATGCTGTCATGCCCAGCAGAAGTGTAACAACATTTTATTATAATGCAATTCAGTTTATGTTGTTATTATGTTTAATCTTTTCAATTTTACGAGGCATGCAAATGAATTGTTTGCACAATTGGATGTTATTCATTTGAGGTGCGGAGCTGGGGAGAGGAAACTAATTTATTGATTACACTAAGCAAAAAAATAATTAACTCATACTTTAGTGAATAAAAATAATATATGCTAAACAGTAAAAAATAGGTAAATAAATTTGCTTTTATGCATATATTAGGTATCTAGTGGCAACGTGGTTAACATGTTTTCTTTTGTTGAACCATTAAAGTGTAAGATAAAAGTTGGAGCTATTTCGCACTAATGTGCAATTTAAACCCCTCGCCAAATGGTGTCCAAAATCGAAATAGCTTCCAATTTAAATGCATAATTCAATCGCGTTTAGGAACTTTAAATAAAATCTCACCGTGGTCGTCATTATCAGGCAATGGCAACTGGCAGCCAGGCCGCATCCGGCGCTAACACAAATGCGGGCAACAACAGAAGCAGCCCGAAGAGGGGAGGGGGGATTGTGGGCATACCCCAAAATATCTCACACATGGCAGTTGGAAGACAATGCCAAAGCAGCCGCCAAATCAACGCAGCCGGCAACGGATGCCAAAATGTTTATGCGCATAATGAACAAGCGCCATGTGCAAGGGGCGATTGAACCGGTTGAGCGGGTGCAAAGGCATTGCAGGCATAGAAGTATGAATGCCTCATTGTCCCACTAGCCATGCCCCTGCCATCCCCCTTAAACGTTGTGCGGCGCTTGCAACCAAATCTGTAGGATGCCAGGCACAGGCTCGGGCTCGGGCTCCGGCTCGGGATTTGGCTTAGGCCCATGCAAATGGAATTGCAGTCAGAAATTCGACGGAATTATGCACGAGAATTATGTGTGTGAAAGCGAAAATTTTGGCAATTGCAAATTGCAATTGACATACGCACACATACCAAACAAATAGATAAACAGTTGGCCAAACTGGTGGACCAGCGCATAAATATTACGCATACGCAATGTGTCCTCTGTTTGGCATATTTAAATGGCAATTGACAACCTCAATTTATTTATCTCTATCAAAGCTTAAAGGCACCAAAATTGTGTTGTCTTTACTAAAATGAGATCATTTAAAATTATTAAAAAATAAACTTAAACAAGTATGTTACATAAAGAAAATATCAGTTCATTTTGATTAAATTGTTATTGTTGTCTTGAATAAAGTTTAACTATGATTAATATCGCTAAAAGCTAACGTCTAAGTAGATACATTTATAACGCGTACTAACCCAATTTGGAAGACGCATTAAAATATCATTGGGGCTTTCATTTGTATGCATTTCCCCTGTGTGCGTTTTCTCAATCATTTATCAAGTGAGTTTTCATAAAATGTCACGCACTGCAAAAATGCTCCCCGTTGGCAGCTTATAAAAATGATGCTCCTGTTCCAGCTCTCGTCCTGCCCAGCGCATAAGTCAGCACGACAACGAAAAAATATTGCAACTCTGTAAGTTCTCTTCCTCAAACGAATACTTGTAAGTGTGTGTGTGAGTGTGTGTATGTCATGGCAAAAATGCAGTGTAGAAATAAAAATGGAAAAGAAAATGGTTAGCAATGACTAAGAGAATCAAACAAAAGGATTTTGCTGGCGTTGTCGGCAACTTAAAGCTGATTTCGTATACTAACTCATATTTGACAATATTACTATGTTGCATAAGACAGCAGATGGAGCATGCACACACAAACACTAACACACACGCACACACACAAGCTCACACATGCGTGTCTTACAGCCAATAAGTTGACAGCAGCCGTTGCCAATGCAGCAAAAGCCTGTCGCAGCAAACTTTATGTGCGTGTGTGTGTGTGTGAGTGAGTGTGTGTAAGTGTGTGTTAGTTCGTGTGTGTGCTCTGCAGTTACGACTTAAAGCTTTTAATAAAAATGTCAACTGCATCGAAGTGAAATAAAAGTTCGAATAAAGGAATGTGTTGAGAGAAAAGTTGAAAAAAAAAGTAAATATGAAATGTAACTGAAATATGCAAAAGGTAACTAAGCAAAAGTTTAAAGTTATGCATTGCATACAGACTTGTGCTTAAACATAAGGCGACTCTCACTTTTACAGGACATTTGCATAAAGTGATTTCAAATAAAATAATAACATATGATATTATTAGTTACAACTATGAATTTTAGCAGAGTTCATTTAGGATAAAAATATACCTATTTTCTACTTGGCAACGTTTAAGTAACATATTCATGAAAAGCGGTTCTCGTGCCATGTCAAATAGATGCTCATCGTTGGTATTCCTTATAGGTTTTTGTTGTAGTCGTATGTACCCTGCATTTGTTTCACACGACTTGCGCTCGATGACCACCAAAGTTGGCCCGGAAAGTCCCCCTGCTTTGTGGGTCAGAGACAAACGTCAAAGTCAGTCAGCTAGAAAAAGGTATGCAAACGTGTTTGCCAATTCTACAGCATGCAACCGCCTTTCACCTTTTACCTTTCACCTGCCTTGCAACTGCAACTTGGCTGACAATTTTATTGACAGCTTGACATTTAGATTGATTGCAGTTGGCAAAACTGTTTTCAATTTTTTTCATTTTATTCAATAACAATCCGTCGTGGGTTAGGGTTTTTTTTATTTCTTTTCAAAAGATCCTTAATTAAAAGTTGCACTAAAATTGTTGAATTGAGTTTGGCAAAAGAACCAAACAACAAACAATATACAAAGATATATATATATATATCTTGGTGCTTTACTATTTTCTTTTTTTTGTTTTGTTTTACATTGCATTTTGGCAGGCGTTTCAGGAAAACTATTTCAATTTTGGCAACACTGAGTCTTGGATTTTTATTATGCTAACTTTTCTTATCGAGTTTGGCGTCAGAGTCGAAGTTGGATTGCAATCTTGGTCTAGTAGCTTAAATTATTTTAGATTTTTAGCATATTCTTATTTAGAATAAGCTTATTGTTTATCTAGAATTTTTAGCAAGTCACTTTAAAGTTTAAAATAGCCCTACAAAATGTGTTCTACTTGTGTCCAAGCGTATTGAGCAGGGGCTAAAATCAAGTCACCAATGGTTAAACAATATTATGGAAAATCTGCACACAAGCATAAACAATATCAGCTGTCAATCACAGTGTAGGTAAAATACAAGCACAAAACTTTGGACACCGGACACATACACACACACACACACACAAGCCTCTTGACAATTGGATATTGAGTCTGTTTGTCAGTATGCAATTCTGGGGAATCACAGCGTGTCCGTAAATTATGCATACAAATTAGAGACGGGCATTGTGTAGAGGAGATGACGTGAACATAGAAATGTGGAATAATAACATTAATGAAAACACGTTGATGACATGGAGGCGACGAGACAGACACTGGGACGGACTTGCCAAACAGCTGCAGGATACGGCGGCAAGCACAAAATTAAACAGAACAAAGCAAAAGCGAAACAGATGGCGACAGGATAAACGTACACACACACAGACACACACGCACACACACGGAAACACAGCAGCGTTGACAACAATTACAGTGAGCGCTAAAACAAAACAACAAGGCAGGAGCAGCAGCTACAACAACAACAGCAACAACAATAACAACAACAAAAACAACAGGATCAACACACACATGCTGCCGGCATTATAAATTTGCAGAAGCTTAGCAACTTCACATCAAAAAGGACAAAATCCTTGCAGTAGCTTTTGATATGCTTGTGCCTGTGGAGTTTCCTCCTGCTAAGTAATAAGTATTTGCCTGACAGAGTAAAAAATAAATAACTGCCAGCACACAAAAATCTTCATATGCTCTGCCTCAAATGTTTTTAAATGTGAGACAATGACGAGTATAATCAGTAAGAATACTTTATTATACAAAAGCTCGACTAATAAGTACCCTATGTCTAAGTATATAATCTATATAAAATATTAGCAGGTTATTCTACTTAACATTTTTGTTTAAACAAAACCTTTTAATAATTTTATTACATCTTGGATTGGTCTCTATGATACCGTTCTATACTTTTGCAATTTATACAGGGTACAAAGATAAAAGGCGAGACTGTAAAAAAGCACAATGCGAGGGAAATGCTTATTTTTAAATAGACATAAATATGTACATGAATTTGAGTCTTTACTAATTCCATTTTTTGCTTTTGCGCTACTCTTTATGCTGAAGATACTTTTGAAATATATATTTTTTGCTTTTTATGCAAAGCATACAATCTGTCAAGGTAACAAGTTTCCTCTTTTCCTTTCAGTTATAAGAGAGAGGAAGAGACTTTAAGAACGGTTGAAGAAATAGAGTTCAGATAGCTTAAACAAAGCACCGAAGTTAATCTATAAAGTAAGTCAGAGATAAAATTCACATTTCAACAACTATGAACCACATCTAGGAAACTATTTAAACAGCGCCATGATATATATTTAATTAATGCCCATATTAATATAACTTTCTATTAAACCCAAATCAAGTTTCCCTGCTACAGTTTCACAGCGCAAAGAAAAGCAAAAAGGTAAATTGCTATCTCATTGCAACCGCAAATCTTTTAATTTCTATTTGACTTTGGCATGACTTTTGGCTGTGGCACCGGAAAGCGACCGTAAAAACATGAAATGACCAAAAAATGTTGCCAGTTTTCATGTTAGGCTGCGGCTGTGCGGTTCCTTTTGGCTTTAAGGTGAGCTGGCAGCTTTGAAAAGTTTTTTAATTAATTAAGGAAGACGAACCGAAAAGTTGCGACAATTAAATAAAAGTTAAAGTTGCAAATGCCCAAAGAAAATGCTTAAAATGCGGATAGACAGGAAGCATTATGATCAGGGCCAAAATGCCAACCACATCTAAAACAAATTTCATGAATTATGTTGCCGAAAAAAATGTAATAAATCCCTCCCCTAAAAAAAGGAGGCCGACGCACTTCTGTGACGCAGTCACGTGCCCCTCACGAGTGCTGCGTGCTGCGGCACATCCGAGACACACAGATAACCACATTCTCATACAGTCACATAGCTACACACAGATGTATGTAAATACTGTATTCTTACACTTGCTTTACAAATATGCGCCTAATAATGCGCAGCTTGGAGATTCGCCCCTATTTCTGAACGGGACTTGTGTTGCCATAAAGGCTTAAAATATTTGCACGTAAAATGTTGAACGGCAAATCTCAACGGAAATACACATGCACACATGCACACACACACACATACGCACATACGCGGTCACACATTGGCTTGGCATGCCACAGCTGTTGCGCTACGTTGTACGCGGCGTATGCGTAATATGCCTTTAAAACGCCATCAGCATGTGCCTTTAATGACATCATTTTGCCGTCTTGCCGCCTTGCAAACGGCTGCAAAGTGTCAAAAGTTGATGTTTTTATTGCTTTATTACTGTATTTTATAAAAATTAAAATGCAAATGCGATTTTCACAGCATTGTTTTAACTGAATTCGTGCTTTAAGTCTTCTTTGGAAATTATGCTTAAAGTTTTTATGTGAAGTGAAAAGTTGCTGTTGTAGTTATTGAAAAGCTGCGAATAAATATGTTTTATACATTTTTTGAATAAGTTGTTTGTGACAGCACTGAATGACAACTCTACAGAAAAAACTAAATTGATTTACAAATTGTGATCTGAAGTAAATATTCAATTTAGATTTAATAAATTTAATATTTAGTTACATGATTTCACATTGACTTCCTTAAGGGTTTGTTGACTTTGTTTAAAGTGCCTACTAAGCTCCTTCCAGTAGCATATTTGGTAAGGCCAAGCGAAAACAGGCACTAAACCAGAGTGAAAGACTGCGACATGGATCCATTGCTAAATGTAGCCAACATCATTCCGCACATCTTTATCTGCATGTTGATTGTCGCTGGTGGCAATTCCCAGCCAGCGCTCATTAGTATGCAACATTGCGGTGGCTTACATTAATTGGGCGTTGCAACTGATTTGAATACGAGGCAACCAGAAAACCAGAAACTTGAGCGTAAAAAAAAAAAGGAACAGAAATATTTGCAATAGCTCCCAAAGCCAAAGTGGCATTTAGCATTGGCTGCAGTCTGTCCCAGGCGCATTCTGTCCGCAGCCAGCTTGTCCGCTGTCCACGAGGTACATTGGCTTTAATTGCTTAGCCAGTTGGGGCTGTTGACTTATGGAAATTGGCGTCTATATCGGTTAATGCCAAAACACACGCGGCGCATAATAATGAAAGTTGCAGAGCATCCTCAAGCTGTCTTGCCAAGCATAAATTGCGGTCCTTTGAAGGACATGTAACCAGTCAATCTGGCAGCTAGCTGGCTGCGTATGTGTCTATTTATTTTAATTAAGTACAGGTAAACGTAGCTGCCTGTTTGCACATGGGGCGTGTTTTGTTTGTCGGCATAATTAAAATGCGACACTTTGTTTTCCTCTCTTTTTTTCTTTATTTTTTTGCGGAACAGCGAAAGTTGTACTCTGACAACAACAACAGCAGTAAAAATAAACAAACTGCCTGCACTAACGAATCACTAATTAATAAATAAGGTAAGACAAGGTAAGGTAAGGTAAGGTAAGGCTAGGTAAGTTAAGTTAAGTTATGGCAGCTAACGTAGCTAGGGAGCTGCGAGAGTCTGGAGTAGAATTCTGGTTGCCTTGCCACCATAATTATGCTGATTAATTTAGTAAAGCTCTTAGGTGCACACACGCAAAACAAATTTGCCCACCGTCCTTGTGGGCGTTGGCCACATTTGTATTGTCCGCCCAAGCAGTTGTTATTGTTACGCTAAATAAGAGTCTGTACGAGCCACTTGAGGTTCATATAGGTTTATTATCACGGCTTTGGCTTGTTCTTAAAGCCAACTTTGCCAACTTTCCTTATTGCCAGAAAAACATCTATTTGTGCAAAGTTTTGGGATATTTAAATTTATGTATTTTAAAGCGCTTTTAACCAGTTCAACAGTCAAGAGTTTTTTCCTACACAATGGAGTCTTCCTTCTTTAGCAGAGGGAAGTTTAAATTTTATAACCAAACTTTATTGGGTAGAACAAAATATTTATTAGAAGTTTAAAAATATTTCTTATCAGCTAACTTATTAAAGTATATTTCAGTTCATCCTACATAAATACGCAGTGCTTGATAAGTTACATAAATTGTTGTCTCAAATGATAAATTAATGTCATTTCATATTGCGCATACGCCACAGTGGCTGCAGCAGCATTCTCTGGTCTTAGCTCAATTACAAAAACTTTTGACTCGCAAGCGAAAAGAAATAAAACACAGCTCAGGGCTTACGCAAGGACTACTTGTAACAGATTTACACATACTCCCACAAATATACACTAATGAAACTTAAAGATGGCGCCGCCGGAAACAAGAGCGCAAAACTTATCCCCACCCACTGATAGTTATAACGCACATACGTAAGTGCATAAGTATATGTAGTGCCAAGCAACTTTTTCTGAATCCGAAGGAAGCGGGCACAGAGATTATGCCATGTTAAGAAACATGAGAACATGCGAAGTCATTTCGAAGGGGGAGAGAGAATTTTCCTATCCACGACATGACAAACAAAAGATTAGTGAGGGTTGCAATCGCTTTCGAGTGTCTTACATTTGTCGAAATTAAACAATGTAAACTTTCGGTTTGCTCAACAAGCCAGCCAAGCCAAAAAGAAGCAAACTTTGTCCCCAACTTGGAGCTAGTTTTTAGCGCGAGTGTGTGTGTGTGTGTGTGTGTGTGAGTGTGTGCCTCTGCCTTGACAGACGAATACAAGTATGTAACTCAATTAGTTTTTACCCCAAAAACTTTATGTGTAATACATAGTTTGGCGCCAAGTCCAATCCACGTTCTTGGCCGCTTCTCTCGAGCTTTTCAATTATGGCTACGTTCGTGGTGAGTGGTTTGGCTTGAAGCAGGACCACTTCAGCAGCCGAGTCACATATAAATTTCAAGTAATTGCTTCGCAAGTCAAAGTCCTGCTTCCCCTTCAACGAAAGTCATCACAAAGTCGCCCACGTCCTGCAAAGTTGTTGTAAGTAATTGCCGTCTAATTGCTTATTGAAATTATTCCCCTTCTGACTGTTGGTAATCGAGGATTATCGGCTTTTCTGACTGTGAATGCAATCGAATGGAAAAAACTCAGTCATCAGATTTAAGCATATGACACTTTGACCTGATTTGTATAATTGGCAGTAAAATAAAAATGTTCACTTAATTGCATATATTTATATATTGAAATAAATAAATAGCTCTCGAGTAAATAAGGCACAACCTTGAACAAGCTTACAGTTTATTTTTTTGCTCTTAAATAAATTTAAATAAATTTATCAACTAAGCTTGACAAATGTTGTTAGTTATATTAAAAAGGGTAAAGGACACAGCGCACTTTCCAAGTTATTGATGAGTTCCCCAGCAGCCAATAGATTGATTTCATTGATTTTTCAAGCTTTAAGCGAACATTGAATTTAAAGGAGATCCCTCCTTGAAAGAGGCAAGGGAGAGATTGATGGTCTCGTTGGCGACACTTAATGTTTAGTTCCTGGCGCCAAAGGAGAAGGGTCCTCGCCCGGAAATCACACAAAGATTTGCCCATATAAATGTCTACAGACTTGGGGTTTTTCTTTATTATTTGTTGCTGTTGCAGCTGACCACATTAACCGGAAGCGCCTGGCCAGCAAACTTATGCAAACCAAGCGGCAGATAGCGGCGCAAAACTTGGCCAAAGAATGGCAACTAAGGGGCCAAGGATCCCAGGACGATGTCCAAGTTTTTATGCCGGCGGCTGGCCAAAGAAGAAAAGGCGTTGAAAATGTGCAAAGCTTCCATCCTCTGGCGCCTTATTGTGCAAAGTGTTGACTTTATATCCTTCATTTAGTGGACGTAAAAAGGATATTATTAAAAGCTTAGAAAAGTAGCCATTTCCTTGCAAGTCAACGATGTCCTCATTGCCATCGTCAGCGCCATCGCCTCCTCTCACTTGCTTTTTATCATTGCCTGCGCACAAAATACATAAAATATTAGATGCCTTCAAAAGGAATACAATACAAACTGATTTCACTCTGTTGTCGTCCCTCTTTCTTTATCCCCCCGCCACGCCCACAACGCAATCACCCAGTTGACCAAAGTCATGTAGACAATGAGCCAAACTCGGTTACAGTTTTCCCGTCCCTTATTGTTTCCTTTTTTTTATCGTTTTCTTGTTTGGGCCGCTTTTTGGTTGCGGCTCATTTGTCTTTTATGATGTTGGATTTTTTCTGTTATTAGAACAAAAAAAAAAGGAGGACACTGGGGAACTTTGTGAAAGCGCAGCGCAAAATCGTCCATATGAAAATATTTTCGTAAAAAGCCCATTATAATTATAAATGAGTTGAGCACCCATAATACGTTTTATATTTTTTACTTTTGTACTTCTAAATTTTTTTTGTGTTTTTGTCCATGCTCCCTAGCCGAGTTTATTACAAGGCTTTGTCAAATTGACTGCCACATTTTAATGAGCAGTAAAAATTTGGGGCAGTCATGAAAAAAGTAGTCTACATAGAAATCAAATTTTATATACTTATTTACTTTTTTTTTTTTGCGAAATATTTGTTTTGCCTTTGACTTTGAGTTTGACTTTTGTTATTTTGTGGGACACATGTTAAGAGCAATAAAATGCTGATCTAATTATGGCCAAATATTATCTTACCCTCTTGGCACTGGGGACTTAATAAAATTGTTCAAGTGTATTTGTGACTGACAAAAGACTGCTCATATAAAGTTATAAATAAAATATATGCTTTCTTTTATGAGTTTGTTAATTTATTCAAATGTATGTCAATAGATCTCATTTGTACTTTTCTAGATACAATAAAACTGTCTGTGTTTTAAAATCATTATATTTTTTCTTATTATAATTGCAATTCCATGTTAAAGCATTTTAAGTACAGATTATCCTTTTGTCAGATTTATTTTACAAAACATTTATCTGTTGATAAATTTTCCGATAATTTCTGTATATTTTACATTAAAATGGAATGGGATATTTAAAGTGTTTTATTAATATGTTGCATAATACATAAAATAAATTAAATTTAAACTGTTTTAACATCTTTACAATTTTAACGCCTTCGGTAGATATTCTGGAAAATTGATGTATTTGGCAGGAAAACCATAAACTGAAAAAATCGAAGTGGATAAAAATAAAGTTTAAGTTAACTGTTTTAAATATTATATTATGAGTATTGACCACTTTATTGACTCTGTAAATTTCTTAATTGATTTTGGTCCACCTATTAAAAATATTCTTATATATTACTCAGCAACTTTTTGAACTTCTCGCCTTTGTGATATATATGTATATATTTTTATTGATAGCAATACTCATTAATAAACTTTTCTTCTATTTAAATATTTGAGTATTGGCTAGTCGGTTATAGCCGACTGCAGCTTACTTGTTATTTTTTCGGTTTTTGTATGAATTTTGGCGTTGTTTTTCCTGGCGCACAGCTGTCTGTTATCCTGGCGCTGACGTTGGTGCTGGGGCAGCAATGCGTGTATAATTGCTCAGACAATGAGCAAGTGTTTTCCACGTTTTTTATATACATGTATATACATATATATTTTCACATTTCTGCCTTCATTTTGTTGGCTGTTTTTGATTGTGCCTGTCTACTGTTATATTTTTTTTTTTTGGTTTTTCGGCGAACATTTTTCACATTGTTTGCATACAGTTTGCAGTGTATATTTGTTATGCAAAGAGGCCTCAAAGCGTTGTTTTCGATATGTGCGCCCTGTTCAAGCAAATTAGTTTACAAAGGACTGTCGCTGTTGCCTGCGCGGGGTCCTTGCCGACTCGCACCTGTGCCTCGGCCTCGGCCCGTGGCTGATGTTTTCGGCACACAAATTGAAAATGCATTTTAAATCAGCTGTCGTCCCATAAAAGCCCGCGGGCTAGAAATTATTTTATACACACACACACCCACAGTCGCATACAAACATGCTTTGTTGTTCTGCCAGACATTCGGTGGTGTGGCCAGCCAGCCGAAGTGGACAGGATATTGCACACACATCACACACACACACTTTCACACACTGTTTGGCCAGCCTCAAAAGTTTGTTTGCCTTTTCATAATTAAGCGCGAAAATTGGGTTCGCCTGCGGTGGGGCAGATGAGCACCCACAATTCGCATTCTCTGCCACCCACGAGCGCCTGCAATTAGTTGGCCATGCATAAGGCCATAAGGCCGTTAAAACAGCTCAAAGATAAACTAAAGTTGACTGTATCTGTAGCTGTAGCTGTATCTCAAATTAGTTGCAGTCTCTTTCAGACGCCCACGTAGCGCTCCAATCAAGCGCCGTTTTATGACTCAATAGGAGTGTGTCTTTATGAACTACAGACTTGATGGGGGCATGGGACTAATACAGTTGTGCACTAATTTCGCAGCCATAAAAATTCAGTTGCATGCCATAAATGTCAACGGCAGGCGACAAAGTCAACTCGGCCGACCGTGTTATGTGTTTCATTAGTTGCGAAATATGAGTAGCTCGTCAAAGTGCCACTGGCCATATATACACTATATACTATATGTACTCATAGTCTGTGCGCATTGTGACAAATTTTGTTTTATTTTGGTGCGGCAGACAGACACAATAAAACACACAAATGAGTCCCAATCTCAGTAGTGGGCATGGGTGTGGCAAGTTTAATTATGTTTGCGTTTTGTATTCCACTGCACATGAATTCTTTGTGCGGGGCCACATTTTATGTGTCTCACGCATTATATATAAAAATATTTAAGTATGGTCGTAATTGCTGCTAAATTTGATTATAAAGAAAGCGAAAGTTGTTATTAAAAAATTGCATTTATAATTACATTTTATATGGCTTTAAATGTTTATCTTTTAGGTGTTGTTGTAACATTAAGTTGACTTAGTTTATATATTAATGGTGCTTACACCCGCTTTTATATTTATTTCCACACCTATTTTTTTTGCAGTGCATCTTTTGCCCGTGCACATGCAACAAAGTCGACGGCGTGCCCCAATGCTTTGGCAAATCTCCGAGTCTTAGATGCTGCTGCTGCAACAACATTAAATTGTTTCTCATGTTGCTGCGAGTCTCTTCAGTTCATGTCAACGCCATCGTCGTCTTCATGAGCGTATCAAACGCGACAGCCACGCAGAGAAGTCAACGCAGTAGACTTTAAGACCTAGACGAATATTTTTTTGAAGACTTGAGCATACACACAATCAAATGGAAGTACGGGCGGAGACGCGTCCAAATATCTCTTGCGTTCAGGTTGCATTTACTTGGGATTCTGTCTGTGCCCCGACATGACAAGCGTCCCTTGCTCCCTTCACTGCCTTGTGCCACCCGCCTCCTGCCGGCTGTCTTTGAGCTGTTTAAAATGACGACAACTATATGCAGAAAGACTTTGCTTTTGTCTGCGTAGAGATCCCTTGGCCTCTCACCAGCCGTCCTCATATGCGGGCTGCAAGAGCAACAATTTGACTTGATGTTGATGTTTCTTTGTTAATTTCCATGCCATGTCATTTTCCTGCTTTTTTTTTCGTTCTTTTTCCGTGTCTTGGGTAAATGTTTAGTACGTGTGACAAATGTTGAACTTGTACAATTGTCTCTACAGCCAGCATTTAGCAAAAGTTTTTGTGTTTTATTCACTTTTTTCATGACAAGATTTCTGTGTAAGCTTTGAAGGTGATACAGGAGGGAGAGGGAGAGAGGGAGTAAATAAGAGTGAGATAGTGTGGAGTTCCAGTGACTTTTCAGAGAAGCGTTTATCTTTGCGTTACAAGACATTTGCTGTCTATAATTAATTTGAAAAGGATTTCAGCCTCTCGTTGTTTGATATGTTGGATAGTCAGAGAAAATATAAAGATACTCGAGTGAAGTGGTAATTCACAGCTATATCAGATTTGGTAACAAATTTATAAAATTATGCAACTTCAATAAACGCTTTTAAACTATTTAAATGAAATATTTCATATAGATAATCAAAATGGACCAAGTAAAAGTGAAAGCGTTAAGTTTTCCTTTTGTCGTTTTTAAGGCAACATCCCCAAGGTGCTGCACGTGCTAGCCTTCAAACTGTTTTTAGATATGAAAATTTTCAAAAACTTTTACTGAATGTCGTGGCTGATTCATTGTTATAATTAGAAGTTCTATGCCCCAAGGTGCGTTGATCGTTTTGCATTATAACCTCCAGCGAATATTTTAAAAAGTTGAAAATCAAATTCGATTCTCGTGCCCCGCTGGCGCTGCGAAGGTTCCTTAGGGCGCAGCACGCTCTGCACTTAATTACACAGTTACATGGGCAGCAGGTTGTCTGTTGGGAGGGAGTGTGGGGGAGGTTGGGAGGTCACATCTTTTTTCGATTAAAAAGTTTGCGAGCGTCGCGAACGTAAAAGCAGCAGTAAGAAATGAAAACTCAAAAGGCGTCGGCGATTGTCAGACATCCACTTAAGTTGCCGGCAGGATTTCTAACGGAAATTTTACGACAGATTAACGAACGATTAACGGTGTAACGTGGCGCGCTCTCGCGCTGCGTGCTCACGTGCCGCATCCACAATCCACAATCCCCAATCCCCTTTCGAGAGCCCCAGCAGATGTCGCTGGCTGCTACAAATTTATATTTTGCAGGTGATTTGTCGCATAAAATTCAAATAATTCATAAGGCAGGCGCCGGCAGCATAAAATAACAAGCAGGCCACAAGTCCCGCAGACTCGTTGCCCAAACGCCAAAAAGTATGCAGCAAAGTGCGGTGACGGCAACGCGGCGTATGCGTGCTAAAAACTTTTTTGTCAGCTCAGAGTTGCCGAGTTGCTTTACAAGGGGCCAACATCTCCATTCCCGCAGCCTACAAAGTTTGTCATTTTCAAACGTTCGTTTGTTGTTTTGTTTGTCACGCCCACGCCCACACCATATATACATATAAATGTATACATATATATATTTTTGTCACATTTCGCCCGCCTCTAACAATGCGAAAATTGTATCTTAAGGGCGTGAATCTTGTATCTGCTGGATTTGTATTTGTTCTGCGGGTAGAATTGGACCTATTTCCAGTTTCGGTTCAAGTTTAGCCCCAAGCTATTTAATCTGTAATGTGTGATGGGATTTGGCCAAAAAAAAAAACGTAAGTTGCGTTTTCTGATTGTCCTTTTTGAGTGGGTGTTGCCCTACACGAAGATTAGAGGCGTTAAGTTGAAGTCAAGTTGCTATCAAGGTTTTGTTGCGGTAGTAACTGGATCCCAAATATGTTGCTGGGCTACCATGGTCAATATGCTTGCACCGAGGACACTCCAAAAAGACGTTTGTGGAATTTTTTGAAAAGTGTTAATATTCTTATTATTATCTTATTATAATACGTGTATCCATCTAATCTATCTATATCAGTAAAATGCAGTCCGACTAATGATTGTAATATAAAATTAAATTATTATTAAATTACTATTATATTTGTGGGCATATCCAAAATACATTTAAAATTTTTTTACAATTTAAGTCCTTGATTTATGCAGAGCATTTACAAAAGCACTTTAGAATTCTGTGCAAATTTTGAGTCTGTGCTCACTTTGCTTTGCTTATCAGAAGTTTTTTGTTGTTGTGCTTTTCATTTTGGCATCGTTGCTTTTAAAACATTTTTCTAGCTTTTCGCCTGGCTTCTGACCCGCAATTAAGATTGTTCCCTTGCTCCTGTTTCCCGCCGCGCTCGCCGCGAGATATGCGCTCCGGATTGTTGTTGCGGCCGCCGCAGGCAGCGCTGCCGACGGCGACGCTGCCGCATTTCATTTGCATGCTTATCGCGGGCGACGCTGCCACGTTTTATGTCGTGAGCTGCCAGCATGAAAGTTTTTCTAGCGTGCTTTTTTTTTTTTCCGATTTTAGAATATTCTTCTTGTGTTTATCTGTTGGCACATGTGACTGGTTGTAGGTGGGCGTTTTGGGGGGTGGCGTTTTTTTTCCTGCTCGCTTTGCAGCTGTTGATTTTTGATATATGGTTCCCAATGGTGTTGTTTGTCGCTGGGAGTCTGTCTGTGACTGCCACTCTTTGCTGGCTGTCGCATTTCAATGCGTTTGACTTTTTGCGCGGTTTGATAAGTGCGCTTAACTGTGTCAAGTGGTTGACTAAAGTGCTGGCAAAGGGGCGAGCGTACAGTTTGTTGTGCAATCAGACACGGGCAGGAAATGTGCGTAGCTCTGCGAGTTTTGTTGCCACAGGCGAAAGCCAAAAGTACACAAACAAATTGCTAAAGCTCTCTGAAGTGCTGACATTTGAAAAGTGTCGCCGAAATACTTGTAAATGATATGATAGAGCAATGATCGCATGATTTTCTTATTTTTTAGCTGGAAGGCAACTCTGCAAGAGAAATTTGTATAATTTATCTTTTGGGATATATTTCCCTATACTCAATACTCTGCACATGTCTCTAACTGTTACCTGTAATAGATATCCCTTTATCCAATATACTGCTAAACTAAGTAATTAACATATTAGTGCACACATTAACCCACTTATGGTGTAAGTTTTTAATGGTTAAAAAGTGCTGGCACAGCCAAACCAGTTTCGGAGCTGCATAAAATGAATTGTAATTAAAAATTAAAATGAATTCAACATTTTTAATTATGCAATTCGCTTTCATAATAATTAAAACAAATGTTTGGCTGACTGCCTGACAAACAGAGTCGGCCACGCAAATGAGCCAACAATATCGCTGTCTCGCTCTTTCAGCTTTTTCATGTGTCGCCTCAACCATGAAAATGATAACAAGCCAAATGTGCGCCAACAAACTGTGCTCGGGGCTTCCTTTGGCTGTGGGGATGGGGATTGGGTTTGGGGTTGGGGTTGGGGTTTTGATTGTCTGCCGCATTCAATTTGGCAAAAGATGCCACCAAATGTTGCCCAATTTGTGCGGGCTTCGCTTGTTTCGGGCGCTTGCCAAATTTTGAACCAGTGTCGTTGTCGTTTAATGAGTTTATTCGCAATTAGCTGCGTTTAAAATGCAAATGCTTTGAATATGTGTGACAACAACAGCACCAAAAAACAACAACAACAAAAACAACAACATTAAAGCTTATCAAACGCACATTTGGTTGCAAACCCAAAAGGCCAAGGCAAATGAATCTATTATACTCGTTTAAAGCATGCTTAAGATAATTAATGGCCATAACACTCACATAATGAATATAATTTGTGCGTGGCTTATTATTAAATGAATTTAACTCTATACTAAAGTTGCTTTAGTCTCACGAAAATTTGATATAATTAGGAACCTTGCACTGAAGTGTAACAAGAACATAAAATATTCGAAGCGAGCTTATTGAGGCAGCAGGATCTTAAAATTGTTTGTATGTTGTAAACCCAAGGCCAAAGTTGTCCAATGCTGCTTTTGGGTTAAATAATAAAATACCTGACAAATATAAACTGTTTTTTAATTGATTTACAAGTTAACGCAGCTTTTGATTGCAATAAAAATAAGTAAGAAATTTCTTTGCATAGGCTTCATCACCTGTCAGAATACTTAACAATTGACCATATAAATAATATGTGTGTGCACATTTGAAATGCACTCTTATCCTCAGCTATCCTCGAGGCTGCAACAATGCAGCAGCAACTACTCTAAAATATTGCCAGTATCCTGCAACTCGGCAACTTGCAACATGCGACTTGCATAACAATCGCAATTTGCATTTGTTGGCACAACAAAAGCTGCTGGCAATCTCTTAAGAGCTGGCAAATAAAATTTAAACCATATATTTACACACATAAAAATGCCTTTAAAAACTGTCATAAAAGCAATAACAATATAAGTAACAATTGTGTGTTTCAGAGTTTTAGACTGCGAGATACCCTGTCAGATACTTTTCAAACAAGCAAACGTATTATTTTAATAAAAAGAATATTGCTTTTAAATAACTAATTTATGGATTTTATTAATTGTTAATAATGATTTCGCCTACTTTAATATACCCCTCGTTCACATTAAAAAGAGAGCATTAAAGTAACAATAATACGGATCTGGACAATAGGTAGCTCCATTGAAGTGCAAGGCAAATGCATTTGCCATATGGAAACTCACAGATGCTTATACTTACATATAACAAGTTACACCAGTGTGTGTGTGTGTGTTTGTGTGTATGATTTTCTTAAACGTTGCACTTTGGTCAACAATTTCATTTGTCGTCGCTGTCGGGCTTGCAAGGACACTTCGATTGCAGTCCAGTCCAGTCCTGGCCGTTCAGAATGTGTGTCAATGTGTGTTCCTCTGTGTCGTTTTAGTGAAATTGCAGAAAATTGTTTTCCGTTTCGTTTCATTTCGCCGTCGTCGTCGTCGTCGTCGATGTTGTTGCTTCTTCATTGGAAATGTGCATTTAAAATTTATTGCAGGCAAAGCACAAAATTAACTGCATACAGAATGTTGGGCGGCCAGTGCCACGCCCCCTACAACCTCTGCATTTGCTGTTGACAATTGAAATAACAATTTGCTGCCTTCCGCCAGCCTGTATGCACTTCTGCCCAGCGTCCTTCCCTTTCGATTTTGCTGGGCCAGAGTCCTGGAAACAGCCAATCTGGCTGCAGGCTCTAGCTCAACATCAATTGCATGCAACTCCACATTAGAGTTAATGAAATGTTTCACAATTGTTCAGGTTCTTGTTGGCAATAGAAATCAGTATTGGCCAGCATTGTTTTCTATGAGAGGGAAATGACTTAATTGAGTGAACCTAGGCTTGAATCTTAAGACAAGAATTTATTCAATTAACAACAATATCAAAATCTTAGCCGTATAGAAATTTGATTAACAATAATCCAAAGTCTTAATAATTTTAACATCCTTTGAAATAAATTTAACATTTCCTTAAAGATTTTACTAAATTTCTGCTTTAAGATTTATTCGCCTTAATCATTTCTCTGTGCACATTTATCTTGTTTCGGCCGTTTGTCACTGATTACACAACTCGTTTGAAAGTGCTGTCAGGCAGCTGACCCAGCTCATCAATATACACAAAACCATTTCAGTAGACGACGAGTCCTTAACCCTTTCAATTTCGCCCAGAATTAATGCCGCAAAGCAGCAAGGCAAAAATGTAAATGGGTTTCTACTTAACACTTTTGAGGGAGTCCAAACAAAACGTTAACAAGCAGGACCAAGGATTCCAGCCATTGATTGATTGCGCCAAGAAGTATCAACCGGGCAAAAAAGCAACTCTTCCAAAATTTAATTAACATAAGCAGCTTATGCCGGCCGCTGTGAAGAAGAAGAACTCTGTTAGATTTGTGGTGAATTTTTGTATTTGGCAAGCGATTAATAAATTAATGAAAGTCTGCCGAGGTGTTGGAACGTAAGCGTAATGCTCCTGTGTCCAATGTCCTGTCTCCAGTCTGTGTCCTAAACGCACTCAACTATCAACAAATCAGTCAAAGTCGAGGTCTGAGCTTCTTCTTTCAGTTTCGCAATTTGCAGCATCGTGCGTGTCTGGGAGCTAAAAAATGATAACTGTGCCCAGTCAAGTGTTAACGCCCCCCACTCCACCCACGTCCCCGTTCGTATCGCACGTGCACACATGAACCAACCACACCCACTGCTCGTCCTGCCCACCGCCCCCACGCAGACAGGTCCTGCTCGCTTGCACAAGGCGAGGAGACAAACAAGCATATAAATAATTGAAATGTTCACCACCCAACCACCCAACCACCCAACCACCCGGGCCGGGCCGGACTAGCACTTTGGCAGAATTGCAGCACTTTTGAAGTGGTGCTGGGTGGCTCTTATGGGCGGTGCAGACCCCCAATGGCCGAGCATTAAGCAATCAAACATTTGATTTTCATTTATCGTGTAATCAAGCGTAAAAATAGCTTCGTGACCAAAGTAACTCATCATCGTTGCCCTCTTTCCTGTCACAGTTTCAGCTCTGACTGCGTCCGCGTGTCCGTGTGTGCTTCTGCTCCTGGTCTCCACTTATGGCTGGTGTTGATGACATTAAGACCATTTGATTGCTTCATTTTTTTGCCACGTGCATCCATCAACTCGTCCTCAACACTGCTAAAAAAAAAAAATGCTGATAATTTGGTCTCTGGGATAAACGATGCGTCCGGCTCTTCGGTGGCCCCATTAATTGACGGACTCTGAGCTGAGGCTGTCAGCGAAATTGATACAGGCTGCTTTAACCAGATTAAGTGAGTAGTTGAAAATAGTTTGATGGTTTCTTCTTATCATTTGCAGTTGCAGATAAAGTGTCGAGATACTTAAAGTAAAATAGTAGAAAAGTTGTTTTTGTTGCTGTTAAATATGGTTTTATATTACCTGTATATCTTTCAAAGGACACACAAAGCACTCATATACTCAATTTATTCGCAGAAGTGCTTTTAATCATTGTTTGACGCCTTAACATGTTTGTAAATTTTCGCTAACCAAGTAGATCAATACAGTTCCAGTTCAACACCCACAATCGAAGACAATAATATGTACAGAGGCCCCAGGTATTGACACTTGATTAATGCTTCGCTTGATTAATGCTTCGCTGGCGTTGACGTCGCAGACATGTTAACACTCTGTTGACTCTCAAGTTTATTATTTGTGTACAAGACGACCTTAAAATTTGCAGTTTTATTTGGGTAAGTAAAGAAAAGTATGTTGAATAATAATAAAAAGAAACATCTTTCCGCTTGACGCTATTGTTAAACATAATTTTTGGCACTGTGTGAAATTTCCGAGCTGGGAAATCAGCTCTAAGGTCGTGTCAGACGACAATTGTCAACACGCGCATAATTTTCGGCGTAGAAAAGGTCACAAATGGCAGCGTTGTTGTCGTAGCTCATTTCGGCCACCTTGAACTCCGGATTGATGGCAATCTTAAGTACGTATGAGCCCCGTGGCAGTTCGGTGATGTCCACCCACTGGCAGTCCAGGTTGTACAGATAAACATCAGAGCAGTTGACGGAGATCCCTAAAGAAAAACAGTTTGTAAGCAAACTTTAAGTTGTTCAACATTTTGTTAACTTGCCTTGATCTCCAAAGTTGGCGCAATTGTATTTCTTGGGCACGCCGGGCAGGCAGCTGCTGTCCTCCAAGCAGAAGGACGCCTTATGACCCTGTGCCACCTTGCGACCCTGCAAATCGAATATATCGAATGTGGCAAATACTTCCATACTGTGATAGTGCCTGCAAGGATAGAGTATAAAATTTAATTGGAGGAGCTGATGAATCCTTGCTGCTCTGCTTACATATGGCACATGTGCCACTCCCACTGACTCTTCTCCTTGAAGGGCCTGAAGTCCGTGTTGCCCGCGTTGATTGCGGCTGCCGTGAACTTGAGCAGTCGCCGCGTGTGATAACGCCAGCTGGGATTGTCCCGTTGTATTTGATAGGCCTCGTTGGAGACGCAGTTCTCCTCCATGGCGCACTGCATCAGCAGCATGGGGCGATCCTCTAGATGCGCCGTTTGCTCTATTTCGTAGTAGTCCAATACCAGATCGGGCGACAAATAGTCACAGATAACAGCAGCCACGTGCTGCCTGTTGCCGTGACAGGTGACAACGCCGCGAACATGATTGTGGTGGAGACAATCCGCCAGCTCCGTCTCGTTGCCGTAGCACTCTGTGCCGCTGAGCATGGGACGCGACTCGTTGGCGCCGCCAAAGAAGTCCGTCTGGAAGGCCTCGCGAGCGTAGCCCAGGCCCAGCTGGCGACACACCACATTCGCCTCCAGCATAGACCAGCCGTCGGCACAGATGCTGCCCCAGCGCTGACCATCGATGCGCACCTCGACGCGTCCTTCGATCCTGGAGCGACCGCCGCGCAGTCGCACATACAGCCTTGAGCTCGGATGTATGGGATACTTGGCCAGCTGACGATCATCCGTTAAATCCTCGGGTGGAGGCCTAACCACGTCTGCAGGCGGATCGCAGATGACGCCAGCTGCCTCGCTGGGCTCGCAGTCGTTAACGCCCCAGCCGTCAAAGTGGCACTGGGTCAGCTCCTGTTCGTGGCCCTCGCAGTACAGATTGTCCATCCAGTAGCGACGGCGGGCGGGGCCAAAGTAGCCGCTGTGCGTGTAGCGACGCAGCCCCAGGAAGCCCAGCTGGCGACACACGATCTCACCCTCGGCGGCGTCCCACTCGTCATCGCAAATGGCGCCCCATTTGTTGTTGTGCAGCACCTCAATGTTGCCTAGAAAGGGAAGGAGTCGATACTCTAAAGAAGTTGTGTAAGAAAGGATCTTTGCCTTACCTTCGTACTCGGCATCTCCTCCAACTAGGCGAATGGCGCCCTCCTCCTTATTCAGCGTCTTAATGTACCGTTGTATGAGCCGCTGCTGCTCGTGGCGCGCATCCTGCAGCGTCTGATGCACCACAGCTGCAGCCAGGTTAGCGATTATCAGAGTTAGCCATAAAAGGCGTAGCGCCAACATATTCAGTTCAGTGACGATTCGCGTTTGCCTGTCTCGGCGGGCAGTCGAGAACTGAAACTGAGCCGAATACGAATACGCAGCAAAGTTCAAACGCAAATTAAATAGCAAATGAAATCATTTAACTATGAACCTCAGGTAAGCTCAGTCCGCTCTGGTGGCATCTGCTTAGATAGCTAGATGTATCTACACATGTAGCTGATGCGGTTCAGAAGCTCGCTCCGAGAGCTTAACGCTCAGCTGACGTCAGTTGACGGACAAGGGCGGAGATTGAGAACAGCTAATGCCATACACGAATCGCATTCATTCATTGTCGATAGATCGACAATAGAGCTATGCAAATGTTTGTTTCATTTGATGCGTTCCACAGCAAAGATATCGATGTTGAACATTCTGACGAGCTGTCAAATTCCGCAAATTGTGATATCTGACAGGTTTAACTATTGCATACTATGTATCTGTTCTGTTGACATGCAAGCTTTCAGTTACTTGGTAATTGATATACAATTTTCGCACAGTGTATGCCAAAAGTTGCCCTAAAAGCAATATAAAAGGAAACAAGTTGAAACTTGTTTTATTATACTCGCATCGTGCATGCAATAATAATAACAATAACTATAATATTCGGATAGCAACAATTATGAACTATTTCTCACACATGGCGAACACTTAATGAGGCCCCCTCAAACAATCCCTCCTCCCACTTTAACAATTTTCATACGACATTGCAAAATCCGAAAACCAACAAAACTTAAATATGGAAAACTATGCCATATTCAGTCACTGAGCACAAAGCTCATCGTGTTGTTGTTATTGTTGTTGTTGTTGCTACGTTTATCTCTATCTGCATGCATAGCTGCCAAAGTCATCAAGGGAAACCCATTATATTTGGCATGCAGCCATTTGTAACGCCGCAAACGGCAAACACGGCCAACATGCAACATTGAGAACTGAACTTGACACTGAAACAAATACCAGCAAAAGCACCAGAAACAACAACAACAACAACAACAACAAAAATGAAATACGTTTGGACTTGTTTTGCTCGTCAGTTGCATGTGGGTCTGATTTGTGTGTGTGTGTGTGTGTGTGTGTTGGGGTGTGCTCATTAGCCAAAGTGCCAGCATAATCGTAATTGGAAATCTAAACCGATTAGGTCAGCGGAAGAGAGCACCCACAATAACCGATTGAGTAAGAGCGAGAGAGAGAGAGAGTAAGAGAGAGAGAGGGGGAGAAAAAGAGAAATCCACTGAAGCGTGCTTCAAAGCAGCTGTTGGATACATTTTCAAGATCAATGCAAGCACATATGCAAAAATAACTAAAAGAAAGATTGTTTCTATTGATATTACATATCTGAACTCATGTTCAATAACTTATGTGAAATACAGAGCACAACTAACTTAAGGATCTACTACTAATCGCATTCGTACACGAACTGGCCATAAATATTACTGGTCAAAATTAATTGGATAAACGTTTTATGATATTGAATTATGATGGCCGGGGTCATTGGAAGAAACTTTGCTCCGGAATTCCCACACAATTCAGGCGGCCAATTTTATGAGTGCGTAAATTCCAATGGCAGTTGCCAAAGGCGTAAGGACAACGACAACACAATCCTTGCGCTCACCTCCTGTTCGTTGGGCCAACGACTTTAGCAGCAGCGTCATGCACCAAGGTAATAAAATTCGATATAAAATCGGGTAATAAAATCATTACTGGCCCTTGCTTTGTACCAGGCACTAAAATCAAACTGGTCTGGCAACGCCAACGGCGGCGTGCAAAAACGTGCAGGCGGCCCAGGATATGACCCAGTCTCCAATCCCTGCGCCAATACCCAATCCCAATCCCAATCCCTATCTCCATCCTCATCCCCATCCGCATCCCGTTCCCTGCGTTCCAAGCTCAGGCCATAAAAATGGCAACGTGTGCCGCTGGCGAAGCAAAGCGACAAGTTAAAAGAGCAGCCAGCAACAGCCGCCACATCCTCCAAAGACGAAGGAGCTGTAAAAAAAAAAGAAGAAAATATAAGATGAAACCAGCGCGAAAATAATTTGTGTGGGTTCTTTATTCATTCACTGCGCTCGAGGGCCTGGCGTTGGAAGTGTAATAATAGGAAGTAAAAGGGCAAAAACTGCTTAAAGGATATTGAAAAGCAATAAATTGCTTTATTACTTAAGTGAGCCAGATGATTAGGTTAGTGTTATACTCGTCCTGTGGCTCATTAAAGAGCGCCCTAAGAAAACTTAATGTAAAGAGTGAACACACAATTAAAAGTGGAAATTACAACAAAGAAAGGGTGCTGTTTATCGAAATGATAGACTAACAGATACGCTTTATATGTAATTTATTTATGATCAATGTGATTTCTCTTTGTCATTTAAGTTATCACAAATTAACCGCAACTCTGGAGAATTTTTGCTATATATATAAAAATGGAGCTTGGTGCGCCTTTAAGTACATAACTCTCAATTGCCACACACACAGAGGCAGGTCATAAGTTCATTTTGCTTAAAGCCCCTCCCAAAAAATGACATTAAAAGCTGTGCTATCTCTTTATAATGATATCATGTATGGCAGCTCATTTGAACATTAATAAAATTGCATGCCGCTGACAGCATAAATGTCACCAAAGTGCTATTAAAACTAAATTATAGCCGACATAACCATGATTCATTAGAACAAAACCGAGAAGACGCCGAACAGAAATCATAAAAATACAAAATGTGGCAATAACTCGCAAATTTGTAGCTAGCTTAAATACAAACGAAAGAAAAAAAATTGTTTATTAATTCGTAATGTGAAGGCAAACCGAGAAAAAAAAGCACACAAGAAATTGCGGCAAGGCGTGTTCAACTTTGAAAATGTGCCAAAAGTTCACAATCACAAAGAAGCGCCTCTGTTTTAATACCCTTTTTATGCGAATTTCAATGGAGCCCCAAACAGAGACGGTGCTGGGGCTGGAGTAGGGGCATTGCCCCAAATGAAATAATGAAATTAAAATGCGCCTTTTGCTTTGGCAAAACTCAGTCACTTGGACACACGAAGTACGAGGCAATAAAAATAATAATAATGAAATCAAAAGAATGAAAACAAGGGACAAGCTCCGCTCCGAATAAAACTGAAGGAACTGGCCATTGAAATGGATCGGTTCTCGTTTGGTATTATAATGAGCTTTATTTTTATGTTTTGCTTCGCTCTCTGTTCGCAGCTTGTTTCTATAAAAATATTATGAAAAGCTAATTAAATTTGGCTGGAGCATTGAAAACGAAATATGAATTTTTGAATACACAAAAATAAAAAATATAATCTGTTAAATTTTTGGTAACTTTCAATTCAAGTTGCGTTTGTGTGGCAAAGAAATTTAACTTCATTTGCATTACTATGCAAATAATAACTTTGATGAAAACCAATTAATGCCATATTTTTAATTTAAATATTTTTATAGTTATAAACACATCAATTGTCTGCTTTAATAAAATTTTAATCTGTGAAAAAATATTGTTTATTGAAGCGTTTAAATACGCATGAACTTCCAGACAAGCTGTCAATCAAGCGACAAGCCAAGCCACCCATATTAATATATATATATATATACGAATGTATATTCATGACAATATTGAGATATTGTATTCAAATAACAGGTGGCATTTCCGGTTTTGTGCACCATTGGCCACACAATTTCCATGTTGCAATGCAAAGTTTATTTTTTTATGACAATAAATACCAAATACAATAAGAGGTAAGTATAATACGTAATAAATTTTTGTTGGTAAGCACCCTCGTACAAGGAGCATGAACATTTGAGGTAGGATTTGTGCCAGTTGTAGCTGTTAATATCCTCTAAAAAAATATTTGTTATGGTAGTGAACGACTAAAGGATCTGTAGGATGTCATAGCTAAAGTATTCTTAAAAATCATAAAGTTTATGAAGTATAGGGTATTTAAAGTTCAGCACATTGCAGACTTGTCTTCTTTCCAATTTTGTGGTATATTTTAATTTCGTTTTGCTCTTTTCTGTCTATCGAGTGCCTGCGGCTGGGCCGTGCCGGGGATTTGCGACAAAACTTTCCGCTTATTTTGCCGTCCGTCTCCAGACAAAAACAACGTCGCCGCCTGAACTTATGTGTGCAAATATTTATTTTGGGATTTTTATGAAGTTGGCGAAAAAGAAATCAAAAGCAGAAACCGGAAAATCGCCGTGTTGCGTCTTGGCTAATAAAACTCAACTTAGACGGAGTCAACCAGCTGGGCTGCTTGAGTCAATAGCCGCTGGAGCGCCCTTTTAAACTGCTTTAATAAATCATTTTCAACATAAAAATCAATTAATTTCTTATGTTTATTTTCTCTTTACACTTCCAGTATATAGCTAATTGAATATGGTATAGATTAAAGTTAAAGTTCTATTGTTGCATCAACTGAATTCACTGGGCATCGTGGAAATGTCCCCGGTTCCGACTAAATGAATTATGTAACATGTCTAGCCATTTAGTGTCATAATTCAGAACAATCTATGCGAGGCAGACACATCAAAGCCGGGCCAAAACGGGCCTAGTTTAGGGCGCGTTCGGGCCGGCTGGGCTGCGGAGGGATCCTAAATTGCTCGGCAGCGAGACAAATTGCATTTGCATAGGATAATTGGAATTGCATATTGAAAAATGTTTATGCCTTCAAATGGGATAAAACAGGCAACAAAAAAAAAATACCGATTGAAAACTATAATTTGTTGGCGGTTTTGTGGCTTTTCTGCGGCTGTCGGTTGGTAAACAGTGTGGGCTTATTTATCTACTGGCACGTGCAGGGGCAAAAACAGAATGGGCTTTTAAAATTGAAATCCGTTTTTGTTACACATATTTCTGTAGGTTTAACTACTAAGCGCAGCTATTATTCCATAATTGGATAGCATAAGAAATGCATAAAAATCATTTCCGTTTAAAAAATATACATATTTGCTCTATGTAAAAACTTAACTTTTGTGAAACTCTTTGTGGTTACGCTGTTCTTCTTATAAAATATAAAATCATATTGGACTCTTTAAGTGTGTTACCACACAAGGAACTTGTTCTTAGTTTGTGTTCTCGAAAAACTAACAACATATCTCTCTTAAAATTGTCACTCTGCTTTTGTTTTGACCTCCTTTCAAAAACGTATTTTCAAATTTTTAAGTTTCTTTAGACGGTTGTCGAGAATGCCCGTCGCCGTTCGCTTGGTGGAAGCACTGGCCATAGTCACACTTATGGCCCTCATCACTTGTGTCTCTCTGGGTGTCGTCATCGCACAGCGGACCTTAAGTCTGACTATAACATTCATAGAGGTTAGTACGAAGCAAGCAAGGATCATTCAAATCTATCCTTGCCTTTTAGCCAGCAGCTAACATACTTGATGTGGTTCTAATCATGGTCGAAAAGATGTTGGTGGGTGCACTGGTGTTCACCGTTGGCCTAATCAACACTGTTTGCTATGCATTACATATGGTTGGAATGGCCTGAACAACGTATAATCTTTGTCTTTTAAGTATACTACCTGTCTAGCTGCTGTTTAAATGTAGTTACAACTATACTATTTATTAAAAGTGGATTAGCATGGTATAAAATAAGTAGTGAAGTGCTCTTATTAGACAAAACAAAACATCTTTAAGCCCGTAGTGAATAAAATCAGAATCCTTTTGTAACTTAGGTTTTCACCTTCTTTATGCATTAAAGATTTATTAGATATTTTATGATTTTTATTTATTTATTTAGTACTATATTCAGGCGCTCTTTTTAGGTAAAAATACTATTTTCTAATCCCATTTACCCATTTTTAAGGAGCTTACGAGCAATATTTCTTTTATTTTCCTCTTTTAAAGTTTGCTAAAAATACTTTTTCGCTGCAGTTTAAGAGCCGACTTTAGCCTTTTTTAACTGGCTAACGAAAGAGAAAACGAAACGTGAATATAAAGGCACCGCAATAATATTCAATCAAACAATTTCATGCCCCAATAAATATTTCTAACCTGCAGGCGGCTAACACAAAATGCGCTCAATTGCAGCAAATTTGCGCCAAGCTCGAAAAAGCCAAAGAAAAAATCAACAGCAAAAAGGAAAAAATAAAGCTTAAAAAAATCGAAACGAAAATAAATATTTTTGCAACAGAATACAAAACTTAGCCCGAGGATGTGCATAATTTTAAATCCGAAGCTCTCCTTACCACACCAAGTGTTATTAGCCACTTTTTTTTTATTTGGGCCTGGCACGCCAAAAGCCGCCTTTAATGTTTTAGCACCTCTTGTGCTGTTTATTCTATTATTTAGTTGTTTATCAATGCTGCCACATCGTTCTCCAAACTGGACTCCAATGGGACCTGAACCGCACTTTGTGTAGGAGTCGAAGTGTTGTTTCTCTTGTTTCTGTTATTGGTGTAATTCGTGTTTTGATTTAGTGCCAATTTTGTGCAGAAAAATTGCTCAATGCCCCCGGGGCAAAGTTAAAAACAAGCAGATTACAGACGGAAATTGAAGCGGCTCGAGATGCCAGTTAACAAGCGAGAGAACAATAACAACCGAGTCACCTGAGGGTCAGTTTATTTATTTTTTTTCTTTCGGTTTATCTGTTGTTGTTCTGTGGCCTATGCGTGCGAGTCCATTGTGCCCAACACCTCCAACAATGGGGATCTGGGATATGTGCTTTGGCTTGGGCCGCTTTCGGTCCGCAATTGTAATTTAAAGAATTTTTGCTTTATTGTATGTATTGAAACTGTTTCACATTCCAAAAGCAATTTCCAGTGCTGTTAAACAGTATTTAGGAATGACAAAGGAATGGCACAAAGTGAAAGCTGGTCACACTTAACAAGAGTTAAGAAGTTGTTTCCCTAGAGATTGTCCAGCAAAAAGCGATACCAGTCGGATATAAAAGTGTTCTCACTGCGGTCCACACAGACACTGAACTGAAGTATGCCTGGATTGGAGATATAATCGAATTGATAAACCGAATTGGGATTATCCAACTTCATTGTTTGGCAAAGCTGCTGCAGAACGTGTTTCATAAAGTTTATGCAGACTTCACACGACCAATTCGTAGCCTGCAAGTAAAATAAAACGAAAGATGTTTAAAGCAGATATCGTAATCTTAAGTACTCACATTATCATAAATCAACGAAGTCAAGTAGCTCCTTTCGAGGTCCTGGATGTGACCAGACATTTGTGGACGGGCAATGTATAATTCCTGAACACCCTTCAGACAACACTCCGACCACCAAATTAACGACGTTTGTGGATCTGGCTTGGAGCCTTGGATCTGGCTGTCACCGACTGGAAGAATCACCTTACATTCCACAAACATGCTGGAACTCATGTTTGGTCCTCTATGTAAAGAGAGAACTTTTAAGAAACTTATGGCAATTGTAAAATTGGGTCTTACTGCTTTTTATTGTCATGGGCGCCCATCGTACAGCCATAGACCACCGAGAGTCCGCCTATGTTGCACCGGAACACACCGTGAAACTCGCCGCCGTCGGCTCTGGACGTGGTTAACTTATCAGGTGCGTCTGTTGATCAGAGATTCAATTGCATGGACTATATACTCTAATCCTTCTGGTTATACCTGAAAACAAATATCGCCTTAGCTGTGCCTCCATCCCTTGGCAAGCACGATCCTTCAGCAGTGCGCCTGGCGGAGTTCCCGCTTGGCTAGGGCTGGCCAAGCACAGGTATATGGTATTACGGTATCTGGTGCCCAGAATTCTCCAATTGCGACCCATGTAGGGAGTGCGCAGCAGGGTCTCAAGCACATCGTGCTGGGTGACAATGTCCGCCTGCACCGTGCAAAAGGGAGACCTCTTCACAATAGTATTCTGGTTGCTCTTGATAAAGTACAACATTGTGTCCAAATATTCCCGATACGATAGATGTTTATCGGCCAATGTGAGCTGGTCATTAAGCCTTAAGGGAAATTGTTCTGGACGCGGTTTCACAAGGAACTTCAGTTCACTCGTATTGGGCTTAAAGAACCGATTGCTGTCCACACTGAAGCAGCCAATTACCTTTGGATAAAGCGCAAAGACTTTACAGCTTGCACTTATATTTCGTTGGTTTGTTATATAAATGTCAGTCTTGAGTATGATTTGTGTTGAGGACATTTTTAGCTACCAGGAAATTCTTGTTAAATTACCAAGCGAAAAACTCTCTCTCTGTGGATATTAAGTTACCTTCGTCCCTTATTGGCAAAATAAAGTAAACCAGTTTACTGCTGAAATGTCAACTGCCAGTGTTGGGCAGTGCAATCACAAGTGTTGCAAAATACACTAAAGATACATTTTGAGCATTGCCTTTATTTGAAATGAATGTAAAATAAATCAAATCTTAAGCGAGAAAATCTGCCTCAGGCACCTCAGGACCTTCACTGGTCTCGGCCGTGGTCATCTCGGGCTGCTCCGTTGAGGTGTTGCCAGGCTCGGGCGTGACTGCCTCTTCGGTCTGGCTGCAGGCGCAGGAATCGCGCGTGTTCGCCTCGATCCACTCGTTGAAGTTGCTGACGCGCGTGTAGACGCCTGGAGAGCCCGGCTTGGCACAGCCTTCGCCCCAGGACACAATGCCCGCCAGCTGGTAGGTTTGTGCAGCGCCAATGACATGCATGGGTCCGCCGCTGTCGCCCTGGCACGAGTCCTTGCCGCCCTGTTCCACGTAACCGGCGCAGATCATGTTGTCGGTAATCTTATCGTTGCCATAGTTGCTTTCGCGGCACTCCTGCTGCGACAGCACGGGCACCTCCACCTCCTGCAGGGTGTCCGATATGGGACCACCCTCGCTGAGAGCGCCCCAACCCGTGACCACAGCCGTTTGGCCAGCAAAGGAGTCCGTTGGTGGTGGGAGACAAACTGGATGCATGTCGATGCCGAGACGCACTGGCTCATTGAAACGGATCAGGGCGATGTCGCTGTCGAAATTGCTTGTGCTGTAGTTGGGATGCACCAGGACGCGAGCGACGCGCCTGTCCACGACCTTCACATTGCTGTCCTGACGATTGTGCTCCAGCAGACGAACCGTAATCAGGCGATGATAGAAGCCGTTGACGCAATGGGCCGCCGTCAGAGCGTACTGATCGTTGACCAGCGAGGCGCCGCAGTAGAAGCTGCCAAACCACATCAGCATGGCCATCCAGGGATACTCGTGCACCTCCGTCTCCTGACCGCCCACGATGCGATGACGCGTGTTAATGTTGCCGCAGGCGCAGGCTGAACACTCGCGCTTGGCGGGCACACTTGTGTCCGAGTACTCGGGTCCCAGAACGGACATGATCCAGTCGAGGAAGCTGTTCTGGCGCAAATTGCTCAGGGACTCCAGAATCTTGGCTGGCTCGGAGGCGCTGCGCAGACTGGGCGTGGCCAGGCTGAGGCCCAGCAGCGAGAGCAAATAAATGTATCTCATTTCTGCAGCGAACTTTTGCGGCCAACTGGCAATTGGCAACTGAAGTGGCGAATCCTTGCCACTGGCAGCCAAGTAGAAGCCAAACTAGAAGAGCCCTGCAAAACTGGCTAGACCAGCTGGCAAACCGGACCCACCAAAGGTTATTGCCATTGCGCTGCTTGGAATGCTGAAACTCTTCTTTTTTTCTTTTTGTTTTATTTTTGTAATCAATAAATAAGTAAAATGAGCAAATTAGATCTCTTCGATAGGTCGAAGTCTTTAATACACTTGCAGAGGGCGGCACAAGCAATAAGATGATCAACTTTCAGAAACTATTTTACTTATGGGAAATATCTTTAGAAAGGTGATAGTTTTTTTTCTATATAAAAAAACTAAACTTTCAATTTGTGTTTTTGGATTTAAATTTTGGTCGATATTCAGCGAAAATAATAAAGTTTTCGAATAAGAAAAACTTGGATTTCGATCAATCGCTACTATGGTGAATGAAGAATAAAAATTGATCAAACTTATAGAGCATCATTTGGCTCTTCTCGTGTTGATTCTTCTGCAAGCGTATTCTTGGTTCCTACAACTACAACTACAAGAGCTGCGCTCAATGCCAATTACTTGATCTTCTTGGTCTCTGGATGGCAGAGGCAAGCCTGCTTGGTGAGATTCTTGATCCAGGTGCCGTAGCGATTCACTCGCGCATAGACGCCTGGATAACCGGCCTTGGCACAGCCCTCGCCCCAGGAGACGACGCCGGCAATCTGATATTCGCGCGTGCCGTTGGGCACGATGTGCAGGGGACCGCCGCTGTCGCCCTGGCAGGAGTCCTTGCCGCCGTCCTCGAAGCCGCCGCAGAGCATATTGTCCGTAATCTTGTTGCCATAGCGACTCTTGCGGCACTCATCCTGAGCCAAAATTGGCACCTGAACCTCCTGTAAGAAGACGTGAGTAAATGCGGCTGGAACTCAATTTGCGGCTCAAGTTGCTCACCTGCAGCGTGTCGGAGGTTGGGCCGCCCACCTTGAGCGCGCCCCAGCCCGTGACAATGCCCGTCTCGCCCTTGAAACTGCGGCCCGGCGTGGGCATACAAACTGGATGCAGTACCTCGGTGAAGTCCACAGGCTCGTCCAACTTGATGATGGCTATGTCGTTGTCGTAGTTGCGTGCATTGTACTTGGGATGTGTGATGACCTCGGCGACCTTGCGATCGATCTTCTGCAGATGCGACATCTTGCGATCGTGCTCCAGCAGGCGCACCGAAATGCGCTCCTTGCGGAAGCCGTAGACGCAATGGGATGCGGTCAGCAGGAACTGATCGTTGAGCAGCGACCCAGCACAGTAGAAGCGGCCGCCGTACAGGAGCATGGCCACCCAAGGATACTGATGCACCTCCGTCTCCTGGCCGCCGACAATGCGCTTCTGTATGTTGGCCACGCCGCAGACGCAGTCGCTGCAGTTCCGCGGTGGACTCAATGTTGGTGGTGCCGGCGTGGTGGCTCTGCGAGTGGTTGTGGGCGGCGCCGGCGTTGTGGTGGTGGTGCTGGTGCTGGTGGTGGTGGTGCTGCTGCTGCTCATTGCTGTGATAGGCGCCTCAGTGGGCGCAGTCGCAGAGCTGCTGAGTGTGGCCAATGTGACGGTTTCCCCAGCAGCGCCTGGACGCTGCGGCAGCAAGGAGAGAACCCATTGTACAAACGTGTTCTGGGACTGCTTGAGCAGCGGCGATGTTGGCGTTGTGCCCACCGAGGGATCCGCTGGCGTCGTGTACTGCTGCGATGCGGCCAATCCGAGCAGCAGCAGCAGCGGCAGCAGCAGCGAGAAGCAGCTAAAAGACATTTCACAGAAAATAACGTTTGTGTGGCGGCTTTCTCTACGGCTAAGGCGACACCACCGACTCGGGTGGCTCGTTGCAAACTGAAAGGCCAGCCACGAATTTGAAAGCCACCGACAAACATTTCACCCAAATTCACATGGCCAGCTAACCGGGCCGAAAAAAGTGGTTCTGGCCTGTGGCACGTCCACTTTGCCAATCTACACACTCACTTGTGTGTGTGTGTGCGTGTGTGTGTCTGTGTGTGTGTGTGCGTTTGTTCGCATTTGTGTATTTGTATTCTGCGCATGCGTAGGCTCCGTCGCTGCGCCGGTTTTTGACCATGATAATGATGCTTCAACCAAACAAAATTAATACTCAACGAATTCAATTCAGCGGACTTGAATACTCTGCGAAATGGAAACAAAATAAAATATACATATGTATTCATAATAAATAAAATGTTTAACATATAAAAAGTTTACAATTTATGTAAATCTACTTTTACTTATATTTTATTTCTTAACCTTTAAAATATGTTTGAACAACTTTGACTTGCAAACAGGTTTTCTTGTTGGCCAAAGAAGCGCATTTGAACTTCGTTTTATTGAAGTTACAAAAAACTCTTTTTTATATGTTTTTTTGCCACTGAAGTAGCGAAAGTTTTTCTCGCTTGTGATTTTATTGAAATACATTTTATATATGCGGCATATTCGCAGTTCGATTGAACGACGCGTCGTAATTTTACTTTCTTTTGATTTATTTTATTGGGTGACGCTTTTTATGTGTGCTTCTTCTTGTTTGTATAGCCCACTATTTGACTGCGTGCGTGTTTGTTTTGCCTTCTTTTTTTTTTTTTTTTTGCTTTACTGTGCTGCCAGACAATAGGCCATGAAGCGGCTAGCCAACATCGCTTAACTGTTTACAAATAAGAGCATTTATGTGGTTGGCTGGGTCACTATTTATAAATGTTCCAGTGGGCTGACTTTTGGACTAGCCCAACAACGATGACTCAATTCAAGGAGGCTGCATATTTTTTTGTTACTGGTCAGAAGTTGTCCAGCCTCGTCTAGCCACACATCGAAGACTAATTGTGTTGGAGATCGTTAAAGTTTTAGTGCTTTTAAGGAGTTGAAATCTTTGTTAAAGAGAGTAACGCCCCGTTGACGCGAATCTCGTCTCGTTGTGGGCCAGATTAATGACGGCCAAGCAGCGCGTGTCTGGCCAAGCTGTGACTCATGTCTCTGGGCAGGGCACGAGTAGCCAGCCCTCGACTATAAAATTGAATGTAATGCGTTTTTATGGGTGTGGGTGTGGATGGGTGTGTGTACGGGGGCGTTCCGTTGCGCCTGCGCCGTTTAGTCGCAAAGTTAAACAATTATTGATAGATGGCCGCACTTGACAGATGAGCTCGACAAAAGTCAGCTGCAGATGCAACTGGGGAGGGCAACTGGAAAAAGTCATTAGTATGCGCACACATAACACTTGGCATATTAATTGTCCGCGAGAGAAGGGCCAGCTATCAATGCTGATGACGAACTAATGTCGGACTCAGCTTCAGCTTCAACTCTCTGTAGTTTTTCAGTCAGAGTTACGGCCACAGCCATCAGGCCAACCGCAGTTAAAACAAAGTGCCATTTGCATAATAGCCATGCTAGACAAAAAGCCAAACAACAGACAAACCCATACATACGTACATATTTAAAATGGAGTGTTCTTCTGAGTGTGTGTGTGTGTGCTGGGTTATTTATGCGATGAGGTAGTAGAACTGCAGACCTGCACTTGGCGGCGCAATTATGCAAGGCTGTCTCGTTGTGGGCTTGGAAACGTGACCACCAACAAAGTCTACCTGGCTGATTGGTGGTCAGAGCATGGCCAGGGCTTAGCTGTTAAACACGTTGGCAAATATGTTAATAGGCTTTGTAATATGCACATTAGATGCCACTACAGCACAGGCATTAAATCTCCTGCGGGCTAGCAATTAGTGCTGCATCTACAGGGAATATATTAAATAAACCCTCTACGAAGAACTTGTCAATTAAAACGCCAAGCAAAAACTATGTTAAAGCTTGTTACAAGAAGTAATCGATAAAAAAGGTTTTCGATACAAGTACCAAAAAAAGTGCTAGCAAATGAGAGTGTTCTAAACAGGTGTATCTAACTCTGAAATACCCTGTATATATATACTTTATAGAGTTGGAGGTGGTTCTATTAGAATTTAAGCTTTTCAATTATTAAAGGGTATAAAAACAGATGGTCAATTATTAAAATTAAAGTAATCAACTAAATACATAGATATAACTTACATCCTGCTAAGTTAATTGAACAGTTGCAAAAAGAGTTTTACAAATTTCTGTTAATGTTTATTTTGTTTTGAAGAAATTAATTTTTAATCTTCACATTTGCATGAGAGTTGTCCGAGAGTTGTCTGCAACATAAATTGCGGACAGAAATAAAAAACAGCGCTACAGGCTGTAGTCTGGAATTTAAAAAACACCCTTTGAATATTGTCGGAAAAAACCTCAAAAAACAATTAAAAACGTGTTGCTGTGACCCTTCAATTTGGGTTCGCTGCCGGGAAAGAGTTGGTAAGCTGAAAAGCTGCAAGGACGGGATCTGAACATGCCGCGTAACATGGAAATGAAATTTTCACAGACAGTTTGGCGCGTGTAAAAATTTCACTTTTGATTTATGCGCAAGGTGCGGGAAGACACTGCAAACCCCATAAAGGATTGGGGCGGGGGCAAGGTTCGGTTTCCATTAAAGCGAACAGCAATTGAGTGGCAACAGAGAGATATTGCAACATATTTGCATAGACAACCTTTATGGCCAACTATTACATAGCATAGATAATGCTTTGCTGTGCTCTGCGCACTGCGAGTTAGCGTAAAATTTTATAAGCCAAGTTAATTAAACTGGCAGTTGGTAGCTGGCAGTTAACAGTTAACTGCCAGAACAGAACAGTCTGACTGTGCTCCTGCTGCCGTATCTTTGCGGTGGTGCAGGCAACTTTGTTCATTTGCAGTCAAAAATTTAATTAGTTATTCCATTTGCGCTTTCAGTTTTATGTTCATATACATATTTACCCACTGTATATATATATAAATGTTGTTTTTTCCACTCGCCACTCATACAAATTAAGGCAACGCACTCTTTGGCATTTTGGGTGAAAGGTGTGCGGTGGCCCAAAGGATTCGTTATTGGTCAGCCTTTCGTTTGAGTTAAAAATTTAAATGCAAAACTCGAGGTTAATAAAGAGAATATGGTGCAAATTCAGAAAACCCATTGAGCGAGCCATGAATACAGCATCAATGTCTGCCCAAAGTAATATATATATATATATATTTATATTTATATATATTTGAAGTAGACACGAACGCCTTAAAAGAATTTGCCACACCTGAAACAGAAAAGTGCAATGCATCAAAGGGCACGCAAAGGCGCTCCAAGCTCATGTAGCCACTTCAGCAAGCTCCGTAATGACGGTGCCGCTTTCCACCGTTTGCAAGGGAAACTGCCATGAAGGTCAAAGAACAGACTGCAACTTTGCCTGCCGTGGCATGCAACGAGCCATGGCTCAAAGTTGCCAACGAGTCCAGAAGGCAGCCGAAAAACTTTTCGAGCTGCAGCAAAAAGTTGCAACACGCGAGTTTTGTCGATTATGAGTTGTAGTTGTTGCAGCTGGAGGATACAATTTTGGGACATGCTCAAGTTGCAATAATTTGCATGCAACAGTGAAGTGGCATGAAGTAGCATGCCACGAAAGTGCCTCACGCAAGCCGTATAATAGATTAATTACAGAGTCGAGTGAAACCGATGCGGACCAAAGGAAAAAACATGTGGCTAAGATATGCATAAAAGTGTTAGACGGTATTCAAAGCAATCGATAAATTATGCTTATAATTTAAATGTTGTTAAGCTGTCAAAACTGCTTTGAAATGAATTAAAACTTAAACATAACATGTGCACATATTACTCTAAACATTTCGAACATTCATATATTAAAGGAATGATGAATACACATTAGTTGGGATTTGTATATTGACAGAACGATGTTTTTTATATCTTTCTTATATTAAAAGTTTTTATTAAATTTAAATTTTGTTTTAAATGAAACAATGCCATAAAAATTTAAAATGCTTTCTTATACGATTTAAAGTGGTTTTTGTTAATCTCGCAAACTCGCGCGTATTTTTTAAAAGGGATGACAAATTTTTTTGCATTCCCGTCAGCGTTGATAATTTCATTTGCGCTATTTTTGCCGCTGCCACTTCCGCCGACAATAAAATTAACTGCGGATTTAATTAATTGCGGTTTGCACTTTTCGCCTTTTAACCCGTTTTGCTGTTCAGTAACAATGTACCATGCATTCTCCTATATGGTTTAATTTTGCTTTTGTTTTTTACATTTTTTTATTTGTTTTTGGTTTTTGTTTTTTGCAATCGCGACTTTCGCTGATTGCATTTTCATTGGAAATCAGTTTTTAATGAAATTTGCACGAGACATGCATGAAAAGTATAAAATAAATTATTTAATATACTTTTTTAGCTCTTCAAAAGGTGCATTTTCCGGAAAATCAAGAATGTATGGATATGCAATTTTTCATAATCTCTATTAAAAATGTATTCCTTATAAAGTATTCATTGCAAATAATAAAAAAATAATGAAATACCTATTTGTTGCAGATAGAATCAACCTTTAAATACTAATACTGTTGAATGCATTGAAAATGTATATGAAGGGTGTAAGGGATATCTACGTATATGTATGTAAAAGGTTTAAGCAAAATGTAGAGGCATTAACTTATCATAATATTCTGTTCGCATATCAGTTTCCGATCACAGCCTTTATATTTGTTTAATCAGTAACTTATTTTCGTTAACACTGTAAAATAATTTAAATTAAAAATATTTTTCTTATTTTGTTTATTCATTTTGTTTGCTAGTAACTGGAACAGAAATATAACTTAATTAATTGGGCCTATTTGCATATTTAACTTTCCCACATTCACCTTATTTGTACTAAAGATAAGAATTTTTATTGATCAGCTGGCGTTTTATTGCTTAATTTTGAGTCAATTAAATATCCACAATCAACATTTTATGGCAGTTTCTACTATCTAATAACGGTTCGTGTTTGCTGCTATATTTACGATACAATTTCCATGGATATAATGAGGCTTTATGAGGCATAAAATGGCCACAACGATACCAAGGGCACGAGCGAAGAAATTCCAAATACCTGTCTCCAAAATTGTTTTCTTTTTTTTTATCAATCTATTTCCGCCTTCATTTCGTGACAATCGATGGACATTTGAGCGAAAAAAAAGTTCGATGAATTCAATTTTATGTGGTCCATAATGTTTCTGTTTACATTTGCTCTCTTTCTCCATCACTTTCCTCCCACCCCTCCTCTCTCTCTCTCTCTCTCTCAGTTTATATTGATGGCGTTACGAAAAACTCTTAAAAGTATCATAGTTAAACAATAGAAAATGTATGCTAAAATGCATTAAAACCTTATTGAATATAAACGACCCAGTTTGCTTTTCAATGTTGTAATTTCATTTTAATTAAACAATAGAAATTAGCCCACTAATGAAGGCAGTTAAACAAGTCAATGCGTAGGTTTAATTACTCCTTTGCCAGTGTCAAAGTAGCCCTAATAGGATGCAGCAGTTGCTTGTCCTGGATCTGATTGCAATGTTATTTCTCTTGAGGCGTAATTTCTGGTGCACTCGAAATGCAATTAAAATATTCTTGCTGCTTGGATTTCAATCAGGCTAGTTAAAACAATTATGTTGTATTGAGTTAATGCGATGTGCAACGACCAGTTGGGACTAATGGCATAAGACAAATGGACAACTGTCGGTAAACAGGAAAACTAATGACATTTGGCGCAGATATGCAAAACTCAGCCAAGCGGCTGCTGTTGCGGCTGCTGCGGTTGCTGCTGTTGCTGTTGCTGCTGTTTCGACTGTTGCATGTACATTTTCTTCATCAATGATTAATTGTTTTGACAATTTCGGTCTGGCAGACATCACTTTCGAATTCCTTGCCATGTCTGACAGTGCCCCAAAACGAGTGCGTCAAAAATATCGCGACTAAATGCAAACGTGCAGCATTCGCATTCGCATTCGCATTCACATCAGTTGCGGCATTTGTTGTCACAGCAACTGGGAAACATTTGTGGGTTAGGGGGAGGCAAAGCTTCCTCTGGCCGCGATATTTTTGTGGCTTTGCTGACGAATGTTCCGAAATTGATGTATGATTTTGGCAGCAAAACTGGCCGTAATGGAGCCAAGTGGGCTGTGGGTCACCGGGAATGGGAAACTACATGCAGACCCTGTCAGATGTTTGAAGATTTATAATATGGGCTCGGTTGGCGCACAGATTCAAGGGACGCGTCCTTTTTGGACTAAACGCGACGGGGTTTAAATTTGTTTGCTTTAAGGTTTTTAAAAACAAAAAATATTCGTTGGAGTCGGGTGTAGATAAATGCTTTATACTACATAAGTATTGCTTTCATACTGATAGTAGGAGAGTAAGCTTATAAATAAAAGTTTAGTTTAGACTACTATTTACTCTATTCATTAATGAAGCCTGCGAACTTTAGTTCAGTTTTCTTAAATATAAAACTTAAAGACAAACAATGCAATTTAGCTGACCCATTCTAAACGATTTAAACCCATTTCCGTTTCTTAGTCCCATATCAGAGCTGTCAGTCGCAGTAGCCTCAACTTTTATTGACGCTTCTCACTTTTTAGCCCAGCAGGTGATAAACTTTCACTAGATAAATTTATTTTTCCCCCTCACTGTTTACCGTTCGTTTCGTCCGTTCCACTTAAACCAATTTCCTTTTTGCAACCAAACGAATTAAACTTAAAATAAATAAAGTAAAACGCAACAACAACAACAACAACACATTAAATAGCTTTCAGTGAAACAGTTTGGCTTTAGTTTAAATGCTGGCGAGTGCTCGTAAAACTTTCGTTTTGACCCTTGTCATGACCCACCCATTACCAGCACCAACACCAACGGAACAAAGGGTGGCAAGTGCACACCACACCACCTAAAACCATTCTGCACCACATAGCACAACACTGTTGTCGTGTAATCAACAGAAAATTGGCACCAGTCGATGGCCAAGAGCTCTGTCTGCGTCAGCATCGTTTACCCTTGTAAACTTGTCTTTGGGGGATGACCAGCTGACCAGTTGACCAGTTGACCGACTGGCGTAGTGGAGGGTTGTTTGTACTTGCCCCAATAAATTGTCGTCTTAGTCGCGTAACGGTTGCCCTGTTCTAACTAACTTTCCCTGGTTGTTATCATTTATTTTATCATTTGCCTAATAAACTATGCGCTTAGTCTCCCAGCTTACTTGGTGACCAACTGCATTCAAGTGACCCCGTCGAGCACGTGCTTTGCATTTAATTTATTTAAATGCAACGCCAATTACGTGGCGGGTCAACTCCAGGTGCAGGCGTCACTTGCCAAATATTTACCGCCACATTCGCGCTGCCAGCTGTCGCAGGACTACGTGCAGGATAATTAAGCGGGCCGGCCAACTAAATGCAATGCCTGCCCAGTTGCAGGTTAATATTCCATTTTAAACAGTTATGACTTTCAGGTTGTCTATTGGTCAGTTACAAGCTGTTCCTCGCGACACGTTCAGTGGAGAAGTCATTTAAACGAAGCTGCGACAGCTGGGAGAGATCCTGGAGCTGAAACATTTTACGTGACTGCATTGCGAAGATGCCCATTAGCATTAGTTTAGAAATGGGCAGGGGTGTCATATTTGCATAAAATTTAAATCATTTAAATTACTACTATTTAATTCGATTGTAAATCTAAAAAAGTTTGCTTTAAATATTTTTTAATTCATTTTAAATCCAACTCTTTAAAGCGCCTGCTAACACACATTTTCCTCTGTCACACTTGCCTTGATTTATTTTCTTCGACTGTGTTGCATTTTTCGCTGACCGTTGAACTTTTTTCGGGGTCACGCGTTCTATATATGGACAACTTTTTGCCAGCTCTGCGCAATTTTTGCGACCAGTCATGGATTCTGTTTCCTATTTACATTTATCTCTTCTGCCGTTTCATTTTATTTGTGCAACACACTAAAGCCAAGAAATGTGCATTTAATGCGTGAATATGATGCGACAGGCAAACAGGGTTGTTGCCCCATAGGCGACTCTCGGACGGCAACTCTGGCGCCAGCCAAACGCGATCTGCATTGCGTTGTCCGTTTTTATATGATTTTTAATTTATTTCTATATATTTCTATATTTTTTTTTTTGGTATTTCTGTTTGTTTGCCTGACCAAATGGTGCCAACTAGACGCTGCGCCAAAATTGTTAACGGTTTGCCAAGTAAATGTAAATTGGGTGCAATGTACGACAGTGCGTATGCGTGATTTTGCCGGATACGCAGCTGTAAAGAAAAAAGCCTTAAAAATCTGGATCATAACAATTTGGCAAAGCTGAGCAAATATAAAATTCCTGGCAAGCATTTCAATTAATATGCTTTAACTTAATGCTTTTTATTAGAGTTTTCTTTATCAGGTTGACTCCATTTTAAGGCTTCTATCAATAACTGAGACTATTTGTCAATTGTAAAATAATTGAGGAGAATCGCGAAAAATGCAAAGCGCGTCCCCATAAATCATTCAACGCAAATCCCAGTTACAAATTCTATGCATGCAAATCAATTGTTCGATTGTTTCAATCGAAACAAAGTCCAAACAATAAAATATATATGCCCATCCAAACCCTGGAACTGACTTGCTGCTCATCCGGAGCGAAGCAGGCACAGGAAAAACAAACAAGTTTCAGGCCATAAATAAATATCGCGTAAGCCTTGTGAAACCCGTCGTTAAAAAAGCGAAACAATAATCGCACATAGAATATAAATTTCTGTACGCCGTAACACAATAAACTTAATTTGCAAATTCAATTTAAATAATACCACACAGTGAGCAATAGTAAAAAATTACATATACGTACATGCGACTTTTACAGCAATATATATACATATATATATATGTATATAGTTTTGGAGTATATCGCGGTACTGCATTTGGTCCTTTTCTATATAGAACATCACCGCAGCAAATTCAATTGTCTGGATTTAATTTTGTACCAGCTGTTTTTTAAACTCGTTTACAGAGTACTATAAAAGAGTATATTGGCTATATAATTATGACGACTATTGTTCAGTTTATATATCCCAAATTGATCTTGAAAACTACAACAGCTATCTCTTCATGAGTGGAAGTATGTCTTTAGATCGACGCTGGGCTAAGCCTATATATCTTATATCTTATTATTCTCATTCACCTGTGAACAAGTATTGCGCAGTCGGCAACACCCGATTGCAGCATTGTTACTTGTTTCTTTTAGCTACCACGTTGGATTTAATTTGTTTAACTGCAAAAGTTGATGGGAATGGATTTTTATTGCCTGTGGCAGACAGGGTTAGTTAAAAAATACAACTTTAAAGAACACGCTGGAAGTAAATTTAAAATTTTGTTTTCACAGTATTGTATTTTGAAGACTTATTAATTAATTGAATTAACTAATCTCTTTAATTAAATTAAAGCTTATTGTAAATTATTTGCTCTAATTAATTTTGCCAGTTTTCATGTCTACACATAAAACAAATATGGACTTAAAGTAAATAAATATGCTTAAATATTCTACACGTTCGTTTTGATATAATATTTTTGGAGTCTCTTGCATCATGTTTGCAAAATAATCTCTTGATTCTGACATGCAGTAAGTTTTTGCAGCTGCAGAAATTAAATTGAATTTAATGCTTGAATTATTTTAATTTCCTTCGGACACCAACCGTGTCCAGCACAAACTAATAAAAGACGAAGACACGTTCTCACCTCCGACGATAAACTGACATGGCCTCGACTCTGGCCATGACGAGGAGGATTTTGTTGCTGCACTCGCTTCCACAATGGTGACACATGTGGTGAAATCTCCATGGATTGCCCGGGCGACAGTTTGCCCCGTTGACTGTGCTGGGAAAGCGGAAATTACAACGTGGCGAGATATTTTCAAGATGCTTTAAATTTAAAGGTGTCAGAGGCATAAAGCAAAACTTTTAAAAATCAAATAGTGCTATGTATATTAAAAACAAAAAATAGTCTGAATCTTAAGTAATGTTTCTGATGATTTTATCAATGCTTGACAAAGGTAGGCAGTTGGTAGGTAGTTGTGAAGAGGTATTTGTGAATTTATTATTTGGCAATTTATTTAGATATTATAATAACAAGGTGATTACACAATTTATTAAGAACGGAAGAGTTATTATTTATTTTTATTCTGTGTTTTTTTTATAAAGTAAAGTAAAAAATACATGACTTGCAACATCTTATTTAGCTGAAAGTTAAGATGGTTTGGTAGAAAATAATTATACCAAGAGTTGTCGACAATGTGATTTAATTGTCATTTTAATTGAATTGTCATTTTGTTCAGTTCGCGTGAGTTTATAAATAATTTTTTGTTTCGGCCATACACATAGTATCATAATAAAGCTTTTTTTCAAGAGCAGCAAAAAAAAAGTTTCGATAAGTGCATAAATGATCCGACAGTCCAGGAAAGATGAACAGCACAATGATACAGCACGTAGACGATCTGATCAATATCTTGCTTGGCTGGAAGAAAGATAAGCATATCGACATGCCGGAGGTGGATATCTTTAACCTTCTGCACACAGCTCGTGGTGTTTTAATAGATGAGCCAATGCTGCTGGAGGTGGACGCACCGGTGAATGTGATTGGCGACATACATGGTCAGTATGGGGATATGCTGCGGTACTTCGAGTCCACAGGGTATCCGCCAAATGCAAACTATCTGTTTCTGGGTGACTATGTTGATCGTGGGAAACATTCTGTGGAGACGCTCACCCTTCTATTAGCTTTCAAGGTCAAATTCCCGCTTTCCATATACCTGCTGCGCGGCAATCATGAGTCAGCCAGCATTAATCAAACCTACGGCTTCTATGACGAGTGTAAGCGCCGCTTCACCGTGCGACTGTGGAGATGTTTTGTTGACACCTACAATTGCATGCCTGTGGCGGCTATTATCGGCGAAAGGATATTTTGCTGTCATGGTGGCCTGAGTCCTGTGCTATATGAAATGAATGACATACGCAAGCTGTCAAGGCCGTGCGAGGTGGCGTCAAGCGGCTTGATGTGTGATTTGCTCTGGTCCGATCCCGAAACGTCGACCTTGGGCTGGGCAAAGAACACACGAGGCGTTAGCTTCACCTTTGGCACGGACGTTGTCATTCAGTTCATTACGCGGTTCAAGTTCGATTTGGTCTGTCGCGCCCATCAGGTCGTCGAGGATGGTTACGAGTTTTTTGCCAAGCGCAATCTGGTTACCATCTTCTCGGCGGTCAACTATTGTGGCGAATTCGACAATGCTGGTGCTATGATGTGTGTTGATAAGCTTCTCAATATAACGCTGGTCGTGTTAAAGCCGAAAAAACGCAAGCCAGGTGTCCATTTCAACAGGGAGTAGAGAATCGTCTGCGGCTGGGCCGTGAACTGGGCTTGTGGACATAGCGATTGATGATAAATATTGTGTTAGTTATCGTCCGGCAAGGATCGTAGCAGTTACTTATCTTATTGTCACACATACATTAAATACCTCTTAAACACACACTTACTAATGCTTGTATGAAAAACGAAAAAATAAAAACAAATAACAAATACAGATGAACCATCCTCCAAATGTGGATGATATGATACGGATACTCCTGAGCGGTTTCCGGGTATCAAACAATTGCGCAAGCCTGTCCCAATGGCATATCCAGAGGGTGTGCAGCATTGCACGCAGTGTCTTTTTGGCCGATTCAATGTGCTTGAACATTGTGGCGCCGGTCAGCATTGTCGGTGATATCCACGGACAGTTCAAGGATCTGTTGCGCATATTTAAGAATAAGGGCGCGCCGCCGGAACAGCGCTATCTCTTCCTGGGCGACTACGTGGATCGTGGCAAGAACTCGGTGGAGACTATAACGTTGCTGTTGTGCTTTAAAATTAAGTATCCAAATGATATATTTCTGCTGCGCGGCAATCACGAGAGTGCAACCCTCAACAAGACTTACGGATTCTTCGATGAGTGCAAGCGACGGTTTTCGATAAAACTCTGGAAATGCTTTGTGGACTGCTACAATTGCATGCCCGTGGCGGCTATAATCGAGAATCGCATCTTTTGCTGTCATGGCGGCTTGAGTCCAGAGCTGACCGACATTGATGACATCAACAATATAGAGCGACCCACCGAAATACCGGACTCGGGCATCCTATGTGACCTCTTGTGGTCCGATCCCGATCGCATCTGTGGCTGGGGCAAAAGCACTCGCGGTGTGTCCTTTATCTTTGGCAGCGATGTTGTGGATCATTTTTTGGCTCGCAACGATTTCGATCTCATCTGTCGCGGCCATCAGGTTGTCGAGGATGGTTACGAGTTCTTTGCCAAGCGGCAGCTGGTCACAATTTTCTCGGCGCCCAACTATTGCGGCATCTTTGACAACGCCGGTGCCGTTATGGGCATCGATGCCAATCTGAGGATAACTTTTGAGATCTATAAAGGTAAAAAAGTAACCGTAAGCACCCATGTCAAGACCATATCAGCTACAGCGAGTAGCACAGTTGCGACACATTCTACTAAGTCGCATATTTCGAAATGAAGCTAATGCATTAACAATGCGATTTATTATTTATGATTACCTTTTCAGTTCCTCAAAGGAACTCAGTTAAGTTCGCGCATTTCGAAATATATATGTTTTCATAATGGTGTATTAATATATGAACACTAAATTCTAAAGAAGTTGTCGGACTCTGAAACTTGTCATCCCAGTTTTCCCAGTGTGTAAATGATATTTACCTCACAGAAATACGTTTCAGAGTTAGATATTTGTTATTTTAATGTAAAACAACCGAAATAGAAAAAAACCAACACAAATGAAACTCTGTGGTAAAATGGGCAATGCGATTTTCGATAAGGTCGTCCCCACGGCTGCCGCCGAGGCCCGTCAGCAGACAGCCGAGTTAAAGAAACAACTGGCGGCCGAAGAGTCCGCGAAGGGCATTACCGCATCTCAGCGATCGTCGTTTCTTATGGAGGTGAAGTATACTTTAATTGATATGATTGAGAAGCTGCGGGCGTTCCGGGCCAGCAAGCACCATCAGGTGCCACTCTACGAGCCGGATCTCGTAAATCTGTGCATGGTGGCGCGGGAAACATTCATGGAGGAGCCAATGCTTCTCCACTTGGATGCACCGCTGCGCATTGTCGGCGACATACACGGCCAGTTTGCAGATATGCTCAGGATAATGGAGCACTGCGGCTTTCCGCCGCAAGTGAGCTATCTCTTTCTGGGCGATTATGTCGATCGTGGCCGAAACTCGGTGGAGACGATCACATTTTTACTGGCGCTCAAGGTGCGGCATCCCAAGAACGTCTTTCTGCTACGTGGCAATCACGAGTCGCAGTCCATAAATCGCGTCTACGGCTTTTTCGATGAGTGCAAGCGAAGGTACACGGTCAAGCTGTGGAAGACATTTGTTGACTGCTACAACTGTATGCCGGTGGCAGCGATTGTATCCCATCGTATATTTTGTTGTCACGGCGGCTTGAGTCAGCGTCTGAAGGATATGAGCGATATTGAGGAATTGCCACGTCCTGTTGATGTGCCAGACGAGGGTCTGATGTGCGATTTGCTGTGGAGTGATCCCGATCGCATTGGCTTCGGCTTTTCGCCCAGCGATCGTGGCGTTAGCTTTCTCTTTGGTCGCGACGTAATTGAAAAATTTCTGCGTAAACATGACTTTGATCTTATATGCCGCGCCCATCAGGTGGTAGAGGATGGCTACGAGTTCTTTGCCAAGCGACAGCTGGTCACACTCTTTTCCGCACCCAACTATTGCGGACTGTACGACAATGCCGGCGCATCGATGGGCGTTGACAAGGATCTGGTGATCACCTTCGATGTGCTGCGTCCGTCGGAGCAGCGAAAGGTGATCATACGAGCCAAGAATGGAAAATCGTAAAGCAATTCCAGTCAAAATTTACGAGTTTCACTTTAAAAGTAAAGTTAGAAGCCTGGGGGTTATTGTCAACACAGACTACATAATACATAATTGTCACGTAAGAAAACTGTAAAATACATCAATTTAAGTAGACGCTGCTCACTTTGTATGTTCCCAACCATTTTACTGTGCTACCTAGTCAAATTCTTGTTGTATGCCGCACGATTCGCCTGTGCATCAGGGTTGCAGCCGCAGTTCTAAATGGCTCTGCCGTCACAATCGGCACAGTCGCAGCGCCTTTCGACGATCGCCGAAACAGCAATCAGCATCGATCAGATCATACTGAGCATCATCGACGTCCGTCGCGTCAAGCAGCTCCATCTCACCGAGGCCGAAATACGAACGCTCTGCGTGCGCTGCCGAGAAGTTTTCCTGCAGCAGCCAATGCTGCTGGAGCTGTCGGCACCAGTGAAAATCTGTGGCGACTTGCATGGCCAGTTTACGGACTTGCTGCGCATGTTCGATTATGGCGGCTATCCGCCCGCCTCCAACTATCTATTCCTGGGCGACTATGTGGATCGCGGCAAGCAATCCATCGAGACGCTCTGCCTGCTGCTGGCCTACAAGATCAAGTTTCCACAGAACTTTTTCGTGCTGCGCGGCAATCACGAGAGTGCCGGCATTAATCGTATCTATGGTTTTTATGATGAGTGCAAGCGGCGTTATACGATCAAGCTGTGGCGCACCTTTGTCGACTGCTACAATTGTATGCCCGTGGCGGCTATTGTGGACACGAAGATATTCTGCTGCCACGGCGGACTCAGTCCGGAGCTGAACAGCATGTCCCAAATCGTAAAGTTGCCGCGGCCCTGCGAGGTGCCCGACAAGGGTCTGCTCTGCGATCTGCTGTGGGCCGATCCGGACGCCAAGATTATGGGCTGGAGCGACAATGATCGCGGTGTGAGTGTGACCTTCGGTGCAGATACCGTGGGCAAGTTTGTGCATCGGTTCAAGTTCGATTTGGTCTGTCGCGCCCATCAGGTCGTCGAGGATGGTTACGAGTTCTTTGCCAAGCGCCAGCTTATTACCATTTTCTCGGCTCCCAACTATTGCGGCGAGTTCGATAATGCCGGTGCCATGATGTCTGTGGACGAGACGCTGATGTGCTCGTTTTTTGTATTGAAGCCGTCCAAGAAGGTGGGTCTGCGTAAGGTTGTATCTAAGATCTGAGCAAAGAAACAGATATGTGATGGCTGATGTGGTGTTTTTGTGCTAATGACCATGTATGTTTCTGTGTGAGCTACAATTCATAAAAATTTTTGTTAATCTACCCAAAAAAATATTGAGGGTATTTATATGATTATTTGATACTATTGTAATTATGTGATTTTTGCATGCGGTAATTGTTTTGTTCGTACACGATAAAGATATATATATATATACAGATATTACTATGAATATGAATATTTTTTTTAACTTTTATATATCAGTTTTACAGATCAACAACTTATTGATCCCGATCCAAGTGATTCAAGCTCACCTACACTGCATTCAGGAATAGGAATGATGAAATAAACTGCAAATGCTAAAAATTCTGTGGCATCATTGAAGCAGTTGTATCGCTGAGCTGCATGCAACAGATTGGCCCGCCCGACGTGCAACATAATTTCAATTCATTTCCCATTGCAGGGCACTTAAACATTTTAATCAAATGACAGAGCTGAAAATAATTTATTTGTTGCATATAATTTACAGCACACGAACCGACGGCTCGTTGTCGGTTGTTGGTTGTTGGTTGTCGGTTGTCGGTTCGCCCGGCGGGGACGGGGCTCGGTTTATTAAATTTGTTTGCTCTCTGGCGCGGACATGAACGGAAAACAGAAACAGGCTCTGTAGTCACCAGTTGCCCATTTGCCATTTGGTAGTTGGCAGTTGGCAGTTGCCGGCATTTGCAGTTGGTGAACTAATAGATTTTAAATGTGGCTGTCGCTGTCAGCAACTGAACAGTGGAAAGTGGGTGGTGGATGGTGGGAATGGCAAACACAACTTTAAACGAGGCTAAATAAATTGGTCAACAACAGTTGGGTTAACGGGCGGTTTGTTGTGACAGCTGCATCCAGTTATCAACTGTGATTGTGATTGCAACAACGTCAGGTGGCAACTGCATAAAGTGCGCTGATCGATCATATCTCGATTTGAAAGTAAATCAAAATATGAATTAGGTTATTTATTTATCTGATAGAAGTTAAATTCGATAAAGGAGAAAGTAGTTCTATTTATTGTTATTCCTAGATTTTCTTGGGAGCAGAAGAGTGGAACCTTTCTTTACTAACATATATATTTATTTTATTTTAATACTTGTCTTAGCTTGAATATCTTTCACATACCAACCCCCAAAGCATTTTTTAAAATTACACACATGTGCATACCTAACTTTTCTGTTGTTTACATGCGTCTAGCCATTTTTTCGTTTGTGCCAGACATTTTTTTACCACTCCCGAAAACTCTGTTTGCCGTGCCTTTGGGGCTAGACTAAACATCCTTGTTCGTTGGCTACATCAATTTTGTGCTCGAACAAAGTTGAAAAGTGAAACTTGCCAACGGGGAACCCTTTTACCTTCCCTTAGTTTGCCGGGGAGTTGCAAAGAAATTGCCAAACGCAGCCATGGGAAATAAAATGCAAATGAAAGTTGCCGTAGTTTGAGATTTAATTCAGCTCGGGCCATATCATTAGGCTTAAGAGCTGGCAGATTGAAAATCAGGTTGTAGAATAAAAGAGTTCATATAAATGCGAAACTTAAGTGGACGTGAAATACCCGAGGGACCCCAAACAGTTTCGGATCAATTTGTCACTTGCTATTGCCATCAAGATTAGCTACAACTGACAATTTGTGTGGTCAACTGGCGGCACTTTATGAACTTATCGCAATTGCAGTGGAAAAGGCCAACGAAAAACTTGTCGCCTTTGCTATTTGATTTGCTTTTAATTGCTGAACATGGCCATAAGCAATTACGCTTAGATTTATAGATGGCAATTTGCTGGACAGCAATTTTATCCCCGATTGCAAGAAAAAAAAAATAGCAACTGGACAATATCTCGATAAAAGCTGAGATAAATTGTTTTTGGACACGAGTAACTTGGATTTTTGTGGTTGAACAGCTTAAATTTGTTCGCTGCTGTCTAAAGTTCTCCTTTTATGTTGCTGACATTTTTATTACGCATACGCCGCGTATAACATTGATTTAACTTGGTTTCAGTTAGCTTCTTTTTGGTCTTTTACTTGGAATAGAAAAGCGTAGCAGGCAAGTTTTAATACCGTATTTAAAAAGATATGCCTATCAAAAAAATTTATAAACTAATAACATTATCCTTATGACCTTACGTTAAAATCTATCAATGATATAAAATTGTTGATAGTATAATTGAAATAGTTTCAGAATCAATTTGCGATCTGTGAAAACGATCTACTTAAATATGTACAGCTGATCTACTTAAATATAGACTCTAATTATCTTAAATTAAAGAGAATAAACCTTTCTTAAAAACAAACTCAGAATTCTTATTTGATTCTAAAATATTTTCGTTTTAATGTTATTGTTTTTCATATAGAATATATTTTCTATGTACATCTATTTTTTAATTTCTAAGTTAAGGCGAGTTCGCATTACCGCCGCCAGCTGCTGACTACCAAAGACAGGACGAGGGTCGTGGCCAGGCCAATGCCACTCAGTGAAGCAACGCCGTTCTTGGCGTTATTGCAACCGTCCGTGTTGCATATGGTGCAGCTGGACGAGTCTTCGCATTTCAGAGTGCTGCCGCAGCCGCGCTGCAGATAATTGTTGGAGTCCTGAACTGTGATGCAGGTTTCTTCGGCTTCGTAGACGGGGCAAATGGCCAGATGATTGGGCGTGCCAGCGCAGTCGGAATTGGCCACCGAATTGCAAATGTGGCATTTGAGCCGATTGGCCGGAAAGACGTTCACGTTACACTTTTCACCAGCGCAGCTGGCGCAAGTTCCGTTGGCCACACAGGCGTTGCCGTCGACGCTATTGAGACTGCTGAGGCAGCCGCGAATTGTGTGTCCGTTCTCCAGGCGGGTCACACAATCGGCCAACGGAGCAAAGCAGGTCTCGGTGACGGTCACCTCGGTGGGCGACTGGGCGCACTGCAGCGTCTTGCTCGAGTCGCAGGAGATGCACAGGCCACTGGAGGGTAGATAAGCCAATGCGTTGCAGTCCTTTGAGGAACACTCGTGCAGCTGATTGGCCAAGCGCCAACTTTCGAGGTCCGAGCTGTTCTGGCTGCTCGCACAGCCCATCAGCTCCACAACGCCATTATTGTACTTGGCAAAACAGAAGTCGTCCTTTGCATAGGTGCTGCAGTCCTGAGCATGGCTCGAGCTGCAGTCCGAGCCCGAGCAAACGTGGCAGCTCAATCGATCGCCCGGATAGTCGAACGTGTTGCAGTTACCTTCCTCGCAGCTGGCGCAGTTCTTGCCGCTGCCGTCGGTGCTGCAGGCGGCGCGATCGAAGGGCTCCTTGTCGTTCAGACAACTGCGCACCAGATCATCGCCGTCCAAGGCCACCATGCACTTGCCTTGGCACTGGCGCTTGGCCAAGTCCGCGCTCTGGGGATAGGTGATGCACTGATCGTCGTTGGCCGAGTTGCAGAACACACAGCTCGTGTATTCGGTCAGACTCCAGGCGTCGTTGCATTCGTTGGACTTGCAGGTGAAGCACAGGCTGGGGTTCTGGCGACAATAGAGATCCTCGTAGTCATCCACGTCGTCGGCACAGCCGCGTCTGCGCACCTTCTCGCCGTCCAGCTCGAATACTGTCTTGCAATCCTGCTCTGGATTCAGGGTACACGTCTTGGCCGGGCCCAGTGAACTCAAGCAATCATCGCCCACGCAGGCGTGGCACTTCAGAGGCAAGGGCTGGAACAGGCCGTGCTGGCCATCATCCACGCGATTGGCCAAATCGATCGAGTTGCACTTGCTGCCGACGCAGCTGCGACAGTTGCGATAATCGGTGGCGTTGCAGTCAATTGAACTGCTGCAGCCGCGAGTTGTTACGTTGTTCTCCAGCCAGGTCTGGCAGGTTTCCGTGTGGCTTAGCCAGGCGCAGGCAGAGGACTGAACGGGATTGGACTCGCAGCTGCTGTCGTCAGCTGAAGTGCAGCTATAACATTGCGGACGATCAGCTGGGAAAATCTAAGAAAATAGGGAAACTCAGTTAGGAAGTTGTTGATCAGTGATCTTGTTTGAACTCACCTCACGATTGCAGCCATCGACGCCGCACACTTCGCAGTCGCTGTCGTTGCCCAGCAGACAGTCAGCAAACTCCGTCTGGGGCAAGTCGTAGAGGCAGCCACGAATTGTGGCACCATCTAAAAAGCATATACTTATTAGTTAATTTCCTTTTGGTTAGATGACTCTCAGGCTTACCACTCTCCAGTTTGGTCACACAGTGGGTGTGCGGCAATTGGTTGCAAGTCTGGAAGTTGTCGATAGCAACAGGTGTGGTGGCACATGTGGGATCTTCGCGAGAGTCGCAGACGGCGCACTTGACGGGTGCGGGAATCTGGGGCGTGTTGCAGTTGTCGCCCTGGCAGACAGCAATGCGCTTCGTCTTGATCACGCTCTCCAGGTCCTGGTTGCGGAAGGAGCTGAGGCAGCCCAATTGCTTGATGCTGTTCTCCTCGTCCACCCACAGGAAGCAGCTGTCGTTGGGCTTGTAAATCTCGCACTGCTGCGTGGTTGGCTCCTCACAGTCGCTGGTCTCGCAGTGATAGCAGCTCAGTCGATCTGTGGGCAGTATCTGCACATTGCAGTCCTCCTCTGTGCAGGACGCACAGTTCGCATCCTTGCCATCGCTGCAGGTCACTTGATCCTCCGGCTCCTTGTCGTCCAAACATGTGCGTATTAGATCCAACCCAGCCTCGGAGCTGCCATAGAGCGCTGTCATGCAGCCGCCCTGGCACTGGCGACGCTTGTGGGCGGCGCTCAGCGGCTCCAGCAGGCAGGACGAGCTCTTGAAGGAGTCGCAGTAAATGCAGCTCTGGTATTGGGACGTTGCCGTCGCCGTGTTGCAGTTGTTGGACTTGCAGACCGGGCAGCTGTCGCTGTTGGCGGCGCAGTAGCTGGCGGTGGTTTCGTCCTGGGCAATAGCTTCCTCACAGCCGCGACGAATGACGACGCCAGCTGCGTTGAACACGGTCACGCAATCCTGTTCGTTGTTGTCGGCACAGCGCTCGGAGGCGACGTTGCTCTCCTGGCAGGCATCGCCCACACAGCTCAAGCAGGTCAGCGGCAGATCCTGCCACTTGCCGTGGTTGTCGTCCGCCCGGGCAGCCAAGTCGGCCACGTTGCAGCCATCTCCCTCGCACTTAACACAGGTCTTCGAGTTGGGCTCGCAGCTCAGCGAGCTGGAGCAGCCTCTGTAGGTGGTGCCGGCAATCAGGCTGGTTACGCAGCTATCTCCAGCCGCGTAGACGGGACAGACTGAGAGACTGTTCGGAGTGGACTCGCAGTTGGCGTCGCTGTCTGAGTTGCAAATGTGGCAAGAGGCTCTGTCCGTCGGATAGACTTGTTTGTTGCACGAGTCGCCCAAGCAAGCATCACAATCTTCGGCGGTGCCCTTGTAGCAGCCCAGGAACTCCTCATCCTCCAAGCTGGACAGACAGCCACGCTCCGTGGAGCCATCGCTCAGGACACGGGAATAGCACTCGGGCATGCCGATCAGCTGGCAGCTGGTGGCGCTGCTCACACTGCCAGGACTAACTGCACAGTTGCGATCTGTGCGGGAGCTGCAGAGCGCACAGGTCTTTGCCTCCGGCAGAGACTCCAGCGTGTTGCAGTCCTTCTCGGTGCAGGTGATCAGACGCTTGGCGCGCTCCAGCACGTCAATCTGTTCCAGACTGTACTCGCTGAGGCAGCCCTGGGCGACGACGGAGCGCTGCTCGTCGAACTCGATGAAGCACTCGTCGGACTCGCGATAGTTGGCACAGCTGGCGGGCTGGGCATCCTGGCACTCGTCGCCGCGACAGCTGAGGCAGCTGTGGCGTTCCGTCACCAGATCCTCCTTGTTGCACTTGGCGTCCTCGCAGCTGGCGCAGAACTTGTTGGCAGCCGTGCCGCAAGTCTCTCGATCCTCCTTCTCCAGGTCGTCGTTGCAGTTGCGCACCAGCGCATAGCTGGGATTCTTCTCGTCGCCGAAGAGCGGTCGGAACGCAGACACGCAGGCCTGATGACACTGGCGGGTCTTCGAGATCTTTGTCACATCCCGCACGCAGTCGGGATTCACGCTGGAATCGCACACCAAACACTCGACGTAGTCCGTCAAACTGTCGGCGGTGTTGCAACCGTTGGAGTTGCAACGTGGACAGCTGTCGGGCTGCTCATCACAGTAACTGGCGGAGGTTGCATCCAGCGCATCGTTGCAGCCACGAGCGGTGACAACGGTGCCGCTTGCATCGAAGACCGTCGCGCAATTGTCGTTGCCATCGCACTTCGCCAGGCTGCCGCCGCCGGAGGCGCATTCGCTGGCGCCGGAGCAGGTCAGGCAGCTGATGGGCGGCTCCTGCCAGACGCCTGGCCAGCCGTGCACATTGAGGCGCTCCAGGTCGATGGTGTTGCAGGCGTCGCCGCTGCTGCAGACGCGGCAGGTGCTGGCATCGCTGGGATCCGAGCAGCTCAGGCTGGAGCTGCAGCCGCGATAGGTGACGTCGTTGCTCAAGGTGCTCACGCAGGTGTCCTCGGCATCGTAGATCGGACAGACGGCGCTGCTACTCGGCGAAGTTGCGCACGAGGGCAAAGTGGACGAATCGCATTGGTGGCAACGGCGACGATTCGCCGGGAAGACGCTGAGTCCGTTGCAATTGGAGCCCGTGCACACCTCGCAGGTGTCGCTGCTGCCCGTCAAACAGCCGTAGAAGTCATCGCTGGCCAAGTCCGCCAGGCAGCCGCGTGTCGTGGTGCCTGCAGCGTCCACATGGGTGACGCACTGGGGATAGGGCAGCTGGGAGCAGATGCCGGTGGTGAGCAGCTGATTGGGATTGGTGGCGCAGAGTGGATCGGTCAAAGAGTTGCACTGCAGACAGGTGTTGGCATTGGGTATGATGTCCGGGTGATTGCAGTTCTGACCCTCGCAGAGCAGTAGACGCTGCTGGGCAACCAGCTCGTTGATGACCTGCGTCTCGAAGTCACTGGCACAGCCCATGGCCACGACGCTCATGCTGTCGAAGGCCAAATAACACTGATCCTTCTCCCTGTACGCTATGCACTTGGCCTCGATCATATCCTCGCACAATGGATCTGAGCAGATGTAGCATTCCTGGGGTGTCTTAATAATATCCCCGACATTGCACAGCGCACCCGTGCAGGCCGTGCAGCTGGCATGCTCGCCAGCGGCACACTCAGCCTGTTCCGTCTGCTCCAGATCGTCCAGGCAACCGCGTGTGGGCAGCAAGGCCGAGTCCTCGGCCAGACTGCGCGGATAGAGGCCCGTCATGCACTGACCCTGGCACTTGCGTGTGTTCTTGGGCGTCTCGTAGGCGCAGCTGGCATCCTCGTCGGCATCGCAGTGATAGCAGCTTACATAGGACTCCAAGCTGTTGGCATTGTTGCAGCCATTCGACTTGCACTCGAAGCACTTGTCGTCATTGGCATCGCAATAACTGACGTATTCCGCCTGGATGGCATCGCTGCATCCTCGAGCGATCACCTGTCCGTCCTCGTTGAAGACCGTCGAGCAGAGCTGACGGTTGTTGTTCTCGCAGGTGGTGGTGCTGGTGACGAGGCCGCAGCTCTCGATGTCCGAGCAGACCAGACAGCTGAGTGGCAGGTCCTGCCACTTGCCGGGCTCGCCGACGTAGTTGGCCGACAGGTCAACCGAGTTGCAGTTCTCGCCCTCGCATATGCGACAGCTGCCCACCTGGCTGGCATCGCAATAGATCTCGGACTGGCAGCCGCGGCGGGTGCGACCCTTCTCCAAGGTGGTCACACAGGAATCGCCTGCCTCGTAGAAGGGACAATATTTGCTGAAGCTCGTTGGCTTGTTGGCGCAGTCGGGATCGGTCTGGGAGTCGCAGCGCAGACAGCTCTGCCAGTCCGCGGGGTAAACTTCCTTGTTGCAGCCATTAGCGTCACAGATCTGGCAGGTGGAGCTCGAGCCACTGGTGCAGTCGTCGAAGAGTTCATCACTCGTATCCATGAGGCAGCCACGCTTCAAAACACCATCTAACGAAAGAAGAAATATATTAATGGGAGATAATTAAATAGGGTTCAATTGCAACACACCTTCAGTTATATGGGAGTAGCACTCTGGATACAGATAATGTTGGCAGACGACGGCTAGAAGGGAGTTGCCAGTAATGCAGTTGGGTTCAATTGTGGAGTTGCAAACATTGCAGGAAAATCCATTCAGATTGAGCGCATCCTTAGTGTTGCAGTCCTTGCCGCTGCACAGATGCAAGTCGCGACGATTTGCCGTGAGGAAGGATTGCTCCAGGTCACTGGCACAGCCCATGTCCTCGATGCGGAGATCGCCCACATGAATATAGCACTGATCGTTCTCCCGATACGAAAGGCAGACCTGCGAGCTGAGGCTATCACAGTTCTCATCGTCACAGTAGTTGCAGCTCAAACGATCCTCGGGCACTGAGTCCTTGTTGCAGCCAGCACCAGAGCAGGCAACACAGTTGTCTAAGTTGCCGGCGGCACAGGCCAGCCGATCATCGTACTCCAGATCGTCCAGGCAGCCACGTGCCAGCTCCAAAGGAGAATCCTCCTCACCTCGGGAGCGCGGATAAAGTCCTGTGAAGCAGCTGCCATGGCAGGACACTGTGCGCGTAATGTCGTCAATACTGCGAACACACTGCGACTGCTCGGTGCCGTCACAGATCACGCAGTCCACAAAGCTGTCCAGTTGCTGGGCATTGTTGCAGCCACTGGACTTGCAGAACTTGCAACTTCCGGGCGTCTCGTCGCAGTATTGGGTCAGCTCCGCATCGGCGTACAGCTGATCGGAGCAGCCACGGAGCACAACGGATCCGTTGCTGGCGAAGACTGTGGCGCAGTTCTGTTCGTTGTTGTTGTGGCACTTCTGCAGCAGACCCAGACTGGAGCCCTGGCAGTCACTGCCCTCGCAGGTGTAGCAATTCACTGGGGGAGTAACCCATTTGCCGGGGTAGCCAATGTTCCAAATCTCCAGATCGACCACGTTGCAGTTGTCGCCGACGCAGTGGCGACAATATTGTTTGTCGGTGGCATCGCACTGGAACTCGGTCTGGCAGCCGCGGTAAGTGGCGCCGTTCACCAACTTGACGCTGCAGCCCTGGCTGTCATCGTAGCGCGGACAGACGCCGGCAGCGTTGGGCGCTGAGCCACAGGTTGGATCTAGCTTAGAGTTGCAACGTTGGCAGCGACGACGATCAGCTGGATAAATGTTCTTGTTGCACAAGTCGCCCTGGCATATGTCACAGTTGCCCTCGCCCTTCAGGCAGGCCCTCAGCTGACTGGTGGCCAAGTTGCTGACACAGCCACGCTGCGTGGAGCCATCTACAGAAAGAGGGAGATAGAGAGAGAGAGAGAAGATATCAGGTTAGGAACTATTGCAGGGTATTTGGTAGATGGAGATTTACCTGTTAGGATACGCGTCATGCAGCCCGTGTTGGGTAGCACGCTGCACGTCTCGAGCTGGGTGATCTGAGTCGGGTTGGCGGCACAGTTCTCATCATCCAGGGAGGAGCAGACGGCGCAGTCGTTGGGCGTGGGCACATTGTTGAAGGAGTTGCAGTTGTTGTCAGGGCAGAGCACCAAATATTCCAAGTTCTTGTCGACAAAGTCATCCTCGAGATCGGACAGACAGCCGAGGCCCGTAATCGAAGCCGTGTCGTCGAACAGGGTATAACAGCGGTCTGTGGGACTGTAGCGCAGACAGACAGCCATATTCGGTTCCTGGCAATCAGAGCCCGCTTCGCAGATATAACAGCTGAGGGGCTGCACAGTCAAAGCATTTGTATTGCAGGCATTGCCCACGCAGGACGAGCATTCCTCGTCCGCGCCAGAGGCACAGAGTTCCTGATCCTCCAGCTCCTTGTCGTCCAAGCAGCCACGGACCAAGTCGTAGACGTTGGTGCCATTCTGTGGTCTCATCGCCGTCATGCACTGACCGTTGCACTGGCGTCGGGTGGTCACCGCTGTGGGGTTGAGGGAGCAGTCGCTGTTCTCGCTGGCATCGCAGTAGACGCAGCTGGTGTAGCTGTCCAGGGATGTGGCACTGTTGCAGCTGTTCGAGTTGCAGTTGAGGCACTTGTCCGTATTCTCATCGCAGTAGCTGCTGAAGGAGGCCTCGATCACGTTGCTGCAGCCGCGTGCACTGACCTTGCCCGTTGCATCAAAGACTGTCATACAATAGTCGTCCTTGGAGGTGCAGACAGCCTCGTCCAGGCTGCTGGCCGCACAGGCTTCAGCGTCCTTGCAGCTGCGACATTTCAGTGGCAGCTCCTGACCCCACAGACCAGGCTGGCCATCTTCGCGCCTTCGCAGGTTGTCCGTGTTGCAATTGCTGCCCTGGCAGCTCTGGCAGCTCTTCGCATTGCTGCTTATGCACTCCAAGCTGCCGCCGCAGCCACGCAGCGTGTTGCCAGCCTGGTCCAGGGTTGTCACACACGCCTGATTCGCATAATGCCTCACGCACAGGCTGGCCGCGTTGGGCGCCGTTTCGCAGCTGCTATCCTCACTGGAGTCGCAGACGTGGCACGTTAAACGCTCCTCAGGTTGCAGCTAAAAAAGATGCACCAATTTTATGTTGATCAATAATCAATAATAACAGAATAAATAAATCATTTTTCCAAAATAAAAGATATTGTTAAATTATGCTTCAGAAATTTTTACAAACCGTTTGTGCAAGTCTTCTGTTTTCGTGAAAATCTTTAAAATTCTTTTAATAAATGGCCAGGCAATATATTTATATGTGAATACATGTCGCAATTAAAATTTCTGTATATGCCTCAATTTGTTTAATTGTTTAATTATACTTCAAGAATTTTGTCAAACTGTTTGTTCAAATTTGTGTTTACGCCTGGCAATAAACCATGCAATTTTTAAATACATTAAATTGTATTTTTATCTTTAGAATTTCTAAAAATACACATTAAGGCAATATATTTAGTTTGTGCAAACAGTTTGCCTAGTTTGTACAAACCATTTATAGATTATATGCTGCCCTTATCAACAATGAACTACCAACCCATTATCTAGCTGCCAAGATAATGTTACAAAAGTTTATGTATGACTAAGATCTGCGATTACTTACTTCAACATTACAGTTATCGCCGGTGCAGGTGACGCATTCGGTGGCATTGCTGCCGCCCAAGCAACCCAAATAATCCGCCTCGTCCAGCGTGGTGAGGCAACCACGTTCCGTGTGGCCATTATCGCGCAGTAGCGTATAACAGTCGGTGTTCAGGGGATGGGAGCACTCCGTCTCGGAGTTGATGGCAGTTGGATTCACGGCGCATTTGCTGTCGGTGCGGGAGTTGCACAGTTTGCAGGTTTGAGCGGTGGGCAGAGCGGAGATCACGTTGCAGTTCTCGCCGGAGCACTGCCAGAGACGCTTTTCGCTCTTGAGGATGGCGGCATCGCTGACATTGTACTGACTGAGGCAGCCCAGCTGGGCGATTTCGCTGGACTCGTCCAGCTGTATGAAGCACTCCTCCTGGCCGCTGGCGGCAACAGCGAGGCATGTCTTCGACTCGGGCTTATCGCACTTGCCGTCGCTGCACGAGTTGCAGCTGCCACGCACGCCCAGCTCCACCACGTTGCACTTGGCCCCGTTGCAGGCCACGCAGTTCTCCAAAGTGCCCTCGGCACAGGCCTCGCGATCATCCAAGTCCAGATCGTCCAGGCAGCTGCGCACCAACTCCCATGCAGCATCCTTATCGCTGGTGCGCTGATAAAGCGCAGTCATGCACTGTTCATTACAGCGGCGCCTATCCGTGATCAGTTCAATGTCGATGACACAGTTCTCGTCGATTTGGGCATCGCAGGCCACACACTCAACCAGATTCGCATTGGTCTTCAGCTTGTTGCAGCCACTCGAGCGACACTCGTAGCAATTGGCATCAGCTCCACTGCAGGTCTCCTCCAGGTTGTCGCTGCAGCCACGTTGGATGACAGCTCCAGCGCTGTTGAATACCGCCATGCAGCTCTGGGCATTGTTGTTGTCACATTTCTGCAGTAGGCCCGAGCCGACGGTGCAATCCTCCAAACTGGAGCAAGTATAACAGTTTATGGGCCCGGTGTGCCAATTGTGCGTCCAAGCATCTGCAATAGATTTTAACACATAATTTAAATAAATCTATATACTATTATTTGTTATTATTATGATGATGTACCATCTTTAAACATGTATATGCATAGATTTTTATAAAAATACTTTCATATCATTTTATGAAGATTATTATTACTATTAAGTAATAACATTTTCTGTGGCAATTTTGTTATTTAACAATTTTCAGATATATTTTTTGGTATAAATTTAAATAATTTGCTCATATCCATTCTGTACACTTGTATAAAGTCTCACTTACAATCCATGACATTTAAATTGATTTGTGTATTTATATTGCAATCAAGAACATAGGTTATATTTATTTTTTATAATTAATTATATATGTTTAACTTATGCTTTGGGCAATTCTCTGGGTAATAACTTATGATTTTTTGATTGGAAGCAACTTTTTAGTAGTTGCAAGCAAATTTTCATAAAACAAAGTGTAGTGGGTTAAAATACTTTTCATCTCTCTAAAGATTTTCTGATACTCCACGAGACAATCAAATCAGCGCCAAGTGCAAAACATTTTCGAACATTATATTTGCTAATCTTGCGAATAGTTGTATTGGCAAAACCATTGCCTTGTTGTTTATGGGGGCAATCCAATCGATTTATCGTTTTACAACAGACGAACATATAATTGGTGTAGATAGCATTTGACGTACGGACAAAGGTTTACTTAAGTGCATTGTAAACATGAAAATTTCTTCAGTAAGCTTATTTATATAAACAGTTTTTTAAGCAAGTTCAAAGTGAAAGCGAAGAATTTTTAGTCCACATAATCATTTTAGCAGCTTATCACAAAATAAAAAGCCATTGTGACCATGAAAGTTCCATTTTTTAATTCTAATCTTTTGAACAGCCAAAATTTTAGCCTTAAGCTAATCAATTCGAAAAAATCTTTGCTTTTCTGACACAAGGCCCTTAACTCTGCCAAAGTCCAAAAAACAAGAAAAAAGCTAATCTTTTTAAGCTTATCCATGCACTAAATCATAGTCAATATACGCGATTTTGGTACTCGTATTAATAAAATTACAAATGCTGCTGATTTCATAATTTTTACCACACTACACTTCAAATGAATAGTTTGATATTGTCAGATTTGATTAGCCAGTAACCTGTGCTCGTTCTTTTTTTAACTTTTCAGATTATTTCTGTAGCATAAAAAGCAGTTGGTAGTTAGATAAGGGTTTTGTAGGGCTGTTATGCATATGGTTACCACTTTTGTTAGTTATACTTTGCAATATTGAGATTAATTTGTGTGGAATTAGAAGTAACATTTGCACAATATGCTAAGGTATATTCCGGGGTATAAGCTTTATATAACATAATTCTTTAAGAATCCATTAATTCGTCAGCATAGGGTTCACATTTCTATTTTTTCCCTGATAAACTTTAAGAACAAATACACGTAGTCCAGTTAGTCCAGCTGATAAGCAATATTAGCGAACATATGTAATCAAAAATATGTTTAATTATATTGCACATATGTTTTCATTAGAAATACTTTTCATGTTTTAATTATTTGAAGTTTATGTTAACACACACAACATTTTTTTATATGCACTTTTAAATTTATTATTGCACAACATCCTCAATTCAAGTGTATCCTGTTGACCTTATTATAATCTTTAAATCTTTTAGATTTTGTTGATTGTTCGTTACACTTGAAATTGCTGTATCCTTGAATAGCACATTTGATAAGACCTACCACTTGGATTATAGGCATTAAATACCAGAAGTAGCAGAGCCACTCCTGCCGTGCTCAGTCTCATGTTCGATGGGTGTTACGCGACGCGTATTACCAATAAAATTGGAATTGGCCGACTAGTTTTGCGGCTGGTTTCGGAGCGCCTTTTATAGATTCGGCGATCGGGCGTATCGCCGTGTGTCGGGGCACCGTTATTGCCTTATATTAACGACTATGATTATATGGTGCTGTTGCCGAATGTCCGATAAAGTGAATTTCAGTGCTCGCCGTTATTTATAACACCTGCCACCGCCCCCTGTCGGCCAGGTAGGGGAATTAACATAAAAAAACAAGAACAATTCCTTAGATAAGCCCGAAAGCGTGGTATAATCAAAAAATCGAGCCCGATACACTTTTATACTCGTGTAGTTCGATTCTCGTCATTTTGGCCAACAGATGAGATAAGGCAACAATTTGATATGTGGACTGCAGGTTTTTATTATAAATATTTTGCAGACGGGGCTATAAACGCTTGGAACGATATTTATTATTATACTGATTCATTACACAGTTAGGAAATGCATTTAGAGCTGCAATAAGTAATTCACAATGTTTTTGCACTTCAAGCTTATCATGCAATAAAAGAAGTGCAGTTTTAATCGATTGAAAGGGTTCGAGAATTGTCAATGCAGTCATAAATTGGAGAACTTGTTAATGGAAACATATTGGCTATATAATAGTTATTGGTTAATGCATTAGTTTTAAAAAATAATTTTCTTTTCTGTTACCAAGCGATTTTTATCGCTAGGGTTTCCAATAATTTCACAATGCTCTTTAATCTCTTCCAATCAAGTTAGATTAGTGTGCTTGGGTTTTTTAGCTATTTGAACCTTGTCGATCTTATTTCGGTATTTTTTTTTATAAGTATGTGCTATTCCCGGAATTGGATAGAGTTAGACGATAACGTTAATATAAGCTCTTATAATAAAATCAGATTTGTGTAGGTATGTAATGTTTAAAGCGTCCTCGTCAATTAGAATTTGCTAATAATAAGTTTAGACACATTTACCTTATTTACTTTTTTTTACATCTGTTGGAATGCAATTAAAAAATTAAACCTCCCTTTCAATAAAGTACTTTACATTATTCCAACTCCTACCTTTATATTGTTTTTACGTTTAATTGAGTGCTTTATCGTAATTTATGAACAACAATTATCGGTTAATGGTTATTAGATTAGTATTAATTTTATGATTAGTGGAAGGTCGTGGAAACCCAAAGCCGCAGAGTTTAGTGCAACTTTTTGTTTTTAAAAGTTATTTATTAGGGGAATAAAAATACATAGCCAAGTGCAAAACAAGCAGCAAAATTGGAATGTGTGTGGAACTTAAGCTCTGAGCGCTGTCGGGCTTGGGCGTTGGTGGGTCAGTGGGTGGCTCGGTGGGTGGCGAGACAGTTGAGGTCGTACTGGTACTGGTACTGCTACTGCTACTGCTACTGCTGCTGCTGCTACTGCTGCTGCTGCTGCTGGTTGTCGATGTTGAGCTGGAACTCGAAGTTGAAGTCGTACTTTCGACTGGCGGTTCAGTCGTCACATCAATCTCCTGCAAAAGCTGATTATTGCAATGCGGCATGTCCAGAGGATCACAGAGCTGGCAATTGGCGTCGGCCTCGCAAGTCCGCTGCTCGGACAAGGTCAGGGCGCAACCTCTTTGAACTTTCTGGTCTTTAATGCTCGCATAGCAAAGGTTGCGGCCACTGCGAGCTATTCCACAGGTCTTTGGTGCCAGTTGATCAGGCGCCGAGCGGCAAAGTTCGTCCTGCAAGAAAGAGGCAATTTCATTACAATATATACTTTCTTTGAGTCACATTTTCCACTTACCTCAGTATCCACACACTGCAAACAAGACAGCTGCCTGGAACTGACATTGTTGCACTTGTCGGTGACACAAACCTCGCATTGGACTTGGGATGGCTTTGGGCCCATGCACTGCTTTCTCCAGTCGTCTTCCAGCATCACCAGACAGCCCTGTGCTCTAATCACGCCCTCCTTAAATACACTAATGCAGGCATCGAGCTGATCCACGCATTGCTGTGTGGCCTGGTAACTGTTTCGCTGGCAGTTAATGCCGCGGCAGTACAGGCAGGACTCTGACGCTAGGACGAAGCCGGCCTGCAGCAGGGGCCAAACGAATAGGAGAACTGCGCACTTCCTGGACAACATTGAAACTGATTCATTTGGTATTTGAATGGCCGGCAAAGTGGACTTCGCTTTATATAAACTCTGCTGCACTCAAGGGTGCCCCAGCTGAAGTCCTGATTAGTCGGTTCTCTAAAGCTATCTGAGTAGTACGAGTATCTATTACTACCGCACCCAAAGTCAAGATCTCTGATAACCGAATAGAGCACATTACTCGTAGTTGTTTGCTAATAGCACTCTTGAGCACTCTGCAAACAGTTCAACATTTGGCTTCTTTGCCGAATGCGTAAGCCTCCAAGTACTTAAATACTCATTTTAATGGGCTGCATTGCAAAGTCTTCCTTTGTCTTGTGCAAATAAACATGTTTACATGGTATAATGGAATTTTTTCCTGCTGTATTACTTTGGAATAAAAGCTTTGCATTTAAAAGATTTTTTCGCTTGTTATCAAGCAATTTAAAGGTCGCTTAAAATCAAATATAATCAAGAAATAAGCACAAATAAATACATTTCACTTTGAAAGTCTTTAACTATTGCCTGTCCATTAAAGTTTATAGAGGCTTTCTAATATTATTTTTTATCAAATATTAGTTAAACTGCTGCTTGACTTTTTTCTTTGTTTCTTTGTTTTTTAACAGTTCATTTTTGATTCGTGGAAACGATATCTAATCTTAACAAAACTAGTAAGTTATTATGCCTTGCGCATGTTGGTCAGCCTAAATCCAAATTTGATTCTTATCTGGTCCAGTTCTTATAAATTGATTTATTAAGATATGGGGTTTTCACATCGTAAATAATAATAGTACACATATATTATAAATATTTAAATTTTGCTATAAAAGGAGGCCAATTATGCATATTTAGGCAATTATAATTTCGATTTTAATTAAATAAAATAAATTTATTAGAAGGCTAATTTAGGTTATAAAAACTTAGCTATGATTTTTACATGGAAAGGGACATGAAATAGATAAATCAAAAGGGTATTTTCTCAGCATTTTCACTTTGGATACTAATAATGATATTTATTAATAATAATAAAAACAACTTTTGCATATTTTTACTAAGCTCAAATTTCAATATTTATTACGTTCTCATACCTAAGATTCGTTAAAAGATGAATGTTTGCGAAAGAAACTTCCAAAAAGTCAATATAATTTAATTAAAAACTGTTTACTGTTTAATTTTCTGGTAAATTAAAATTGTTGAGTTGAAGCTAACTTTAGATTATCGCAGGAAGCGAATGAAACGATTGCCAGCAGTCGAATCGAGGACAATGTTGACACTGTTGCAACCGCGAACATCGCCGGAGGAACACAGCAGGCAGCTGCTGTCCTTCAGGCAGCTCTCCTGATCGGCCACAGTCGTTGAGCAGCCCCGTTGAATGCTGTTGGCTGAGCCCGTGGCCTTGACATAACAGTACGAATTGGCAGCCGTGGGAGCGCCGCAAACCACGGGCTTCAAAAGGGCCGCGTTCTCAGCGCAGTTGGAATCCTGCAGAAAAAAGGGGTTTAAGACAAGGCATCATTATATTTATATGAAATTCCTTACCGTGGTGGAATCGCACTGAACACATGCGAATTTCGGTGAGCCAACATTATTGCAGCTATCCGAGTTGCACTTGAAGCAGGAATCTGGGTTGGGTGACTCGCAAAGGTGGCGCAGCTTAACGGGAATCTCCAGTGAGCAGCCTTTGAAAAGGACCTTGGCTGCATCAAAAGTAAGTGGTTAGTGGAAAGTGTTTTAAAAGCGCGTCGCGCTATGGTAGCCTACATTTATCGTAGAGGGTCACACAGTAGTCCAGCGAGTCCACACACTTCTGCACCTGATTCAGCGCCGTGCGCTGACAGTTGATGCCACTGCAGCTGTGGCAGCTTGTGATTGTGTTGGCGTCGCCGTGTCCTGCGGCAAGCGCGAGCAACAGCAGCGCACTGAGAATTACTTTGACTTTCATGTTTGGGCCCTTAACTGTGGGCCGGAGGCCAATGGGTTCGACTTTTATACCCTCGCCGTCATCTCAAGTGCACTCGACGTCAGCTCGACATGCCAAAACACTTGACGGCCGGAAAAGTTGTAGCACCCAGCTTACGAATAGTTGCATGGCTGTTAAATAAGTAATTTAAAAGGTTGTTCCTCGTTGCAGAAATCAAAATAAGCAGATACACTTATATAATATACCTATTATTACTGTACGTAATATATGTATTTTAATAATGACAAAAAACAACGCCTTAATAAATAAAATTAAATACCTATAAATAAATTGTATTTAATTAGCACAATTGCTTTACATTTATATTTAAACAGTTCATTTATATTTCAGTTCATATGTTCGTTGCTTGAACTATTATTTTAATAGGTTTTAATATTGAACACATAGAGCTAAAAATTTATCTTATTTCTAAATATTCTTTGTTTTGTGTTTTGGTTAATGAGGTTCATATACTAATATTATACAAATCAGAGTATAGCTATGTACAACCACCTTGATCATATTTAAATATACACTATATAATTTCTAACATCTATACACAGCTTTTGAATTTAAACTAGATTCTGACTGACTAAAAGTAAAAATAAAATAATGCAATAAATTACAATGTATAGTATATCTTTACTCATATAAATATTTTTAGGACTGTATAATATTTTAAATATTTAATAACAGTTCATTCGAATTAATTTTTTATTCGCTTTTATCTTTGTTTAACTTAAATAAAGTATATTTTCCAGTTGTTACAACGTTTTCTATTTAGACTAATTACTTTCACATTCTTCAGAATAATAAAACAATTCTAATGCTCATTCTCTAAATTAAACCTTTCCAAATTACCCAACATTTAGCCCATTGAAGTTTTTGTGCTTTTTTCAGCTATCATATGGCAATTTATTGATAATTATAGAATTATTTTTAAGGCACTTGATATATGCTCCTGGCGATAAGCTGAAGCTCCCAAATATTTCCAATCAATAATTTATTTGTTTTGATTTTGTTTATTTGTGATTATTGAACAATTGAAAGTAAGCTAGTGCAACGTCTGAATAGACAGCAAGCCGAGCATTCCCAACAGGAGTCCAAGCAGCTGCTGTCCTCGACTTGCGCCCGATCTCAAGTCCAGCGCATAGTTGTTGCAGGCGGAGTGTCCCTGGGCATTCTCCGGCAGGCACAGGCTGCACTCGGCATCCTTCAGGCAGCTTTTCTGTTCCTTCACGCTCAAGGCGCAGCCCCTTTGCAGTTGAGCGCCGACGGCCTTCACGTAACAATAGGAATTGCTTGAGGTGGGCGCTGAACATTGGGTGGCGTTGATGAGGTCACCTGCCAAATTGCAGTTGGAATTCTGCGAGAGAGTTTAAGGAAGGCATATCAAAACTCTCTCTTATCTCACCTCTGAACCACTGCATTGAATGCACTGAAAATCGCTGCGTCCCAAATTGTTGCAAAGTTCGCCGTTGCACTTTTGACACTGTTTGTCCCGCGCTTCGCACCTCGATTGCGCCGCCAGTGAAAGCTCCAGCAGACAGCCCCTTTCACTGACCATAACTAAGAGGAAAACAGAGAAGAGTTTCTTTTCTCTATTCCAACAACTTTACTTACAGCCCTCGTAGACAGTCACACATATGTCCAACAGATCGTTGCACTTGACGGTCGCCTTCGGCAGCGTTGTCCGCTGGCAATTGATGCCCTCGCAGCTGTAACATTCACGAGGACTCGACGCATTCACAGCTGACTCTCTCAACTCGGCTGCGGATGTCAGAGACAGGCACAACAAAAGGATAGCGACAGTCGGTGGCAACATCTTCCTTCTACCTTCGTCTTTGGCTAACAAATTAGAACTAAAAGTTGTCTACTAATTGACCGCTCCGATTTTCAACTCAATTAGCGGCACTTGAACATTTTCCTATTGCAATAGTTTCCATTACAATTCGAAGAGTTCGATAAGAGTGAAGTTCGAGAGGCTAACACTTAACAGGGGCTTTTATACCCTGTGTGACAAAGGATCAACTTTCAAATAGTCAACTGATTTTTAATTTAAGTATATAAATAAAAATAATTACACTCAAATAGATCGTATTTTAATGTTTTGTATATAACCAAAAATATATTAATAATATAATAAAAAAATATGCCTTCTTTTTTGGGTACAAAATAATCCTTTAATGAAGCCTTATATTTTTTAAAGGGTGCTTATTTCTGTGACAAAATTTACAACTTGGCAGAGTATCATTTATGTCAATCAAACTGAACACAAAATTTGCTATTGTTCTTAATACATGTTTGTGGCTTATATGACAACGTTTTGTTTGCATGTCTCTTGACGTGCCCAATATCAAAATTTCAGTTAAAAGCTTATCTGTCCCATGGAAATATACGAATATAATACATGTACATGTATGTGTGTGTGTCTGTATTTGCTTTGATGTGATTTAATGTATTATAATGAGTCACATAAAAGGTGGTTTACTTGTGCTTTATATAATACAAGCTTTACATTATTTTTCAAGAAGTTATTATCATCGTTATCAATGTGGATTTTGAAGAGGTTTTTTGTTTTTGTCTTGCACAATTTTTAATATGACGAACTGCCATATGATCGATATCTTAAATTGTTTCAATTTTTCGAGTGAATCATTTACAATTGGCCATATTCGGCCAATAGTCTTTATTAGACCAGTTATCTACTGGTTATCAAATCTATTAGAGCCCTTATCAGCAGGTGCTTCGCATTTGTACACAATGCGTAAGTTTATAACAGTCGAAAAAAATAGCGAAATCTATAAACTATAAATTATCTTGGGTGTAATTTATAGAAAACACGAGGAAAACATAGATTAAAACTTGTGAACATAAAATGAACAGACAACTTCAATCACATAAAAAGATATGTTCTCGAATCAAATGTGAAGCACATAATAATTAGTCAACATTTTTTCAGTTAGCTGCTTTTAGGTGCTTCAGCTGATTATCTGTAAAAATTGAATAGTTTCTTTTAAAAGCTAGTTCGTATTCTATACCTGTAAAAGACTTTAAAGTTCTGGCCAAGTTATCATAAGTTCCCATTGGTTAAGCGAGTTAAGTTAAATAACTATTCTTCTCTTTCCTTTTTATCCAATTTCCATTCTGAAGACTTTCCCTCAACAGCTCATATTTCCTCATTATTTGCCTTCGCGTCAGTTCTTTTTAACTTAGCCCAGCGTATTTTCTTTTTTTTCTTTCGCGAACTTTAATGCGAAGGTCACACTCAAAAAATTGAGTTCTTCCAAATTAAAGCAGAAAGTGTACTTATTTGCATATATTTACAGCAGATTTTTTTTACAATCCAGGCAGACCAACAAAAGCAGGAGAGAAGATTACGTTACACAATCGCAAAGGAGAAAAGCTGCGAGAGCGAAATGAAAATAATACACAACCATAACAAAGAAATATGCAAAACAGATGAATTGGGTATAAAGTCGCGCACAGAAACAAAGCGAAAAACGCTATGAAAAAAAGCTAACGGGAAAAAAGGAAAAAAAACAAAACTGAAATCGTTATAAAAATTGTAACTTTATTTTACCGCCGGGACAACTTTTAGATTTTCCATGTAAATGGCGGGCGGTAAATGTTAAAGACAATGACATAATGAAAATGAGAGTTGCAAACGGTGGTTAAAGGTAAATTCGAGGGAAAACCGGAAACAGACTTAAGAATTTTTTTTTTGGAAGCGTATTAAAATAGCTACAAGCTTAAAGGCTGCCTGTATCTTAACTCAGCTGCAGTTTGTTGGACAGAAAAGGAAATATTTTCTTTTGCATATCAACATTAAATATGTAAATAAACAAGTCTGTAAGCAACTCTTTTCTAGTGGAAAAGAAACAAAATCATTTATTCTAGCATTATGTTTTACTGAACACTCTTACAAGGCATTACAAGCTTTCAGCTGTTACTTCAGCGTGCACCGTTATTTGCAGGAAAATGGAAGAAAATGCCTTGCACCTTGTTGCTGGATGCGCGTCTCTGAAAGATACTTATCGAGCTTATTGCCTGTTTATTGAACACTTGGCAAGCATTCACATTCCGATTATTTATGCGTCACAAATTGTGCTATTTGTTATGCATTGAGTGCGTTTATCTATTGGCACCCACTGTAGCCACGAGAATGGATTTGTGGCCACGATTAGTTTTTCGCTGCAAATAATTTACTGCTGATTGCATGTTGGGGCATTCGCTGAGGCCGTTGGGGACACTTATCGGAAGGCGGCCTTCTCATAATTGCCTTGAATCATTTTGGCAATATGCATGCGTGGCGGACTGGCGGACTGACTGACTGACTGACTGACTGGCTGATTGATTGATTGATGGCTGGAATGTGTTGCGTATACGCCTCGTTGTATTTCGGTTGGAGTTTCGTGCGGTTCGCTTGGCTTTGATTTCCTTTGCCCTGTTTTGTGGCCTGCGGTCAAACACATAACGGCCTGAATGTTTCTCTACGCGCCCACTAACTCTTCACCTGTCTCGCTCACACTTGCCCCTCCCCCCTCCCTCTCGCTCTCTCTCTCTCACTTGTAATTGCGTTTATTGTGCGTTTGAGATTTGTAATTCGCTTGTGTATATCTATGTGTGTGTGTGTGTGCCATGGCGCCGCAGTGTTGATTGAAAATGGCTTAAGTAATCGACAGTTGATTGGTTGATTTGATTGTTGTGCCCGTTGTTGTTGCTGTTGTGTTTGGTGAATAGTGCGGATTAGTTTCGCTGCTGCTCTGTCCATGGACTGTACTTTGCGGCCTGGCTTACTTCAGCTTATGGCCCTGTAAATCTTGTTACGACACTTCGCTCATGTGGGCGCGATTATTGTGAATTGGTAAGAATTGAAGCGTAGTGGCTTATTATTATTTAGACCATGACACGTATCAATAGTGCGTACATGAATGGAACTCAATACGAATTGATCAAGATATTAATACTTTTAACTATAGAAAGTGCATATTGTTTTATAGTTTGTATATTATTGCATACCAAATATCTCTTGATAAGAGTTTAGCCAAGATTAATTTTGTGGTAATTAGTAAAGCTTCCGTTAACCTTTATATTAAAGTGAGTTTTATTAAATTAGCTAATTTCTCTTTGGTAGCGAATTGAAAGATTAGCCACTTGTGAATGTTTTGCTTTGCCCAGTCACTCATATCACACATTTCTTGAGTATTTACTCAACATTTCTATGTCAGCTGCGCGTTTCTTTGCGTCTGCCGCAGAGCCCTGACCCAAATGCATTGGCTGACTGCCTGCTCCTCGGCTTCTTGGCTCCTCGGCACCTCCTTTGGGGGGGTGGGGAGCAAGCAAGGAGCTGGGCTCTTTGGCAGAAATAAGCTGCTGCTGCTGCTGACTGGCGGTGCGGTGGCTACAAACATTTTTGCGGATGGACGCAGCCACGAGCACCACTTTGTTTCGAACGACTTTAGAGGGCGACGGGGGAGGGAGCAGGTGGGAGGGAGCCGGAACGAGTTGAGTTTTGTGTGAAGCAAAACGTAAATAAATGCCAAGCAGGCAAACGGCCACGAAAGAAACGTAAAAGCCGCAAAATGGCGCAAAAGAAAATCCACTTGTACGGTAAAAGTTCTCAGTGGTATCGTTGTTTTTGTTGTTGCTGTTGTTTTTGTTGTTTTGGTTGTTGTTGGCTGTTACCTTTACCAAAATGCAGCCATTAGTTGACCTGAAAAGCTTGGCCCGGCTTTGAAGTGGGGCTCTCTCTTAGTGGCTTCATATGCACTTCAATATTTAACATAAACAAATATAAACAAACTACATCAAGTGTATAACAATGAGTCTGTGTGTGTGTGTGTCTTCGTGCGTGTGTGTGTGTACAAGTTCGTAAGTATTTGGTTTTCTTTACCGCCAAGATGACAGGTCGAATAAGGCAGCTGTCAGCTTCTGTTTCTCTTTAAATATGTACAAAAATAATATAAAAAGCAAATGGTTTTGGATGGGAGTGGTCGACTTGGAGTTGCCTTTAAACTACCTTTTATTCTTTTATACAGAAGATCACCTTAAACTTTTTTTTAAATTAAAATTAAACAATTCTTTATCTGTGAATAGTAATAATAAGAATGGTATAATAAGGTATGTAAAAAACTGTTTTAGCACAAATATTAAACATAAAAAACGTAGCATTTAACCAATGGCTAATTTCAAAGACTTAGTTAAATTTTATTTTTTAAAGAACTTCTTTTTAAATGAACTAAATTTATTTATTTTATTCAATGATAGCAAATTAAATTATTAAAATATTATTATTATTAGTTTAAAAAATTTGATACCAAGATGTAATTCTTGTCTTTCCACTTAGCTAAATTAAGTTTGCTAACTGGTTCACGTATTGTAAATTATTTACTCACTCTAAAGATCATCACTGACTGCATTCCACACTGCGAGATAACTGATTATGCTTTTACCTCCCAGACTCTGCACAGTGACAAGTATGCCATGGCAGAAGAGAGGACAACCTGTCAACTTGGCTAAGACGCAGATCAAGTTTGGGCGGCTAAACCCTTGGGTGGCCAATTTAGTGGAGTGGGCAACGTTGCAGAATCAAAACTGCCATGATTAATGTCAACACAATTGACATCGGGCAGGGGCCTGGTGTGGCCAAATGAAAAGCCAGCAAGAGCAACCGGAAAAACTCGACGCAAACATGAAGATGCAATTATTGATGGATTATTTACTGTCAGCACTGTCCGTTATGACAATGAGATATGGCCACAGGGCGGCCAATCTCTCTCAGGCTGTGACTGCGTCTGCGTCTGCGTCTGGGTCTGAGTCTGGGTCTGGGAAATGTCTGTGCGTTCAATGACAACGACCAGACAAGGAGGAGATCGAGCGCCTGCTCTTGGTACTTGTGTCCCTGAGGCGTGGATTCGTTGCATTTTCTTGGGCATTCTTCTGACTTTGCGCAATTTACGACCGCAATTATATTGTACACGCTCGTGGCTGCCTCGCCGTGTGGCAGGCGTCGTCATTAGTATTCAATATTCAATATTCAATAACTTGCATTGATGCATTAATTGCGCGTAATCACCCGCCATATAAATAACCAACACTGACGGAACACACACACACAAGTCAAAGTCCAGGAAGTTCAGAGACGTCGCCACCTCTCATTTGCATAGGCAGCACATATTTGTGTAATTACGCGTGGCAGGACCAGGAGGGGTCTGCTCTCTGTCGGGAGCAACCATCTCTTCATACGCCGCATAGCTGCTTGTCATGCCGTGAGACTTTTGCCGCCAGTCGCCGGCATTTGCCGTTAATTATGTTGACAGCATTTTCATGAGGAGCACACCGCGGTCGTGCTCGTGGTCGGGGCGATGGTCGCGGGACCACCAACAATGTCATTCGTCGTTGTCAATCGATAAACGTTTAATCGCCCCATTTGATAATGCCCAAGCTCAGCCCCTCTAATTGATAATTTCTGTTTGGGGCTAACCATTTGATTGGGCCGCCAACAAACAATTTAATATGCAAAACGTCAAATGAGCATTTGTCGCTACTCAATCGAACGGTTCTTTGGTAATTTTAAAATAACTTTTGGCTACTTCATAACGGTTTTCGACGTTAAAATAAAAAATAAATAAAAATGTCACATTATTTATAATAAAAATTAAATAAAAAAATCAGTAGGCAAATATAAATAACATCAATTAACATAATATAAATTTAAACGATAGACGACTTAACTTTTCCAAGCAGGAATATTCTTACATACCAAGCAGCTATATTCTGAACCCCACTCTGTAGAAATTATGTTTCGGCTGTGAATATGGATAACCAAAAAATTACATTTTAATTTTTTTATTTAAGTAAAAATCAATAAAAAAAGGATTAAGTTGAAAAAAGTTTATTTGTGCGTCGGCCGGGAATCGAACCCGGATCAACTGCTTGGAAGGCAACTATGCTGACCATTACACCACCGACGCTCCTTGATAATGCAATACAAGTTTCTAAATATAAAGCAGTGAAAATCGGGACGATGCTAAGCACTTAAAATGCAATATAATTTTTTTCATTTTAATGGATTTCCTTTTTAATTTAATTTATTAACAACAAGAAGAATTTTGGCGAAAATTGCAAAACTGACAAATATTATTTATTTATATTCATTTTGAGTAAATTGTGGTAGTCAAAACAAATTAAGTTTGAAGATGTTTACCCAAGACAATAATTATATTTGCTAGCTTTTAAGTTTTTCCTCGGTTAGGCAAACCTTTTATTTAGATAAACACACAGAAAATTTATGTGTGTAGCCCGGAGCAGAAGTAAAATGCAATTTATGCTGATTGCTTATTTGCTTTGAGAGTGATTTGTTAAATGCGTTTGCCCACTTTGTGGATAACTCGTATAACTCTTGTAGGTGTTGTGTCGGTGTCAAAGGTCAACTGCTGTTCGTATTGCAGCTGCCAATGGTTGCTGCAAATGCCAACCTCTTACAGCTGGATCTTTATTATATGTACTGTACTCTCTGACAGCCCAACAAGTTGCCCACATGTGTGTATGTGTGTGAGTGTGTGTGGCATTTTGCCAGGCTTTTTGACAAACTTATTAAAAAAGTTTGCCGGCTGCAAAATATCATCATTATAAGCAACGCTTCTCTGATGGAGCTCGTCATTGCCAGACATTTGCTCGCGAAGTTTTGTACTTTTTCAATTAGGAAGTAATATGTGCGACTATGCTAATGGGGGCGTTGCGGGGGCGTGGCAGTTTAATATGCAAATAGTTGGCTCAAAAAGAGTTTTTCGTTATTTAACTATATATATGGTTTTCCATTTTGTCTGTTGCTGTTTATACAATTAATAGTTTTAATTAAAAAAATTTTGCAAACAACATTTTTCTTTTTACAAACTCACGCATAATTTGGCAGTTATAACTTGTAATACCCTGTAAGTGTGGTTAAAGTTTGAGATGATAGCTCATATATGTATATAAAGAGATACTTGCATATTTGTATCGGCTAAAAATAGTTTAGAGATATATATTATTTATAAGTGCTTAACAGGTATTTTTCATTTTTGCAGCTCTTTATTTAGTTATATGCTTTAAACCAAACATTATTTGGTTTTTGCTTTTCTGGTCAGTAAATTACAAAAATTACAAAACAACTCCCGTTGCCCATGTCCCGTCCCCTGCGCCTGCCCCATGTTGCATTGTGCGTGTGGAATTTGGAGGCATCGAGGCGAAAATGTCCTTATCCACTCATAATTGCCTTGCGGTGCTTTGGCTAACAGAATTAGAATGCACTCCATGGCAAATTTTCAGCAAATTTGTTGTTCGCCGTTGTTGCAGCTCCACATGCCCCACCGCGGATTGTGCGGCCTGGAGTCGCCGCCGACCGCTTCTCGTGCCGCTTAATTAATTGGCCAAGCGAGCGAAAAGAAAAAATAAATATATGTAGAAAAATCGCTGGCAATGCGGCAGCCATGTTAAAGTCGCCGCGGCGGCGTTGAAGCTGACAGGGGCTAAGGATGCCCGGATCGCCAGTGTCACCAAAGGTTGATTGGGATCAAGGTGGCAACGAAGTTGTCTCTTGTTTGTTGTTCTTGTGTGTGCCGACAATGCCGACAACCCATGAATTGTCCACTTTATAGACTGGCCCGAGTGGGTGACTGGTTTTTTTTTATTTTGTTTTTTTTTTTGGCTGGCCCGACTTGTAGCTGAGCTGAGCGTTCCTCAGCGTTGTTTTGCTCGTGGCGCAATGCGATAAACGTGTACATTCCTGAACAATTGGCCAAAGTTGAACAATGATTGGCATTAGCTAAAGCAACAACCGCTTGATCGTTACTGAAAGAAGCTGTTTAGTAGGATGGCTGAAAGAGCACAGTTTTCAGGAGATAATTTGATATTATTTTTGCTTGCTAACACATCATTATATTTATCATAAATGTTTATATTATTTAAACTTAGAGCCACACTATTATTTAATCAATGTCGTTATAAACATTTTTAAGAGGGAAACTCTTTCATTGTAGGGTATATTTTCTATACTCTTTCAACTAAGCAACAAACTAATGGCGTCATTAACTAACGGTTAAGCTATAGAATTACAACCAAATGCAATTAACGATGCGGCATCCCCCCCGAAAAATATCACGACAATTAAATGGCGCTGTGAAGTTTAAAGCCTTAATTCAAAAACAACAACAAAAACAACAAAAAAATGTTGCGCATGACAACGGAAATTAAATTGCATGAAATTGGAAAATTATTACCGCGCACGCCAGCACACACACTTGTACACACTCACACACACACACACGCACACACTTAGACATTTGCATTTGGTTAGTGCTGAGGTAACCGTGCAATTTGGTTAGCCATTTAGGCCAAATTAAGGCCCCGTTGGAAGCGTTTGGCCGCCGTTTGGGCCTCCGCCTGGTCGTCGTGCGTGTCGCGCTGGTCGCATGCAATCAAGGCTGCAATTTTCCTAACCTGTTTCCTTTGTGGCTATTAGCCAGTTGACAGTTCGTGTGCGTAACGCGGCCTCCACACAGCATCTCTCGGCCCGATTCCCCATCCCATCCTCGAGCCAACCGCAGCAATTTTTCTAATGATGACACGACCAGACGACGCCAATACTGGAAGCGGCTTCTGAGTGCAGCCAAGTTTGTCTTGGCCTTGGCATCGGCATCGGCATCGGCATGCATTGGCAATCAGTTGGCAGTTTGTTTGGCTTAATCGTCTGCGTAATTGATATGCGTATGTGGAACGGGCAACGTGAGATGGACAACGGTTGATTCCGGCCAGCTGCAAAGAACTTTTCTTTTTAATTAAAGTGCACACAGCTCGTTTTCTATCAGCTGGCAATTTAACAGAGACATTATTAAGCCCCGATTGAGCCAGCTGTAGTAACACAGTTAAAAATGCTAAATGGAAGTGGAAATGGCATCTGCAAGATTGAAATTGATGTCGAGATTGATATGCGTGTGGTCCATAGAAACTGGCCAGCAAAAGCGAACTCCAGACGCCAAAGAGATCGTGATAATGATTAGACGAGCAGACACTGGCATTAAAAAGTAATCGATAGTTGTTCATATTAATTATTGGATCGGGTATTAAAGGAAGACCAATAATTGATGAGCTTTGGAAATTGGCTGATATAGGAATCAACTTTATAATATATTCCTAACACCTTGGATGATTGGTCTTGAATTATATTCCTCAAATTAAAACTATGTGAAATTAAACTTAGAATGGTATATTTTAAAGTGACATAAATTAAAATAACTGGGGAGGGTGTAAAATGCCTATGTGATTAAACTATGTTGACCAGAAGAGTTTCGGGCTAAGACGACAAAGACAAATATTGAGTCGCAATCACTCAGCTGTGAAGATGCCGCAGAGCAAACACAAATGGGAACAACAACAAAAAAGCAAGCTCAAATAGGCCGCTAAAAGGGAATGAGAAAGGGGCAAAAAGAGAGAGAAAGGATTGGGAATATGCGCTAAATATATGCAGGCCAAACCAGAAGCTTGAAAACTCCAGAAAGAGGAATTGGCCACCAGCAAACAAATAAACAAACGTGCCCGCAACCAGCTGGGTTAATGTGCTAGGGCTGGGGGCAAAGGGGAAAGGGGGATGCTGCTGGGAGTGGGCGTGGCACGCATTGAAATGCCAAAAACGTAAAACGCAGTGTTTCATTTTTGCTCTTTTGAGGCGTGGCAGCCAAAGCAAATATTGGTTTAAAGTGCCAATGGTGAATAGAGAATGGGGAAACAGGGAACAAGGGTCAGAACTTAGAGCAGGCACTTAATTTCATTTGAGCATTTTGTTTTTGGGGTTTTATGGCCAGCAAACTTGAGTTAAATTAAATAGTCGAAACCTAGCAGGCGCATAAATAACTTAACTAAACCCAAACCCTAAACTCTAAACTCGAAGCAGCAGCTGCTGTTCAGCTGGTCAACCGCACGAGCTGCTGAGCCAGAGATACAAATGTATCTACAAGTAATGTGCTGTTGCTGTTGGCAGCTTGTAATTTACTTAATGATGCTCAAAGTGATTACAAGTGCAGCCAAGCATGCTTTACATATTGCACTTGGTCATGTCCATGTCAAACTCACACTTCTGTGAATAACAATAACAACAACAACAACAATAACAATCTCGGGGCTAACTTGGATCTCGGCGACAGTGTCTTCGTGTGCGTGACTTGACCCCAAGGACCTGCAAGGCAGACGCATAAATCGCCAGCAAATCAATTATGTTGGCTGTCTGGAAGTTCTTATCTTTTATTTTTTCACATTTTCGCATGGATATGGACTTTCAATATGAGCCTAATCCAAGGTCAGTGCGTGTCCAGTTTGGACTGCGGCGACTGTGCGTGAAAAAATCTTAAATATTTCACGCACGTTCCGTGCATTAATTGATATTTGCAGTAATACGCATAAGTCAAGACATGGCAGCAACGAAATGAATAGCAAATGAGCGCAGCAGGAGCCACAGGATACAGCCTGACCAAAAAGTTAGTGTGGCAGCTGGCTATAGTAGGGTATACACAACACAAGATACGCTACTCTGCTAACTGATAATAACGTGTCTATCTTTCATTCCTTCATAAGGAATCTTTTGAGGAGTGCTCTGTGTTTGTGTATTAACATTTTGTGCGGTTTCCTTTTGGACAGCTTGTTGACCAAATCTTGAGTACAGACAGAAGTTCCCATCTGTTTGGCCGGACGAAGGAAATTAGTGCAAACAAAGCGTCTGCCATATGCAAACGGCATACTAATTAGTCAGTGTCTGTCCTTTCCCCTGTGTGGAGTCATCGACCTTGGCGACTCGACTTCATCTAAAATGCCCAACAATATTATTGGCTTAAATATTTACTCGGCAAGCAGCGCATGGGCAGCATAATTTAATTTCAAATGCAAATATTTGATGACATGCAAAAATGTCGTTCGAAATTTCAGAGCCACAAATAATTAGATATGTATGAACTTTAAATATATAGAAACTGCATACTAGTACATAACTGTGGTCAAATGCTTAGTAATTGAAATTTAATTGAATGCTTTTAATATACGAGTATTTTAAATCAGTTAACAACAGATGTTGCCGCCTCTGTGCTAAATTAGGCACTAAATTAATTACACAGCAATTTGGCAGGACAGCTGCCAAAAATGAATAAATCTGCGGATGATTAAGGCCACTTATGCCAACTAAATAGTAAACTAAATAATAATATATTAATTTAAAAAGCAAAAAATTGACTTGTGCGTCGGCCGGGAATCGAACCCGGATCAACTGCTTGGAAGGCAACTATGCTGACCATTACACCACCGACGCCACTTAAATAAACTACTCTAATTACAGAACATGGATCGCTTGAGAAGAAGACTCTCCTTAGAATAGTACTTAATATAAACCTTATCAGTCTCGCTTAAAGAACTTTAAGTGAAGCATGACGGGTCTTATCAAAATGGGTCAGCTTATAAATAAACTAAGGCTGCGAAAGAGTTTCATTTTTATAATATATAAAATATAAAATATATATAACAGCATCCATTTCCATATGTTTATGTTGCTATAAAATGCTAATTACTAAAAGAAACACATTAATATTAAATTTTTGATGAATAAGTTATGAAATATTGAGGAGTATTTTTGAACAAACTATTTAAAAGTAAGTTTGACTGCATTTTGTGTTCATTTAATAAAGAAGGCTTAACTGCTAAAGTATTATTATATTTTTTGCTATCTTCCATTCAAGTGAATATGATATTTGTTATTTTCGTTTTCGTGAACATTTTTAAATACCCTACAATTTTAAGCTTTATATTCTGTTGTATGTTTACATACGAGTGTATCTTATTTCAGACACCCGCTAAAAAAGTATAGGCCCTAAAGCCACATGCGGTCCACGAGCTATTAATTATATTGCCACAGCAGCAGCAGCAGAGGCAACAGCAACAGAGGCAGCTGCTGCCTTTGCCCCCAGCTGAAATGAACCGTAAAAACAGCAGTCGAGGTAACCGAACCAATCAAATCGTGTTTAGGTTCGCTCCGCAGTCGATCTTCTCTAGAGTCGCTCCATGTAGGCATTTAATTAATTTGTACGATCTGCGCTCAGCGTGTAGGTAATTTCCCGTATCGAAAGCATTCGCTAGCCTAACAAATTGCAGCAATACATCAAAATAGAGAAGTACGAACAAATACAACTGAGAATCATCTGAATTGGACGCTTTTTGTGTTTGAACTTGTTCAGCTTTTTACAAGGGACTCGGCTACCTTTTTGCCCATTTAGCTGCATCATAATTGATTGGCTCTGTAAAGCTTTTAGCCGTGTTGTCTCGTTTTTCTCTTCTTCTTTTTTTTTTTGGTTTTTTGGTTTAAGCCCTCACGACCTTTTTGGGTCAGTTGAAAAAGTTGACACTGATGCCAAATGATGTCATTGCGCAGTTTGCGGTTGGATTTCATTTGATGCCCATTCAATTCTTTAATTTTTTTGTTTGCTATTCAAATTGGAGGCGATTCAAACTTGTTGCTTTAAAGCTCGTCGTGTAATTTATCTACGCGCATTATTCTTAACATTTTTTTTTTTCGTATGCCTTTGTCTGGAAGCAAGACTTTCAAGCCCATTGAGTTGTCTACTATGCTTAATTGAGTCCATTATTTGAACTTAATCGTTAAACAAAGCCGTCTCTGATTTATGCTTTAGCCTCGGTTTTACTTTGGAGTCTTTACCAAATTTTGTTAAGTCATGACATGGTTAATGGCTTGGCGTTTAGTGAATAGCCAACAATAACAAATACGAACGATTTAAACAATTGTAATATAATTGCAATCTGAGTATTGTTACTTATGAAAATGCTTATTAAATTATAAGCTCAGTATGTTTCAAAAGCTCATTTAATCAGATTAACAGGCAAGTGAATGGACATGCTACAATATATAATACAATGCTTAAATTAATACCTCATATTACTACCAGAATAAATGAAATTGATATGACCTATTGACATCCACACGTATGTGAACTCTGGCCAATTTTGTATGATAACTTAAAGTCAAGCTTTGAGTCAAGACAAAGGAGAGAAAAATAAAAAAAATATATATATATTTATTTTCATGTATATGTTATGTATTTCTAAAACATATTTCTTTGTACAAAACATATATACAATATTCAAAAATAACTCATTGTTTACCTGCCAGCTGAGAGCTTATCAACGGGCTAGTTCACATATTAAATCGAACTGTGCAACAAAGTCCTTGAAATGCGTGCCAGGCCATCAAAAAATTACATATGCAAAAAAGCAAACGAAACAAAACGGAAACTGCATAATCAAAAATCACAGCAAGCGGTAATCAACGGACCATATATTTTCAGCCCGCCCTTTCGTCCCAGCAGCTGCAGGCCGCCAGAGCTGCCCTGTCCTGGCCAGGGTCTATAGCCCACACACTCAGCTTTCGAAAAGGGGCAGCGGCGATCAAAACAAGTCTCGGAGCCATGCAAAAGATGTTGGCCAAGTCGGGAGGCAGGCAGCTTTGGCAAACATGTGGCCAGTAAATGCCACATGCGGCGCTTAGAACCAAAGTCTGGAGCTGCTGCTGCTGCTGCTGGTGCTGCTGCTGAAAGCAAGTTGTCTAAGTCCGAAGGCATTGAGGCATTGAACTTGCGGCTTGGCATATGAATTTTTAATTGCATGCGGCATGCGAAAGTTGCCGGGGCAATTAATTACGCATCGATTTGTGACTGGGCAGAATTTTGCGAGCTTCGAGCATGTGCATCATTTGCATTTGACGGCAGGGGGCGGCTCGAATTAATGGAAACCGGCCACAGCTCAAATCTTTGGCCCTGGCCCTGGCCCAGGCCCAGGTCGACCGGCCACCTTAATTGTTGGCCCTGACTTGGCAACTTTCGAAATTGCCTACCTTCGTATAGACCATTTGTTCTGTTTGGCCAGCCAAGCACTGCTCATGAAGTCATCAATGTAGCCAACATGGCCTTTCTGTGTGTGTGTGTGTTTTTTTTTTCTGTTGGCCATTGTTTGGCCGAGTACCCAAAACTCATTCATCACTAATTTCCAGGAAATGTGAGCTTGATGCCAAAACTGCATTTGACTGATTGACATGCGTGCTCCGACCTGATTTTGGCATGCGTTTCATCGTTTTTCTGTCTGGCCTGATCCGTGTAACGGTGCTGGCTCCTCAGCATTCTGCATGCTCATGAATCATAGCTGTTAACTGGTTAGCAGTCCACTCACCTGACTTCTTACTAGTCTCTCTCACTTTTTCTCTCTGGCTGATTGCTCCCGGCTACGTAGCTGGTTAATAATTTTCAATTAACCACGAGAACATTGAGTATAAGGTTTACTCTCTACTCCGGTGGGCTGCTAAACACATACCTGTTGAGCTAACTGAGCTGGGATAACTGATAAAGGTCCAGGCATAATTCTGTATTTAATTATAATAATAAAATAATTGTAACCTTAGCAACCCTTTTCTGAGTGGTTGGGCTAATATTTAATTTTTAAATGAGTGCAAGTGCCTCAAAAATTGTTTTAAAATACAATATTTTTAAATTTAAATTTTCAAAATCCTTAATTTATTAAAGAATAATATAAATACATTCAAAAAATGCTGTCTCTATTTATGCTAATAAAAAATAGAACATGTATTTTGTAGATTACTTCATATGCACATTTCTTTTGTCAATTTTTACAGGGTATACAAATTTTTACACTCGTCTTTATTTGATTGATTTAATTTAAAAAAATTTAAATGTCTATAATTTTTTTTAAGTATGTAAACTTTTGTAATTTTAAAGAAACTTTGCAATAAAACTGCGATAACTATTCAAACAGAATTCACAATAGAGAACCAAGTGTGATGTATGAAATGATGTTTATAATCGAATATGCGCAGAAGGAATAACAAATTACGGACCACGTTCAAACCTGCAGCAAAAAGAGTGTGGGTGTGAGAGGGAGGGCAGATAGAAGAAGAAAGGAACAGCGAGTACTTTAGTTGATGATTAATGTAAGTCGCGTACAAGGCGAAGTCAAAGACTGCGAATATGATGAGAAGGATGGTGATGACTGCGATTCCTGGAACTGCCAGGCACAATGGGCATTGGCCATTGGGCAATGGGCAATGGGCAATGGGCAATGTCATCGCTTGGCTGACAGTAAATAATCTATCAATAATTGAAGTCGCCTGCTCAACGCTCGGCTCGTGCTTATGGACCACACTTGGCGTTGGCCAAAAGGATTTTTTATGGCTCCGTCACAGGTCTACCCAACGATGATGATAATGATGATGATGATGATGATAGCCATATATATATATATTATATATATATATAAGTATAGTAGGCAGCATCGCTTTTATGCTCGACTGGTCTGCGCTCGATTCGATTATTTATGTCATTTGCTTTGACATTTATCATTCCACGATTCACGTTTTTGCCTTTGTCAAGGCCAAGCCAGCCTGGCCCGGCCACGTTGTCATCGTTCTCCATATCACAGCCAGTCCCGGCCCATTCCACAGCATCCCCAACCCAACCTATTTGGCTGTTGGCTATTTATGGCCGCGCTACTTAACATAAATTTTATTGCTTTTGCTGTTGCTCATTTGGGGCTGCTTTGGTTTAGTCAGCCAGAGCCCGAGCTGACCAACAGACAGATAGACAGCCAGAGAGGGAAAGAAAGAGAGAGAGAGAGAGAACGAACTAAACTGTCTATGAATTGATGAGCGTTCATTTATTGCGTGATTAGTTCGCGTGGTTCACTTTAATGGTCTTTTAAAGGAGCGGCCAACACAATTTGTACCGGTCGCATTAGCACATTTTGATATATGCCATATCATCGATACATATATACATACATATATATATATGTAGAAAGAGAACTGCCATAAGTGGCTGATAGGGGCTGTCATTAAGACTGAGATATAGCCAATGTAAAGGAGCTGCGAAAAGGAGCACCAAATAAGCTAGGTGGGAATCTGGGTGAATTGGAATAATAGTATATTCAAGAAAGCTGTTTTCTTTCTGTGTTACATTTTGAATACACTGCTTGTTTCAAGGTGTTTGTGCACACCTTAATGGCTCATTAACGGACATGTTGTGGCCGCAACAGCGACAACTTTTGCATCCGTCGAATGCCCCAAGGAAAGGAGCCGCAAAGTCGAATGCCGACAAAACGAGCTCAATAAAAACCGTCGCTTGAACAACAATAAAACAAAATGACAATTTACGATTTTATTTACGAGCTACAAAGAGCACTCCACACTCTGCCTCTGGGAGGGTTGTTAAGTTTTTGGCACAAAAGTTGTCGATTCGACTTCAAAGCAGCGCCTAGAAATTCGTCATGCCCACAACAAATAAAAAGGGAAAACTCAACTCAAGTCGAAAGTGGAACTGGAACTGGAACTGCATAAATTATGGAGCTGTCAACGCCAGCGACGCCCCCTTTCAGGAGTTACCTTTCGACTAGTCTTATCTCTCAATGGGAACTGAAGCAAATTGCTTGGATCTTCCAAATGTCATTTCATGCCACACTTTGCTGCATGTTGCACCTAGAAACGCCTTCGAATTGGTTTATTTTTGGGCCGCATTAATTGAAAGTTCATTGGTCGCCTTAGCTGTGGCGTCGGCGTGGCCATAATTTAATTTACTTGTAATGTGCCATGCAATGGCAGCATGGAGTGTGGCTGCCACAAACGGCGGCAAGTCTGCAGCTTCAGGTGGTGGGTGGCTGGGATGTGGCTGCGCCTTTTGTTTGTCACTCCTAATAGCAGCCATAAATAGTGCAAGTGTTGAACCACATTCTGAAAATCTGAACTCCGCACGCGGTTTCAATTAAGCAATGGGCGTGACAACTCAAATGGGGGCGTTAACAGGGCGTGTCAGCTGTTGAGTTTGTTTTGTGGGTGGTCAAAAAACCATCGAAATTAGTGTGCGGCATTTCGACAGATATTAGAGTAATTAATTAATCGCATTCTATAGAGATCACTAAAATCTCAATTAAAATCCCCTATCAGCTTTGTATCTTTATAGGCAGACCATAAAATGGATTATTATTTCAACAAGGCTCTTTTAACATACTTAGAATCTCACATTCTGGTCCATTTTCCATTAAAAACACTTTTTTAAAGCGCATATCAAAGAATATTTACAGTCAAAACCCCATGCATATTAAGTCAACATTCTAATTAAGTCAATATGCATTGATTAAGATCACAAAGCTAATAAAGATTCAGCTTAAAAACTTGGTATGAATAAGTTTATTCAGTTAAAGTTTGTCAAGAGACATAATCCCAATTTTAAATACACAATCAGCATTATCTTCATTTTACCTGCTTTTTGAAACTTTTTCTAATTATCTCGCTTTGATCTTTATTTCCACTTAGTTCATATCTCCACTCTTGCGTAATCCGACTCTTCTTTTTTCGCACTCAATTCCCCAATGAGGCTGTGCCATAAAAACTAGCTGCTGTACATTTTAGTTCATATTGTGTGTATCATAAAAACTTTCCAAATCTGTTTTTCATTACGCGGCTAGAGAAACTTAAAGCCGAGTGGCTCCTCCAACAGGCTGGCAGCTCCTCTCGCTTCTCGCTTCTCGCCTTTAGCCCAGCAGCATCTTCATATCCACAATGCCAGCGCCGCGTAATGCATCATAAATTCACATTAACACTTTGCAGACATGTGCGTTATGCGGGCCCCTCTGGGGCACACACACACACACACGCACACTCCACACCTCCTCCACACACACACACACACTGAACGGTCTGGGTCTGGGTCTGGGACGTTGTCTAGCGTCTCTCTGTTCACATTTATGGCACTCATTTCGCCTTCTAAAAGATACATTCTGTGCGCCATTTGTGTCATGTGTAGAGCTGCATCTGTTTTGTTAGATTTTGTTGCTGTCTTAAGATACTCTAACTAAGAAAGTGTCATGACTTTCTTAGACTGCTTGCTACAAAGCTGTTTCCATAATCGAAAGTGAAGTTAAGTCTTATTAAAAGAGAATATAGTTAGGATTTTGTTAAAATAAAAATATAAATAAAATTAAATGTACAAAAATACTTATTGAAAAATCCAAGCATATATTCTGGTATAAATACTTTAATTAAGAATTTAGTATTCAAAAATGTCATATTTGATTTGGTTAAAATGTCGTTTAAGTTAAGTTTCGCTGACTTTTAATTAGCTCTAATTTATTTAATTTTTTTGTACTCAATATATGTTATATATATATGTTAATAATATATCTTAATAATAAAGAGTATTCCTGCTTCGTTTCTCATTATTCAAATGCTTCTTACTTTGCTTCTTTTTCTGTATTTTTTAAATATGCAATAAAGATTTTTGTGGCCTGTTGTTGGCCTCGTGTGTGTGTGTGTGTGTTTGTGCGTGTTTTACTTACAGTACAATTTTTATTATTCTTTTGCTTTTTTAATTTTTTATTGCCCGTTTTAAGGAAGCTTTTATACATTTGTCAAAATTTCTGGATTTACGATCGACATCATCATCAACAGATGCAGCCACAGCAGCAGCAACTGCTGCCCCCCAAAAACATTTGCGTCGACAGACTGGCAAGATTTATGTTAATTTGCTGTGATTTATTGAATGGTTTTTATTGGGCTTTTGGGCGGGTGGGCGGCGCCTTAAGTGGACTGTCAGCTGGCCGAAATTCAGCATTCAGCACTCACAAAATGCAACATTCGAAATGTCATTCGAGTGGCTGTGGCATGTTTTGGTTAATTGAAAATGCGTTGCAATGCGGCACAGTTGGATATCCTGGGAGAGACTCAGACAATCCCGAACATACTCTTGGCCAGCGTACCATGATCAATGTGCGACTGTCATGCAAATTTAAATTTGTCCAAGCCAAATGCAAAAACCGGCACAGCGAACTAAAAGACTTGCCGGCTCAAGCCTGGGATCGTGCCACGCAGACACAGTTGCTGGCTAGACAAGCGGCAAGTTAATTTATGCAACACAGCAACAGCAACAGCAACAGCACCAACAACAACACAAAGCCCCAATAAAGGCTCAACAACAACAACAACAACAACAACAATTGGGAAATTGTTTATGCGTCTGCGCAACGTTTCCGAGGCTGTGGCGCGTTTAGTGTTAAACGCTTGATTAAAATTCTTGTAACTGCAACACTTTTGTGGCATGTGTGTTGTTGTGGCATTGTTGCAGTTGTTGTTGTTTTTTGTTTTTTTTTTGTGTTGTCGGGAACAACAGCTCTACGCGGGATCTTTATGGTGCCCATGCTTTTGTTGCGCTTGCTTCTTGCGACATGCATCATGTTGTTGCTGCTTGTACCTTGCGGCTATGGCATTGAGGCATGCGTCTTGGTGGTTGCTGTTTGCTTGGCTCCATATTGCTCTTGTTGTTTTAATTGAATTGATTTGCATTTTTCACGCAGGCGTTGCTCATTCGCCTTTTGTTATTTGCATTGTCCTCGAGCCACGGGATTCTGCACTGGCGAAAGCAGGAAATGCTTTGATTGAGGCTGAGAATTTATGTTTAGCTAAGCGCTGCTTGATTGATCAACCAAGACGGATACTATCGGATATCTCTGCTATCTGTGTCAAATAACTTTCTGCATATTTCAACTTCACTCAATTTAAATCTCAAATCTCAGCTGCATTTTATTAAACTTTAAGCCATAGCCGATCGTTGGCCATAAACAGGCCACATATCATTTGCGTGGGCAATCAAAATTTTAATTACAGCTTTTATTAAATGCGCATTAACACCCCGAAAAATTGTTATTAATTAATATGTAATTGTAATGGACTCACGACATGACAGGCCCACATTTCTTGGCTCGATCTAGTGGGCGAGGGGGTGAGGGAGGGGCAGGGAACTGACCCCACACATAACACAGAGAAACTGCCGCAGGCTTAACAAATTAATAAACTGACCGTCATTGCACGAGAAAACCACATAAATCAATTTCAGAAAAATGCTAAACAATCATAAATAATAATTAAATGTCTACTGTAAAATAGCCGATAGCTGGTTTTAGCCCGCCAACCCACTCAAACCCACGAACAATGTAATTAAAAACTGCTCGTAATTATTGAAAATTTGTGGCGGACACTGGCCAAACAAATGGCAGATAAATAACGGAAATTACTGAAAATTTAATTCAATTAAAGAGTGGAAAAGCGCACGAAAAGCTTCTATTTATACTGTTAGTTTTCGAAGTAAATAGTATATAAGTATAGCTGTCGTTTATACGGCTCGTTAGCTCTTTGAAACGCTTCCTGTTCTTTCATCTCTCCCTCTCTCTCTCTCTCTGAGTGCCTCACCCAGTGACATTTGTAACGGTTTGTTGAGCAAAGGGTAGCAAACGGACTACGGCTCATATCTCTCAGCAGGACTGTCAAATGAACCATTCCACCAATCACACTCACACTCACACTCACACTCACACTCACATTCCTCATTCCAGTTCGATTTCCACTTCCAGTTCTAATTGCACATTTGTATGCCTAATCGATCTGTCCGATTGTATTAGTTTCACTGTCTATCACGGAATTTGTGTGCCATGCTTTTTTTCCCATTTTGGTCTTCACTTTATTTCCTTTTTCCCCTGTTTTTCACCCAGTTGACAGTTCTTTTCACTCGGCTCGGACCAGGTGTCCATTTGAGCGGGTTACACAAATGAAGCGTGACATTTTTCACATTTCCACATTTTTTTTTCTATGTTCTCGCTGCGCGTTTTTATGCTAAACGGGTTCTTTTGTAGGTGAACACTTTTCCCGCTTTTCCGACTGCCCAAAGAGCTCTTTTAGGTGTGATTTAGGAAAGCTATTTTTCTTTTAATTCAGTTCTTTTTTGTTCTTTACATTTTGGCTACAGTTTGTGCTTAACTTTAAAGGGAATTAATCAGTAGGGTGCAAGGACCTTTGTTTGAAAAAGTAAAAAAAGATTCTGCCTTATCATTATTCCTTCAGCTAAAATATGCTTTTACTACACTTTCATCTTTAAATCATGATGATCATAATGAATGCTTTTATTTGACTATACTCGTTTGATAGAGTACTCCAAGTATATTTAAGCAGTCAAAATCTTAACTCTGATATGTGTTCTACTTATTTGCACATAATCTCAAGACATGTCTATTTTATGGCTATGCCAGTGTCAATTAGTGTTCAAAGTTTACTTTCGAATTCGCGCCAAATACTTTCCGCCAAAATAAGCCCACATTAAGCTAAAATGATTAAAGCCTTCAAAGCTGTCATAAATGGCTAAATGCAAAATGCAGGCAATCAGCCAGTCGAATACCAGAAAACCTAAGCAGCTTACTTAGAGAGAGAGAGAGAGAGACAGGCTATTTGTTGGTAAAAGTTGTCTTTGGGCCTAGGCGAGCTGCGTGGATTGGATGGAGATTGCGTGGCGGACAAACGTTGTTCATGTAGCTCCAAAGTCGAACATGTATTCAGGAATAGTGTTCGAGGCAGCCCACATGCAACAGTGCACCAGTTTGTGGCACGCAATTAAAATCTTCATTAGCCGCGTTTAATTTCCACTTTTGATTAAAAATAATAAAACTGAAGGGAAACGTGGAGCAAAACAGAGAAATAAGAATAAATACAACTTGTGACATGTGTCGCTGACTTATCTCCATCGCCGCCAGCGCAGCAGCCGCAGCAAGTGGCAAGCAGCAGGCAGCAAGTGGCAAGTGGCAAGTGGCAAGGCAGGACTCTCCTTCAGGCCTGGGGGACACTCTGCCTCTGATTAGCGTTGGCCGCTCGATTCGCTGCATTCGGCTCGATAAGGAGCTATCAATGCGAGCCTAAGTGACAGTTGACTTGTTTATCAATTGACAGCTTGTGCTGCGGCTAAATGCCAGTCGTAGACACACACACACACACACATACAAACACACACAAACCGATACGGTCAGTCCGAGATTTACGCTGCAAAAAGTAACTGTTAATAAGCTTGTTGCCGCGGCCTGTGAAAATGTTGCTTTTAATTAAAAGTTGTTGCTGCTTTTGCAATTGTGCGTCCTCCCCACACCCCGCAATCTGACATTTGTGGCGGGTAGTGTCGGCTATGTTTGTACATTTGTGTAGCCCATAGTATTTATACTTGTATTTTAAAGCCCGATCCTGTCAAGATAAAGAAGCCAACAGGCAGCCCCAACGCATGTTTAACAAGCCAAGTATCCAATTGGCAGCGGCATAAGAAATCGCCCAGCTCACAACTTGGATGTGAATCCAAATACTCTTTTTATGCATCATGTTTAACATTTTAGAATGAAGTCTGTATTTTACATGTGTACTGATTAGATTAAAAAATCTGCTTGATTTATATGTTTTTTATAGAATGAGGTGTAAAATAATTCATGAGATATAACAGATCTATATTATGGATTTCTTAAACATACCTTAACAATACTACCCAAACATAAACTTTTATAGCGCTGATAACTTTGCCAAAACTGAACCGATTTTCAAGTTCGATACCATTTTGATCATAGTTTGGCCTCTTATTTGATTCTACATCTTAATTTTCCTAATTTTTTTAATTTTATTTTTTTCGACTTTTTTCTGAAAAAAAACCCTGTACTCCCCCCTTGTGAAATTTCTAGAAAAACATTTTTGAAAAATTTTAAATAATCTGGTTTTATTTTTAATCGATTGCGGGTGTCAAAATTAGTATAAAAATCAACTTTAAAAGTGTTTCTGAGGAGGTCAATTTTTTTGTCAAAAATCATGCAAAAAATGTGAAAAAATTTGTCATGCAAGCCTCCCAATTTCCCATATAAAGAACTTCACCCGGATTTCAACCATCAATAACTTTGCCAAAACATAATCAATTTTTATGTTTGAGCCCATTTTGACCATATTTTCGCCTCTATTTTGAATATATCAACGTGTGCTTAGGGTGTCTTCGAGTGGCGTACTTTTGATTGAAGCAATCTTAGTTTAGTTAATTGCGTTAGTATTATATTTCCCAGTTCTAACAAGTAACAAATAAAGATACATATTTTTTGCACAACATTTACACTAAGTCGATATTTGTTCTTATTGGTTTGCCTCAAAGTCCTTTTTCTGTTTCCTTTCCACTACTTATACCTCACTTGAATGTTTGTTGCGTACTTTATCAACTCGCATGCGGCATCTTTAAATAAGTGCACAAAACTTGATTCGCAAACTTTACCAAGAGTTGGCAATTTTATTACTTTTCTGCAATTAAGCAATATTTCTAAGTCAAGTGCAAAACTCATTGCGGTTGTTATTCCTGTGGCTGTGCTGGGATTAGGTTTCCTCCTTCTGCAGTTCTTGCATTGTTTTTGCTCATAAACTTTTGTTGGCTGACCGCAGTGCAGAGGCTTTTTTCAGGATTTGTGTGTTGGCTGCTGCGCTGCTCATTAGACGTCGCGTTGGTCCACCCTAATGAGCTGGCCAAGCCGCAGTCGCATGTAAATCTCACAGATGGCTGCTCCACTTACCAACTTACGAACAACAACATCCATTTCCATAAATATCAATTAAGAGAAAAATATCAAAAGTGACAGCGACACGGCGGCTCCGAGTCGCCACCGGAGGCTACCTGTGGCACAGCCTACGCATCGGAGTCATCATCAGCAGTCGCCTGAATTTTTATATAATTGGACAATTTAGTTGCATTTTGTTCCCTCGCTTGCGGCCAATTAAACGAATATAAAAATGTAGAAGCTCGAATCTTTCAAACCTACCGAAATGTTTTCAGTTTTGAGTTTCGAGTTCCAGTTTCGGTGTTGAAGCGTAGCGCCTTTTTTTTTGGGCTGTGGGCGTGTCAACACACAATTGAAGCCATGCCATGGTTCAATGGGTTTTCAGTGGATTTATGAAGCATTCACATTTCAAATTCAATTAGTATACACCCCCAACTAGCGGCGACAAAAGTTTTCCAACATTCCGTTATCCAATAAGAGGCTTAGTGGGAAAATTATTATTAAACTGCTTTCACTAATTTACAGGCCAGCGTCTCATTACGACAGACAGACTCTAAGAAAAACATAACAACATTTTCAGAGCTCTATTTGGCAACACTAAGCGTCCACTAAGCGTCAATATTTCATGCTAAGCCTATTAGAGATTATTGTGCCAGCTTACAAAGGCCTAAATGACAAGTGGGAACTGCCAACCAGGGACGGGAACCGGGTGGGGAAACTTGGACCAGTCTGGGGCTTATTAAGCGTTCCATTTGCATAATATGTGATACAAAAGAAGTTAGATAAAAACATGAAAATAAAGCAAAGTTGTTTTTTGAGATTTGAGCAGGAAAATCAGCAAAAACAGATGACCTAATATTTTAACTAATTAAAGTTTAATTTAAGTTTGATTAAACTTACAATAATATTTGTATTATTTTGATCTACATAATTCTTTTAAATATATTATTATATTGGTGTAAGTTATATGTGAAAAAAATATTCGTTAAATTAGTAATTGACATATCAAAGCTATTAAACAAGTTTAAGGACACAATAATTGATTTTATTATAATTTTAAATATTAAATAGTTACAGGATAATATATATATGTAGGATAAATCTTATTTTTTTTATATTTTATTTATATCAATCTGACATTGCATATCCATTCAAGTTGGTTATTAAAGGAAAAAGAATAAACAAGGCAGTTGATTATTATCACTAAATAGTTTTTGTGAATATATTTCATTATTGTAATAAACAGCTAACAATATCTGGTTCAAATGTGTTTAAAGTCCTTTTCTGGATAATGATGAATGATGATAAATTTTAGTTTTGTAAACACTTTCTACCTTGAATTTACCGGTTTTATAAACTGACAACTTCAAATTTAAGTCCTGTTTTCAGGCATAAGTCATAAGCACAGCGGAATGTTAGAAATCAAATTTAAAAGCCAAGTTAACCAGTTGGCTATAATATAATTTGTGTTTAATATGCATTAAAATAATAATTTCCAATTAACCAACTTAGGCTTTAATTTTAGTTATGCCCCGCATCGATAGCTTGAACGCAATGCAAACAAAACGTGTAATTTTCTTAGGAAAATTATGAACATTTCAGCTTAACCTCAAAGGCCACCCACAGCACACGAATAATGAATATTTTCCGGCTCATACGAACATGAAAAGTGGTTGTTAGCCGGCGGCAAGCAAAACATTTGCACTCTATCAGGCAAACATTTCATGAATTCATATGCGCAGCAGTGTGGAAAATGTGCTGGCAAAATGAAAAGCTGGGACGACAGGTTCAATGAAAAAGAAAACTGGTCAGGTGTGCCAAAAATGAATAATAGAATTAGATTCACGATTAACAGCGGAAGCTGCACCAAAACAGGATTTAAATGTGGGTCAAATTGCCAATCTTCGGTTTTCCTGTTCGAGCAGCTGTTCGAAGCTGCAGTAACTATTTCGTGGTCAGCAAGATGAGATGGCAGTTTATCTGCCTCCTGGTCATACAGAGTCTCAGCCTAAGTTTCTGTGCCCTGACGCCTGCGGAACATGTTCGAGTTGAACGCGGCAGCTTTCTGCAGTGGCTGACAATGATTCTACTGCCAACACAAAGCCCTCCTCCTCCAACAACAACAACAACAACAGTTGGTCACATGGAGGAACCTACAACGGAATCACAATGGATCCCTCCAGGAGAGCGGGAATGCAGCAGCTGTCGCTGCGGCTTGATTAACACAGCGAGAAAGATCGTTGGTGGGCAGGAGACGAGACGACATCAATATCCTTGGATGGCTGTGGTGCAGGTGTTTGGGCACTTCTACTGCGCAGGATCGCTGATCAACGATCTGTACGTGCTGACAGCAGGACACTGCGTTGAGGGTGTGCCGGCCGAGTTAATCACTCTCAGATTCCTCGAGCACAATCGCAGTGACAACGATCCTTTGGTCCTGCAACGACGCGCAGTGCGCATCAAAGTTCACGAATTGTATAATCCGCGCAGTTTCGATCATGATATTGCTGTGATCAGGCTGGATCGGCCGGTGAGCTTTGCCCAGGGTCCGATGCGACCCGTTTGCCTGCCCGTGTCCAGTTCCAGCTTTGAGGGCGACGTGGGCATCGTCACGGGCTGGGGCGCCAAACGAGAGGGAGGATTTGCCACGCAAACGCTGCAGGTGATTTCCATGTTATATGCAATCCGTACTAACCTCTAACTATTCCTATCTCTCCGTCTATATTCTTCTCGTGCAGAGACTCAACTCTATTCGACTAAAAATACACCTTTCTCTGTCTTTCTCACTCGCTTTCTGTTGCTCCTTCAATGTTTCCATGGCCTTTATCTTCAAGTTGTCGCAGGGAAAGCCTCGCTTTAAGTTCATTCTCTATTTCTTCAGCTCTTCGTTTCCACTTCTCTATTAAAATTGGTGCCTGTGTCCTTTCCTGTTCCGCTTGTTTAACCCCAACTTCTTCCCCACTCCACAGGAAGTGGACGTGCTCATCCTCAGCCAAACCGAATGTCGTCTCGGCTTTAGCTACAAACCCGCCATGATCTCCGATAATATGCTCTGCGCCGGTTTCCTGGGCGACGGTTTCAAGGACGCCTGCAGCGGCGACAGCGGCGGTCCGCTCCACGTGCTGTTCGACGAGCGTCCGCCGGGACAATATCAGCTGGCCGGCATTGTGTCCTGGGGCACAGGATGCGCCCGGCCCGATTCGCCGGGAGTTTACACACGTGTCAATCAATATCTGCACTGGATTGAGGCCAACACTCCGCAAGCCTGTCTGTGCATGTTGTACTCCGAGGAGGATTATGAGTTCGGCTAATTGCGATCCCATCCGGCAGCTGCTCAGCTGTCCAACTTGGAGCGCAACAATGGAGCAAAGCCCCCAAGGCAAAGCAAACTTTTGGAAATATGTATTAGTAAATTTAGCATAAACTACTTTGACTCACTTTGCGTGCCATTCATTTCCCAGCAGAGCACTCACACTCGCACTCAAAGCATAAGATATCCATAACCGTAACCGTATCCGTATCCATTTGCAAATAAAAAAGCAATTTGAAAGTGGGTTAGCTGGCAAATTCTACTTGGAGGTGAAGCATTGCAGAAAGTTTTTGGCTGGCTAACGGGGCCAGGGACGTGCCGCAGGACCCGGTCCAGGACGAGGCCACTCGTTCTCGCTCGTACAATATAAATCCCAATTTGGTGCATTTCAACTGCCGCCGCATACGAAAATATGTTGTGCAATTGAGTTTGTTATGCATTTTGCATTTGCGCAATCATAAAAACCACAAAAATCCACAAAACCACAGTCGAAGGACACACGAAACACACGCAGGACCAAGTTTTCCTCGAGATAAATTGCCCGAAATATTTGTGCCAAGTGAGTTTTTAAACTTGCCATGCGATAAGCATAACTTTCCGTTATTGCCAACAAATTATTTACTTTGAATGCATATTTCCCGTGAGTTTTGATTGGCTCTAATGAAGAGCTATAACATTATAGCAGATAGTTTGAATATAAATTCAAAAAGATTTCAAATTGATAGAGTCTCAATTTAACAATTAAACCGATATGATGAGCAGATAGTTTGATATGAAACCTTTAGCTTGTTCAAAAAATATTTTAATTGGTAAAGATCCTTTTTTTTATTTGAGATTTTAATCTGTTTGGAAGAGTCTTCTATTATACTTCCTTCGAATATATAAGTTGAAAAATATTACTATAAAGCCAGACCCTTAATGAGAAGGAATGAGAAGGAAGTAACTATTAAATAAACAATTCATAGGCATTATTAAAATATACATATTCATATATAAGGCTCTATAAGTCTTCACATTGATCTTCATACTCTATGAAATGTGAAGTCTAAATAGTTTAATATCTAACTCTTCATTTAAGACTCCCCAATTAAACTGTAGCTAAGATCTTTTCTTTTAAAGTAAAAAGTTTTTAATGCCTGTTTCATTTTTAAGTTTTCTTTTTAAACCTTTTCATCATATAAACGACAGATTGCCAAATATGAATAGCATTAAAAGCACGCCTTTAGTCTCGCCTAACAAAATATGCAAATAGTTTTACAATCGTCATGGGCCATTAAAAATGTTTACGACTTCATATTAAAACTACACAAAACTGCAAAACCGTAAACAAATGCATTTATACGTTGCCAATAAATTTGTCTTACATCTTTTGCTGTTTCGGTTTACGCGGTTTTCGGGGCCAGGGCAAAGGCTCATAAAGATTTCCTACTCAGAGCCATAAAGCAGTCGCGAAGTCTTGTCTTAAACTTAAAGTACCGCCGTCCTGGACTTCCAGCTAAACGACAAATAACTTGGCATTTAATAACTCTACGGTTCTCCCTTTCTCCTCCCGATTCTCGTTTCTTCAGTCGCTTCATTTATATGCGAAGAATCGAGTTTAAGAGGTTTCGCAAAACGAATTTATGTGCTGAAATTAAAGCTGAGCTTTGGGATCAAAGCGAATATGTGGGAAGGAGACAGCGTAAGAGGAAGAGAGAGAGAGAGAGAGAAATTAAGTGTTGAAAATAGATGAAGACTGTTCAATACTGATGTAGTTATAATATTATTCAATATTTATTTAAGTTTTCAAAGGTATCTTAATAACATTCACATAAAACTTATATCGTAGCCTATGTCTCGGGCATTAACTCACATGATTCTATGATAGACATCTAGCATTAAGTTTAATAATCATGTGTCATGTTCATAATTGGAGTCTCCAATGATGCCCAACGATTTCACATCACACAATTTCTGAGAAGGCGAACATGACACATCTCATTATGATGATGTGACTCCCAAAAGATGGAGTCTGCTTTTGGCCACAAGCATTTGCATCAGCAACACACACACACACGCGCACACACACACACACACACATGAACAGGGCCCGACCCTGTCAGGGCATTTTGTTTATGATTTTGTAGCTGTCATAAAGTTATTAAAAGTATGTGACATTTTTATGACATTATGACGTCTCGACTCAGAGCCCTCAGAGCGATTCCCGGACTCGCGGTCTACCAAAAAAAATACAAAAAAAATACAAAAAAAATACAAAAAAAATACAAAATAAATGCCACTTGCTTTTGTTTTCATTTGGGTTGCAGTTTCGAGGGCCGCCATGAAATATGATATCAAATAAAAAGCAAATTAAAGACGATAAAAATCGTGTCTCGCCTCATGCTGAGTTCAACACAACAAAAAAAAACGTTTTCTTTTTTTTTTTTTTTTTTGCGAAATCGAAACCAAAGGCGACCTGTCTTTGGGCCTTTTATAAAATTGGCCTCGCTTTTGAATCCGGTCGGTTTGGTAGTTCTTGTTGTTGTTGTTGTTGTTCGCCTTGTTATTTGGTGGCTCATAAAACTTGTAAACATCACACTGATTGTGCCCCCGGTCGTAGTCCCCGCCCTCTGTCCCTGCCCCTGCCCCTTGCCCCTTCTCCACCTCGTTGCTGTGGGCGTTAAATGCAAAGCTATTTTTTTTTTCGGTCAGATAATATTACAATTTCAGTTTTGATGGCCTTAGCCATGTGTCGTTGTGATGAGGCGGAGGCGTCTAAGATCTGATAAGCTGATAAGCGTTTTAGTGACCAAAGAAGGGGTCACCTTAAGGCGCATTATGAACCCACAATTCCCACAATTCCCACATTTGGGTCTATATAAAAAATTCTCTTCTTTGATTATATTAAAAACAATTTTATTATTTTATTAAAGTTGCGCGTTTTCTCAGTTATTCAGTATACATGTGAATATTTATTTGGGCCTGAGTATCACAACTGTTGATTATCACAAAAAGCAGATTTAACTAAAAATAACATATCACGAGTTTCATAATCATAGTCTCTAAAAATTGTTTAGCTTACTAGTAACTAAGCGTTAAATGTTAAAATTGTTTTATTCTTTATCCTAGCTCTGTTCAGATTAAACATTTTAAAGTGGCTTGTTTCAATTTGTTTCTTATGCTTATATTTAAAAGAATGGTTGGCATTGATTGGTCAGCGGGATCGCTTCGATTTGGAGTTGCGCAGATCGTAGCGACGCCGCTTGGAGACGCCCTTTGGGGCTGTTTGGCACTTGAGATCCTTGTCGGCATCGTTGGTGCTGTAGTTGACATCGTTATCGTCATCGTCGTTGTCCTTGTCCTTGTCCTTGGCGCTGGGCCGCGGATCGTCCTTGGTGTATGCGGCAGCTGCGGCCGCCGCCTGCAGCAGAACCTCCGCATTGTCCTCGTTGTGGGAGTCGGGCTCCGCGTCTGTTTCCGTTATTGCACATTTTCTCGCCAGCTTCTTGCGCTTCAGTTTGGGCTTGAGCGGCGTCAGCTCTTTCTTTTCCAGATCCTCCACGCCCTCGCCGCCCTCGCCCACGCCCACGCCGCACAGCTCCTGCATGACCTGCTCCAGCTCGATGTCCTCGGGCGGCGGATGAAAACTGTCGCCAATTTGTACATCGTCGCCTTTGGTCAGCGCCGTCGCCTCGTGGCTGTCCTGATCCACGGCATCGTCCTCGTCCTCCGAGTACATAATGCCAATGGGCAGATTCTGCTGAAACGCGTTCGCCTTGCTGGCATCCACCACAATGTCCTTGTAGCCACTGGTCCTGGCGCCATAGCGCGGCAAATACTCCGCAAAGAACTCGTTAATCAGCGACGGCTCCACGCGGCCATAAAAACCGGCATACTCGGGCACCTGGCCAGCCTCAAACTGCAGCACCGAGTCCCGCGGATTCATGTGCTTGGAGGCGAGCGCCGGCGCCAGCGACGACTGCATGGGCAGCCGGCTGCTGCTGATGCGTCCGCGTCGCGGCAGCAGCTGCTCGGCGTTGGGCTCCCGCTCCTGCAGCAGCCGCACATCGTTGTGATAGCTGAGCAGGGTGTGGAAGCGACAGCGCGCCAGCTGCAGGCGCGAGGACGAACTCTGAGGTCGGCGCGTATCCTGGCGCGTGCCCAAACACGCACGGGCGAACTTGGGCGCTGCCTGCTGCTCGAACTGTGGCGTGGGTATGAGCAGCAGCTGCTCCAGCTGCTCCGACTTGAAGTTGGCGTGCTGATAGTAAAGCTTGGGTCCGCCCGGCTCCAGTTGCGGCTCTGTGTCCTGCTTGAGGACACGCTCGAAGCCCACGTTGAGTAGCTGGCGGGTGAACTGCTTTAGGCTGTGGCTGCGGAACATGCGCTGGGCGCCGCTTAGATGCTCCTGCAGCCCAATATAGTCCAGCTGGAGCTGCTGCCCGTCCAGCGCCCAGCTGAGAAACGTCACCTGTTCACTACTCGCCGCCAAGTGCAGCTTGTGAATGAAATTGTGGGTGAGCAGCGATTTCTGCGGCAGCTGCGTAACTGCATCTGCACTGGGCACATTCACTTCACTATGCTCCTGCTGCAGATTCAGCTCCAGCTCCTGCTGCTGCACCTGTTCGTGCTCCTGCTCCGGCTCCTGCTCGTGCTGAAACTCCTGTTCCCGTTCCTGTTCCGTTTCCGTTTCCGCGTTGAGATGGGGCTCCTGCTCCAGCTGGAGGTCAATTCGCGTCGTGGCCGCATTCTCTATTTCGTGGGGCACCTCGTCCAGCGACTTGAGAAACTGCAGGAACTCCAGCTGGACGCTGTTGTTGGCGTTGCTGGGCTCCGCAGTTTTCAGCTGCTGGTCGTCGGTTTGCTTATCTAGAACCCTAACTGGACTGTCGCATTCTCGACGTTTACTTTTACTCGTCGACATATTTTCTTGGGCTCGTTTATTCTAAATGACTATCACTAACTTTTTTCTCGGACTACACGCACACTTGTCCGAACCGAATGTACATGTTTGGGCCCCCCAAAAAAAACTCAACCTGTCAACACAGCACAGTGTTAGCAAATGCCGTCGATTGCAAAAGGGTTGCAAGGCTAACCAAAGAAATGGGCAAATTAAAAATTTCCACCTTAAAATATTTGCCAAAAAAAATTTATATTAATCTAAAAACATTTCTTTGACCAAACAAAAAACCAGCTAAAAATCAAAATATTCAGAAAAAAATATTAAATAAATAATAAATATTTCTTATATCGTTTTCTGCCTATTTCTATTTTATTTAGCGTTTTATTAGAACATATTTCTTTTCATGCGTCTATGAAAGAAAAAAAACTATTTTATGGCACTTAAATAATTTGACGAAGTTTTCCTTTTTTTATCCGCTTCGAAGTCAATAAAAACAAATGCGAACTAACAAAGACAAAATTAAAAAAGGAAAATGTAACAAAATAAAAAAAACTATGTTGTCTGATGAATACTAAATACTCTTTCAGACAAGCAAATAATTTATAGGAAATTTGTGAAAAAGTGAAAGCACTTTTCAAAGAAAAAGCTTGGGAATTAACTTTATTATAATTATTTAAAGAGGGAAAGAGAATAATAATAATATAATTTAATATATAACCTATATCAAAACATGTTTCTGACAAACTCTGCGCTTTTCTTTGAAAAATGGGAATACCCTTAGTAAGCGTGTTGATTCCAATTCAAAAAAAAGAAAAAAGGGAAAAAATAAACAATTTTATAAAGAAGCGAACACATTTCATTCCATTTGAATGCATTTTATGTATTGTTTGCAATAAATCTATTGTTATTCATGTGCTCGCCCTTTTGGAACCCGTCGCGACGGGCACGCACTCCGTTGGCGGCAAATTTCAAAGGGGACTTCCCCAAAAAGGATACACCCGCAATATCAATAATAACAGCGACGGGGACAGCAACAAAAAAGCCGCCAACATTTGACACTCGTTCCCGCTCTTTGTTGTTGTTGTTGTTATTGTTATTGTTGTTGCTTTTGCCCCAAAGCACGTAGCCAATCAGTGGACGGGGGTCGGAGGCAACAGTAGCTTTAAATTGACATTTACATGAATATTTAATATACATCCTTTAATCATGAAGCGTCCGCCGTTCGCCCTGTTTGCCGGGCAAATAACCAAGTTCCATATTGGTTCACTGGCTGCATAAATGGATGGCTCTGGACAGCCGACATGGACACAAACATGGCCCTGGACACGACCATGGACATGGCCCTGGACAGCCGCATGCATTCTTCTCTGTTGTCCATTTTTTAAACTATTTTATTGAGCTAATGGGAAAATAGAAAGTGATGTCTTAGTTTTCATATTATCATAAATAAGTCTTAAATACATAAAATATTGTATGTAAAGAATACGGCTCTTAACAGAAAATATTTTAAAAAACATAAGAAACTTTTGCCTATTAAACAAACATGTTAAATAAGCATAATTTACTTTAATTGGATTACTTAAACTCCATTTATTATTTGTATTATTTTATACTTGTTATGTCCCGTTCTTCCTCTTGTTGTCTGCCAACTTAACGACCAAGTTATGAAGCTCTTTTATTTGCACTGTCCAACACAATATAAAAGCCGCGAATGTGACGAATAAATTTACAAGTCGACAAAAAGTCCGACACGCACGTGATTTCCACAATGTTTGTTTGCCTTTCCTTTTTCCTTGATTTTCCCATTTTTCGTTCACTTTTCACATGGCGGAAACGAGCAAAGTTTTTTTATGATGTGACGACCTCGTGACGCGTCCAAGTCCGAGTTAAAATGCAGTTTCATTTTCAGTTTCACTTGTGGGTTAGTTTATTTTTTTTATGTTTTTAAACTTCAGAGTAATGTTTTTTAAAGCTTTCTCGTTGCAATTTAAAATATTTGAAATGTTAATCTAAAATGTGTAGAAACAACTCCTTGTTAGCTGTTTAGCTTAGTTAATGTTTGTATGTGGTGCTCAATAATACTTGTAAACCTCCCTTAGCCCCATATTAAGTACTCCTCCCGGATTTCAAACTCCAATAACTGTGCCAAATCTAAACCGATTTTTATGTTTGATACTATTTTGTTCATAGTTTGTCGGCATTCTTGATTCCTCATTTAAATTTTCTAGATATCTCAGAATTTTTTTTTTTCGACGTTTTTCGGAAAAAAAACCATGTACTCCCCCCTTGTGAAATTTCGAAAAAAATTTTTTTTCAAAATTTAGAATCTGCCGAATTTATTTTTAATCGATTGCGGGTACCAAAATTAGTATAAAAATCAACTTTAAAAGTATTTCTGGAGAGGTAAATTTTTTTGTCAAAAATCACGCGAAATTTAAGAAAAAAAAAGACATGTAAACCTCTCAGATCCCCATATAAAGTACTTTTCCCGGACTTCAAACTCCAATAACTGTGCCAAAACTAAACCGATTTTCATGTTTAAGCCCATTTTGATTATATTTGACCCTCTTTCTCAATTCCACATCCATGGTTTCCTTAATTTTTAATTTTTATTTTGTCGTGAATTTTCCAACATGTGAACTTAGAATCTGCTGATATTCATTTTGTATTAAAACATAAGTTTGCTAACGTGTTTTTATAGAACATGGATACCGACTAAGGTTATAGCTCTTTTGCTATTAGTCCTAACTAAAACTGACAACAAACAAATAAATATTATTTTTTCTTAACTTTTTTTGGTAGATCCCAGTTGAAAATTGAGCTGACGAGCTGTGAACCATATGTCTCTTAATAGTACTATGATTATCAATTCAACTTCGTCTGACGGTTGCCCTGTGACAGCTGCTGGTCACACAGTTTATGGGTTCGGCTTTTTTAGAGATAGTTTCTCGATCTCTATCGCAACTCGGTTTCCCATTTGATAAATTGCCAGCACAAATGTTGAGCATTTTGTGCGCACTTTGACTATCTGTCCGAAAGTATTCAAAATATGTTTTGTCAAACTCGCCCAAGCGTGAAAACTAAAGAAAAACGTAAAATAGGCGACTGGAACAGCAAATATTGTATACCCTATAAAAATAAAATGACAAATAGACAGACTTAAAAATTAAATTAAGTTTTTCTCTTCCTGGTTATAATTGAGGCTACTAATGTTTAAGCCGCCTTATCTGCTAAAGTGCCGCTAAATGTTTAATTTTACATACTTGAATTGGCTTATTACATTATAAACCTTATTGTTCCGTTATCATTTCCATATCCAGGCAACATAAAACTGAAAATGCCGCGACAAATAAATACAAATAAAAATTCGAAGGCGCCTTCGTTGCGTTTTAATGCGTGTCAAGTGGTCGTACATTATGGGTTTTTATGGTTTATGGGCGCTACTTATAAGGCCTGGCTACAGACATGTGTATGCCACGCCCCCCGCCCCGCCTCCCTTTCTTTAGTCCCTTGCATATTTTCAAATGTTTTCGTTTTGAATGCAATAAAAATAAGAGTCGGCTCTTTGTTTATTTGTTCCTCTCTCTCTCGCTCATTCTCTGGCCGTCTCCCTCTTTCACCGTTTGACAGCTGTTAAATTGGCCTCGTATAAACTTCCGCTCACAACACAAAGTCCGGCTAAACTGTCAATTGCATTTTTATGAGCTTTGTCGACATCTGATTTGTTTTTATTTTCATTCGTATTCTTTAAGTACATTTTGTGACTCAGTCGAGAAACTGAAACTGAAACTTTATCAGCTCTTCGGGCTGGCATACTAAGTCTCTAAAGATGACTCACAACCGATACGAGAACCATGTCAGTGGACAATCCATCAATCACTTGTCGCTTCCAAGGCGAAGACCACAAATTATTTAGCTCGAAATGAAACCTTCAACTAATTAAAATAAAAGGGGAACTTTCATTGCGAAATTTCAGCTTGTGTAAAAAAAATGAACAAAGTGCCAAAAATCAACAATTGCTAAAGAAACATGCAAAAGAATCATTTTTCATGTAATCGTTTATATGTGTATATATCTTTAAGTTATATTGATGAATTGGTGTTAATTGTGCGTCGGTTTCCGGGAATTTTCTTTGGCAATGATATCGGTTAAATATTGTTTTTTTATGGGTAAACAGCTGTAAAAGAATTACATATACATAGTTTAATAAAGAACTGAAGGAATTTTTAACTCGGAAATAATATAAGGCAGCTTGTGATATCGTGTATAAATAATACAATAATTAATTAATACAATTTAATAAGTCAATGGATAAGAGAAGTAATGAATAATTAAAGAGCTCGAAGTGAAAAAAAAGCTGGCAAAATTTTTTGGTTTAGAATTTTGTATTACAATTTGTTACAATTATTTTATTTAGACATTTAAAGTTCAATTTGAGTGAACAGTATATATATATGTATATATATATTTGAAATTATTAAGCAATAAATAATTTCTAAATATCAATTAAAAAATTGGTATTATATTTATTTCTGAATTAAATATTGCTAATAAATAATTTCTAAATATCAATTAAAAAATTGGTTTAATATTTATTTCAAAATTAAGCTTAACTCTTTTAATAGTATTTATTTTCATATATGTACACAAAAGGGGAATATTTAATCTATGTGAATAGACAGAAAGAAAGTAATGGGTACAATCTTGAGCTGCCAATGGAGCGTGTTGTCTACATTTATCAAGCATCTGTTGCCCAAGTTAAATCCGACTAATGGCTTGTCTAATGCCCAGACGAAGTTCCCTTGAAGAACAAAAACCAAAGCATGTCTTGTAATTTGATATTTTTTTCGTTTACAAATTGTATGTGTAAATGTGCAGGGTATCACTTTCGATGCACTCCCAGTCTGCTTTGCTTTTGCCTAATGAAGCGTAAAAACTGCCGTTCGCTGTTGCAGATAATTAACACAACTCCAGGCTTCTCATTAACCCTTGACATTTGTCACATGCAACCAAGAAAAAAAAAAATAAAAACAACAAAAAGCAGCCCCGTTGCATGCCCCCGTTCTCCAGTCTGGGGACAAGTCAATCTACGTGACGCGCGTCCTTTTTCTTGTGTCCTTTTGCTGCACGCCTCAGCGACTTGGGCAACGCAAGGCGATTGTTGAAACAGATGTCAAGTTGTTCAAAAATTTTCCTCTTTTCCTGTTTTTTTTTTTTTTTGTATTTCTATTTATTTTTCTATGAGTGTGTTTGTTCTGCAGTTCGCTCGCCTTTTCTTTTCATTTCTTTTCTTTTGTTTTCTTTTGTTTTCCTTTGCTGTGGTTCATTGACTGTGCGGTTTCGAATTTCTGTGAAATACTTTGACTCCTGCAACTCCATATCGATTGTTGGTCCTGCGAGGAGTTGAAAATCAGATGTGGTAAACCGATATGTTCTAAATATATGTATATACACATGTGTGGGAATTGAATCCCTGTGCATTAGATAAGAAGCGATCGAGTTTTGATGACTGAACCAACTTTCAATTGGCCTCAATTCTCAAGAATTGTTTCGGGTTCAGTTGCGACTTCAACTGGTTTTCGAGTGCGAAAATCATTTGTGTTGAATAATACAACTTCATCTGAGGTGCCCCCAACACGCCAGCATTTGCTGTGCCAGCCTCCAGTTGCCGTCAAGCGTGCATAAGTGAAAGATACTTGCTACAGATACAGATACAAATACGCATTCAGATACAGAGACAGCGACAGACAGAGACAGACAGATACGTTGAAGTCAGCAAGCGGCAAGCGGCAACAACGAGCAGCACCCAAAAAGGTAATTAATCATCGTCATGGGGCGTGTGCACGATTCGCTTAACGTGCGCCGCTGGCGGTGGCGGTGGCGGTGGCAACCCTGGTCTGGAGGAGCTCGTCTGGGGCAGGCGGCGGGAGGAGCTCGCTCGCTCGACGTTGCGACGTTGGCCGTCGCAGACATTTGTAGCATATTACTCAAGGCGCATATATAGATTTCCATATTCCATACGGTGCATGCCGTCGCCTTGTCGTGGATGGGGATGGGGGCGGCTGCTGGGAGCTGGGGCTGGGGGCGTGGCAGTAATCATAACGAGCCGAATTAATGCGTTTCTTTCTACATGGAGCAGAATTCCCGTGCAGTTTGTGACACATTTGCTGATTTCGCAAAAGTCGCCACATAGAGATTGTTGTTGATATATACCCTGTAATTATGTTAGCAGGGCTCTCTTAGTGCTTAAGGTGTTTCTGACTGTAATAATTTATCAGACGGCTGCACTTACAGGGTATTCTTAAGTCGAACATTTCCAACAATTTTAATTCCATTATGCATTACCTAAATATTTCTAATATTTGTTAACCTCGCTTTTGGCCAAGCAAATTTGGTTTTAATTGATTGTGCGGCTGATTTCAACGATTGCGCGTTCCATTTGGCCTGGTCAACGGGGCGTGGCACTTGGGGCGGGTGCCTGCCTAAGTATAACCCTGGCTAATTGGATGCTGAGCCAATTAGTAATCGGTTAAGAAAGCAGGCAACGTGGGAAAGATTTCAAATAAATCTTCATAAAAAACTCAAATTGTTTCAATAGATATTGAAATACCAACTGAATCCTCCTCTTTAAAAACTCCCACAAAACAAGAAACCGTTAACAGTCGCTGTTAAAAGCGACGCCACGTTTAGCAGAGGCACCAACAGCGACGTCGACGGCGTCAATTCTCACCCGCGCACGAACTGACACTCGCCGACAATAAAAACACGTGCTTATCACAAACACACACACACACACACACACTCACAAACGTCAAACAGACAACAACAGAGAGTTTGTTTGAAATAAACAAAAAACAGCTGTTCCCAGTCTCACTTCCAATTTCCAGTGAGCATAGCAGCTGAGAAACAAGTTTTGTTGTCTGCCGGCATGTTGTGAGAGTTGCTATAAAATGAGAGAGAGCACAATTTATAGCAACTACAAATAATGCTCTCTGGCAGGTTTTAATAGAACAGTTGACTATATAAAATTTTAGAAAAAAATGTAAGAAAAACATATATTTTTATGTGTGCATATATAATAAATTTTTAAACAAATAAATCAAAATTATTTATTTATTTACTTAGACGCTCTTTTAAATAAATCGCATGCGATTTGTGTGGCTCTCTTGAGACGACCGAGCGAGCCGACAGACCGAACGAGCCGAAGGCGCACGCGAAGCATTGTGGTTCGTGCAGCCGAAGCATCCGTACAGGCACAGCCACCCACAAACGCACTCACGCTGTGTGAGTTGTGCACACGCATGCCGCTACTGCTGACAGTTGACTCTGGGTCTGACTCTGCTGCTGGTGCTTCCAATTGGAAGGCGCCAGTTGTAAAGCGAAACTCGTCGCGAGCGGTTGTGGTCTGAGCGTCGCCTTGTCGCTGCGTCGTCGTTGTTAGCGTGCATTTTACGTAAATTTTATTGCGCGTTCAACGCGCCCTATGCAAATGCGAAAAGCGCGTGTTGCGGCTTTAAGGGCTGTTAACATTAAATCTCCAAAAACCCATAAAACAGCAGCCAGCGAGTGCGTTGCCCCAAAATTGCAACAATAAAAGCCCCAATCAAATAATAAATATATTCTGGCAAAACGAATGCGAACTTTTTCGCTGCCAAAGCCTTCTAATTGGAATTGCACTGATTGAATAGCGGCGACGCTGACGCTAACGCTGACGTCGCCGTCAAACGGTTAACGTTTGCTGCTCGTCGGCATGCAAACAAAGCAACAACAAAAGTTCAAATTGCGAAAAGTGTAACCAAAGTGCATTGAGATTCAATTTTGAGCAGTGATTTTCCGCTTTTCGCGTGTTGTTTTCCTGCCGATCATCGTTGCCGGTGTTTTTAATTAAATTTCATCGCCGTAAAACCCAACGAGATTTAGTTAAATAAGCATTTGTGTGTGTATTTGTGTGCATAATGTGACCAACCGATCCGAAATACATTTAAATCTGGATATATTCAAGCTGTGTACTCACAAAAAACAACTATTTCGTTTAGCCGTTTTTAAAAACTTTCTGCGTTTTTTTATACATATAAGGTAAGTAAACTTTTAAAAGCAATTAAAGGAAAGAAACTTTATTAAAAGTTGCTTTATTCATTATATAGTTAACATAAATACAAGAAACAAGATTCATTAAAATACATTTTAAAATTAACATAAAAGAAAAACATAAAAAAATTGTGGTAAATATTGAAACAACAAAAATAGTTTTTAAGTTTTACTTTAATTTAATTTACATAATGTTTTGATATTTTAAGTAAGATCTGTAAAAAAGCAATAAAATTTAATTGCTTTTTTATTTTGGAATTTATGTGAATTTAATTTCATTAAATTTAACTCTAAATTGAATTTTTCCATAATTATCTGTTTGATTCTTAACCCAAATAAATAAAAATTCCTTGACTTAAACCAACTTTGAAAAACATTTATTTACATTTTATGTGGAATTTAAGTTTTTGCTTTTATTTGAGGCAGTTTTTTCGAAATTTTGGCTCTTTGGAACCCTAGAAAACCCCTTCTTACCGGTTTTATCGGCAATTTCAAATAGGTCACGCTTATACGGGACTGATTACCGCTTGGAATATGCATTGCATGTTTTCCCATCCCTTCACGCCCCTTCCCTTTTCATGCCAAGCTCCTCCCGCATTTTACCCCCCCCCCCCCCCTTCTTTTAGGCCTCTTGTCAGACGCCGTTAACAGTTGTTTAGCTGTTGTTGCTGTTGTTGTTTCTTTTGTTGTTGCACGAGCTGCGTTTGGCATTTAATTAAATTTGTAGTTTTTTAGCTTAAATGCATTTGCTTTTGTTGTTGCTGAGTTGCATTTCAATTGAATTTGTTGTTGCTATCATCGTTGTTGTTGTTATTGTTGTTGTTGTTGTTATTGTTCTCTAATTATGCGGCGTGAAAATGCAATCCATGTCCAAACATTTGTACAAATATTTGACGCGCCACGCGTTGTTGCCACTGCTGCTGCAGCTGTTGTTGTTGTTGTTGTTGTTGAACGTGCCTCTATTTAAAATGGAGTTGAAAATGCAGCCAAAACAAAAAGTTCAGTTTGAAAGCCTTTGCAGTTGTTTAAACAAATTTTTTTTTTTTGTGCAGTAAACATTAGAACATGCATAAATGTTGTGTTTGTGTTGTAAAATGTTTGTTGATTGTCAGAATGTTGAAAGGTATGCTCTTTGTACCGTTATATTGGAGTGCAACCATTGTGAATTTTGTCAAAATTTATTAACGAAAATTAAAAATGAATTTAAATTTATAAAATTACATGTATTCATGTATACGCTAATATGCTTAGATGAAAGAAAATATATAATGAATAATTTTTAATTAACGTATAAGTATTTAAATATATGTATCTAAATATATTTATGTACATATGTGTCAAAGAAAATAAAATTGATTCTATTTTAATTCACAATTCTTAGGTAGAACCTTTAGACTCTTTAGAACTTCCTTATTTTGGAACTGCTCATAAAAAATGCTATTAAAAATGATTTAAAAAATTTCATATTTTCGACTTATCTATAAAATATATTTTTTTTTGCTCTTAATGCATATCATTTTTTATTCAGTTTCCTTATAAAATTAATAAACATAACATAAATAACTTAATCCAACAAAAGCTAAAAACATTTAATAGAAATATGTTAGCCAGCTTTCTGTTATTATAAACATAAGTAATAAAATAAAATAAACTTAGTCTCTTCACAGTTCCCTTAATAAATTTGCACTTGATTCAATTTCATTGCGTTTGCAGCATTTTTTTTTTTTTGAAGTGAATCTCGAGTCGAATGAGAAATGCGCTCAAGGTGAAGTGTTGCACCATCAAAAGGTAACTAAGACAAGGTTCGCTTCTCCGTCTTTTGCACTCTCTCCCCTCTCCTTCTAATGCTTTCTAAGTCCAAAGGTTCGCCTGCATCTGTTAGATACAAATTTTTCACTGAGGCGAACACTTCACGCTGAGGAAACTAAAACTAGTTCAAGTGTGTGGCAAGTAATTAGTTGTGGGTATATGTGTGTGTGTGTGTTTGTGTGCATTTGTCAAGCTGTCTTGAAATTGTGTAGAAATTTACCACAAATATTTACAAATAGCCGACGCAGTTTACCTTAACTTACTCAAGTGGCCGCCGCCTGCACGGGGGTTAATTAAAACGAAAAATTCCGAAAAGGAAAACGCTGAAAGATTCGAAATTGCTTTTTAATATTTTCAACAGCATGCACTTCAAATGTTAAAACAGATTTCCACTTTAAAGATTACAGCCCCTGTGTTACTTGTGTCCCTCGTCCCTCGTCCCTCGTCAGCTTCGACAGCCAAAAGAGATTCCTTACTCGAGGGTCGAGGCCAAATGGGATCCAACTAGAAGAGAACTAATTCTGTTTTTAGTGCACATTTCAACTCTGTTTTGCCAGCTGACAAAGTGTAAACTGTTAACTCCTCCCATTCAGAGAGCCTCCTGTGTGGGCTGCATTAGTAAATAGACCTAAAATAAACACTGTCCAGTAAGTGCATAGTTTTCACTACTTTCACGCACTTCCGCTGCTAATGAGTGAGAAGGGGGCTCTCAGGGCGAAGGGGCCTCCAATTCCAGTCGTAGGTGTTGGAATTCCATAGAATTTTTGGTTACTTCAACAGCTGCGAGTTGTCTGTCAGGAAAGAGTTCCGACGGCAGGATGTGGATATGCTTTCAGCATACTTAATTCGAGGTGAAGATTAGTAGGAATAATAATAATAATAATCACAATAAAGGGATGTTTAGTTAAATATTTTCAGGATAAATGTTGAATAAAAGATAGATATTTTGTGACATCTCTTAAAGCTGTGTGAATTATTTATCAACTTTCCCATTTAATAAGAATTTTATTTTGAAAAGAATATTGAATTAATTTCCTTTTTAATATATTTTTAATTTTAATTTAATTTCTTTCTTTATTTCTCTTTATAAATATTTCATTAAATATTTTTTTTAATTTATATTAGTTTCAATGTGATATATACATATTTCTTTAATATCTTATGATTTTTTACAATCATTTTAAAGGTTATTCAATAATACAATTTATATTTTTTTTATTGTAATTTGATAATTTTACTAGTATGAATTGATTATTTGTTGATGCTTGAAGAAAATTTAATTGTTTTAAAAAATGTAAATGGAGATATTGAAAAATAAATATGAATAAATAAAGTGTAATACACAAAAAATATAATTAATAAAAAATGTATGCACTGTGTTCAAATATCTGATGAGCCCTTTTTTCCCACTTGTTTCTTCTGGAAAAGTCAAATTAAATATATTTATGCAGGTATTAATTTTCAATTTACAATTTAACATACATAATTAATGTTTTTGAATTTAAAATGCAACCAACTTATATTTAACTACAAAGCACGCTAAAAAGTTCCTCTTCCACCCAAAGCGAACCTCGTTAACATGGAAATCGCTGAGTTGGCCAAGTGACAAATGCCGCCACATTAGCCAGTTGCAGTTGTAGTTGTTGTCCACCTTCTGGCCCAAAGAAGAATTCACATTCGCATTCGCATTCACATTTTGCTGTGGTCGCTTTGGCGGTTTCGATGGTTGCAACGGTTTCGACGGTTTCAACGGTTTCAACGGTTTCGACGGTTTCGGCGGTTGCGATGGTTACATTTGAAAGTTGATTTGTTCGAACTGATTATGGGGGCATGTTTGTGCGGTTGTGTTTGCTGCGGTTTTCCATTGCGCAGATAATAGTTTTAAATAAGTTTCTCGCAGTCCAGTCCTAATTGGCCAAACTAATGTGCGCTTTAAGCCAGCTGCACCGGACTAAACCAATTAGTCAAGACCAGGACCAAACTATGCGGATGCAAACGAGACGTGACTTATCAACAAGACAAACACCTGAAAGGCCACACAAATATCTCTTGAATGTCATTGGGCATTAAAACTAAACAAAGTGTGTCACAGTCTTGTCTGTCATCTTGTCCGCCCACTCGTTTCCCCAACTAAACCTATTGAGTTGCACAATCTGAGAAAAGTCAATCTTCTCACAGCTGCCTACACCTGTCGCCTGTCTAATTTATGTTCCGCAGCCCAAAGCTCTAGACTTTATATATAGTTATGTTTATGGCCATGTAAAGACATTAATAGCCTCAACGCTGACGACAACTAACAAATTAGTGCGACTTTCGATTTGCATAATTGAGATTTAGATACAAGTTCTCTTTCCTGGACTGATCAACTGATTATGGGGAATTGATGAAACCGAACATAATATTAAAAAGATACTCTGTCAAAAGCTGAGCAGCTTACAAATTGTGTAAATTATGGAAGCGAGTCTTCTTCTTATAAAAGATGCGTGATTTGAATTCTTAGCAGACTTTTTAAAGTTGTAACTAACAAAAAAGCGATTGCTTAGACTAAAGTTGGGTTTATTTAACTCTGATATAAATAAATGTGGCTATAAAACGAATTGTTTTGACCCACTCGGCTGCACTATTTTGGCCATTCCCAGACATTCTAATCTTGCCAAATCTTCAGGCCATGTGCAGTTACATTCCCAATGGCCGCAAATAATTCACTGGCCAATACACAAAAAGCGGCCAAAAGTGTCCACAACATTTTTCGCAGTTATGCAGCTAAAAAGTTTTCTTTTCACCAAGAAAATCGCCAATTTAATTTGCAACATTAATTTTGAGGCAGCTCTTTAAAGAGTGGCAGGGGCGGGTATTAAAGGGGGGCGAACTTAGCTACGTTTTAGAGAGCGCAGCTGTGCGTCGCAGCCAATTACAATGGAGTTGGTTTACAGTTTTTTATTTAGCTGCCTGCATTTTGTCAATTGCAATAAAATAATCAACATGCAACGCTGGCCACCAATTGGCCGGGGAGGCAACTTCGACTTGGGCTCGGCGAGTCTTTATTTATTTTTTTTTTTTTTTGCTGCATTTTGTTTGCATTTTGTGTCTGCAGATTTACGACCCGCATGGACAACACGTTCAACGTTCAAATTGCAAATGCAACTGCATTTTGTAGCCATTAACATAATAATGCGGCGGCTGTTAAGCCTCCCCTTTCCTGCCCCCTGCCCCCTGCCCCCTTTTGTTGCACAATTGCGAGCCAAAAGTAAATAATCAACTTACGCTAATCTCTGGCCAAACTGCATTTAGCGAATGTCCGTTTGTCAGTTAGTCAGTTAGTCAGTTAGTCACTTGGTCAGTTTGTTCATTCGGTCAGTTTGCGGTTTTTGTAAACGTTTATGCTGATTATTATTTTGAGACTGCTGCTGCCTTTTATCATAGCCGTAATTCAATCCGTTGGACTTCAACTTTAACTTATTTGCATTTGCATTTTCTTTCTTTCTGTTGATTTGTTGACTGCGTTGGTAGCGCCACAAAAATCCTCATTCTGCCTCATGTTGAACGTGAGCTGTGTGTACAAAAAGTATAATCATGCCAATTGTTGTTGTTGTTGTTGCTGTTGTTTGTTGGCCTATGAAAATGCTGTTAAATTTGATGTAAGGCCAGTTTTTTTTTAATGCCACAAATGGTGAGCTTTATGCCTCCATAGTCACTTTTGCATCCTCATACCATTAACATTACTCAAAGGGATTCTAAAGAGTTTTTTTTTTTTGTGAATATTTTAATTAGTTACTTTCTAGCATAGCTCAAAAAATTCCTATTGAAAATACATGATTGATTATATTTTCGTAATTTATTAATACTCGCTCACAAAGCAGACGCGTGTGCATATTTTAATAATCAATAAATAATAACTATGAAATTTTACTCCTCCCCCTGCCACGCCCTGTTTAGCAGTCATTGCATCACAGGCGCCCGCAGAAAGACAGGGAGAGAAGAAAGAGATTTTTGCTGAGTCAAGATAACGCACAATAAGCAGGGAGTGTGTGAATGAGAGAGGGAGAGAGGGAGAGGTGCGTGTGAGGGAGAGGCAAGACTGGTGTTGGCCATGTGCGCTTATCTTGTCTGTTTAATCGCACTTCGATTATTAACCCTCATAAATTGCGACTCAGTAGCCAAGTTATTTATTCCAGAGCCTGACTTATGTAATCCTGCCTGCAAAGGGTTTCCTCATTTTCATTAGCACATGGAACGCGCTCTCTCAATTTTCAATTTTCTTTTTTACACTCGTTAGCTGAAAATGCTCTTTTTTCAGCTGTCTATTGTTGTTTTGTGGTTTTGGTAAAATGCTTTATCATCGAGCCGCGCCTTTGCTGGCTTATTGAGCCATAACTGCAAGTTTGTTTATTATTATTATTATTATTCTTTTTTTTTGTTTTGTTGCTGCGGCTTTTCATTTTCGTTTTCATTCTCTGTTTTGGTTATTTTACTGATTAATCATGTTTTCCATGCAGCTGTTCTATGACTATAGAGAAAGTAGCTCATATTTTGATAGGTGCTCTATGTGGGAACAGCTGAAAGAACCGCACTTGACCCATTTAACGAAAGAGTGTTGCGGTTAAAGTTATCACAAACCATGAAATACTCTAACAAACAGAACCTTAAATACTTTATAGCTCGACAGAAGATACATTTAAAGCATTAGTTACTTTTTTCTATAAACACACAATATTTGTTTAGCCGCCATTGTTTGCCCTTCAATGCAATCGACAAGTCATCATTAGAACTTCCCCCCAACCCATTTCTCCCAATCCTCCCTGAATCATCTGTGAGTTCATCATTTTTCACTGTCATTTGACGTTGCGCCCGCTTATCCCGTCAAAATTTTAAACACTTTTTTATCATTTCCTTCGACAAAAAAAAAATAAATACAAAAAAAGGGCATTTGAAACAAGCCTAACAAAAAGGTGGACACGATAATTCCCTACCATTATAATTTGGCTTATTTTTTCCTTTTTTTAAAGGTTATTTTTTTTGTTTTTTTTTTTTTATTTGCCTTTTTTTTCAGCATGAATTTCACTTTTGTCCTCGGCCGGGCGAAAAAAAGGTTATAAATCATTTGCTGGGCATATTTTAATAGAGTTGTTACTTGTGTTTATTTCGTTGTTGTTGTTGTTTTTTTTATCCTTTGTTGCCTTTTGGCACGCTTGCTGCGGCTTGGGTTGGAATTATTTGCCAGCAAGTTGGCGATTTTGAAGAGGGTCCTTGCCAAAAAAAAAGGAGTTAAATGCTTTTATTTGGTTGGTTATCTTTTAATTAATAACATAATTCTCTCTTTGCAGGTGAGTGCCCAAAAATTATAAGGTAAATTCCACGAAATCAGTCAATTAAGCGTAAACAAAAAATTTAAATATTTTATCTAAAGTTTAAAGGTTTTCCACATGCGGAAATGACTTTGAACAAAAGCGTTTCTCGTGTGTTGACAAAACCGCAACTGACATTCAGCTTTAGACCCCAAAAGCCATAGAAAAGAAAACCCCACAATTTCCAACTCAGCTACAACAACAAGAACAACAACATTCTCATCATCATCGTCATCATCATCATCAGACTGAGCAACATTTCCTTCCGCCTTAACTTTTAGGGGTTGTGCGGGGAATTTTGTGCAACCCCAAAAAAAAAAAGCGTCACATTTGACGCCCAAAACCACAAAAGAATAAAAAGTTTGCACAACTTCAGACGAAAGGGCTCGAAGAGTAGATATCCTGTAGAAGAAATACAAGTTTGAATTGCTCGTAAATACATTTTAAGGATTGTACATATATTTATTTAATTTTTTATTGCTTAGGACATTTTCTCCGTCAGACCAGTTGACCTAGAAAGAAGTCATCCATTAAGACTAATTCCGCTCTTTTTATATACTTATTATTAGTTGGGAGTAAACATCCACAAGCAACTGAATGTTTTACAGGGTATAAAAGGAAACTTCAGCCCTCGTTCTTAGTAGGTTGGCATTGTGTAACTACCGTTAGCATATGCTTCATGGTGTGGGACTAATGCTCATCCCAATGATTGATGGTGTCCCTTTACAGAGATGTTTTCCTATTTCATAGTCACAGTTAAAAGTCTTCGCACCTGTTGGTGCCAAAGCCTTTGACAAGGCAAAATTCAAGTCTAAGCTTTTCTATATAAATATAGTATTTGATTTTATATAAGGTCCAACTTCCAAAGAATTCTCCCAATTGATGTCTGAAAATGGAATTCCTTTACACCTTTAAGTTGATTTCACCTGCACCTTTTGATTTCGACAAGGAACTCAACAACAAATTCAAAACATGCTGAAAGTTTTCACTTTCCTGGCGCTTTTTAGTCGACATGAAAAACAGCTAAGAACAGTTGCCTAAACAACGCCGCAGTTTTCACTTCCGAGACTTGTACGTCAATGTCAACTTTGACAGAAGCTCACAGCAAAAGAGCGAGCGAGAGAGAGACAGAGAGAGAGAGAAAGGGAGAGAGTGTGTGCAGAGCATGGATTTACTTTTATTTTATTACTGTCATTGTTGGCGGACTGCTTCCGTTTCAACCTTTTTGCGAGGGGGGGGGGAGACTTTCGGCCAGGTTTGAATTGAAGTTGTCGGGCATGGACTTGTTCTTGGTCTTGGCCTTGTTAGGTGGGGGATTACGGCTGCTGTCGTTATCCTTTCGAGTCGACTGGCGCCTTTATCATTCATCTGTGTTCAGTTCTTCGTACGTTCCGTTCGTTATCTGCTGTTTAGTCAGCCGAATATGTGTGTGTGTGTGAAAGGAGGGAGAAAGGGGGTTAAAGGGGGTGGCTGGAAGAAAGCATCTTTTGGCTGGCAGCAGCTTTTTTGGCAAGTCGTAAATTAAAAATGGCTTAATATGTAAATCCTTTGCCTGCACTTTCTTCGTCTGCCGCCTGCAGATTAGTTTTGTGGATATTTCGGCTTATGTATGTCCCTGTCCACCATGTCGGCGTCTATCTTATGCATCTCCCCTCCCCCCCAACCACCCCCACTTACTTCTTTTTTTAGGGCGAGTGATTTTTTTTGCGGGGGGGGGGGGGGGGGGGGGGTAGAGGTCGAGACTCGTTCAGGACACAGGACACACAAGTTGCCTGTGTGTTTTCTTTGGCTGCCTGTCGTCTGATATGCTTTTGTTGTCGTTGTTAGCCATAGCCAGGACACGACAACTCCTTGTCCTGGACCCGGTCATGTTTGCTCTGCTCTAACTTCAATTCTTACAGTGTCCTTGTCGCCAGTTGTAAGTTTGTTGTTGGCTCTTCCCTTTTCAACAGGATTTGTCGAGGGTGGGCTGCCAAAGGACCTCGTTTTAGTGATGATTAGTTGCTCTGCTGATTAGTGATCGCCCATTGTAATTGCTCCCACAGCGTTTGCTCCACTTTCAACCATAATCATATATATTTTATTTTATTTCCAATATAGTTCAAGGTTTTAGCCACTCACACAAATTAGCATATGCGCCTCTTCAGCTGACCATTTGCCCAAATGGACTGTCATTAAATTATTCCCTTTGCAATTTGCACTGTCATTTAATTTCCCTTCTTTTTCATTTTCTTTTTTTTTTTGCAACTTTTCCATTTTCATTTGGGGAACTGTGCGTGCTGTAATGCATTTTAGTAATTATTTTAGCTGCACTCAGTTTTATCCTTGTTGCTGTTGTTGTTGTTGTTGTTGTTGTTGTAGTCATTACCGTTGCGCTGACCCGAGCGCAATTAGCCCGGAAATTGTAAAATTTCAACGCTCATTTAGACTTGTAATAATTTCATTTCTTTTATGACTCTGTCTATATATGCGTATTAATGAAAATAATTTAGCAAATTAATATTAATTGCATGCATACCGTTAACCAGATGAGATTTTCGCATTTTGCATTCAACATTAATTGCTATTGGCACAGTATAAATAATTCAACTAGTTTTTCTAGTGTTCAAATTAATGTATTCTCCGCCAGATAATCCAACAAAGTATTTTTAATTAAAAGTTTACCAAATAAACTATTTAATTAATTTGTGCATAAATCAATGTTAAAGGCTTTTAGATTGTGATTTTGATTAAATGAAAATTTTCAGATAAAATTTGTGTAGTTTCAGTGAGAATACTTTTTTAATAAACAAAAAAGTTAGGTTTTTTTTTCAACTTAAGTTATTTGCGTAGAATTTCATTACAGTTTTAATAATTTTTATTTTTTTATTTTAAAATCAACATCACATTTTGGACTGCATAAGACATATTACAAATACTGAAACTTAGAAATTTGGCATTCCAGCTGTGGGTATTCGAGTTGACCAGAAGCCAATCAGTTAACTTCTGAACTTTCTCACTGCGTCTAAACGATTGGAAACTTTAAGAGTACGCTAAATACTATGAGTCTTGTGATTTGTAAATGTTTTGCATTGTCGATTGCCATTAACGTCCAGTTCGCTGGTTGTGTGCGAGGGCTTCTGTATGCGAAAGGTGCACAATAGATTCTCATCAACGCACAACATGGCACCGGCATTGTCGAAGTCCCCGCAATAGTTGGGCGCCGAGAAAATGGTGATAAGCTGTCGCTTGCCAAAGAACTCGTAACCATCCTCGACCACCTGATGGCCGCGACAGATGAGACTGAAGCCGTGCCGCTCGAGGAACGCCCGCACAATGTCCGGGCCAAAGGTGTAGCTGACGCCGCGACTGTTGTGCCGCCAGCCCGCCGATTTGGGCTCGGGATCGGACCACAGCAGATCACAGAGCAGACCCTGCTCGGGTATCTCGCAGGGTCGCTCGATCAGACGGATCTGCTCCATGCTGAACAGACTGGGACTCAGCCCGCCGTGGCAGCAGAATATGCTGTCGTCCACCACAGCCGCCACGGGCATACAGTTATAACAGTCGACGAAGTTGCGCCACAATTTGGTCGAGTAGCGTCGCTTGCACTCGTCGTAGAAGCCGTAGATGCGATTGAGGCTGGCGCTCTCGTGATTGCCGCGCAGCAGGAAGACCTTGTCCGGGTGGCGCAGCTTGTAGGCCAGCAGCAGGGTGAGCGTCTCCACCGATTGCTTGCCGCGGTCCACGTAGTCGCCCAGGAACAGATAGCTGGTGAGCGGCGGCACTCCGGACATCTTGAAGTATCTCAGCAAGTTGACGAACTGGCCGTGTATATCGCCCAGTATATTGATGGGCGCTTGCAGCTGGAGAAGCGCCGGCTCCTGGAGCAGCGCCTCGCGCGCCTGGCTGCAAATCGCAGCGATCTCGTGCTCCTCCAGCGGAAGGCCTTGTTCGGTTAGGCGCGTTATGATATCGTCCAGATTGGGCTCCGGAGGAGGGCTGATTTCGGTGATCTCGAGATCAGCATCCTCTGGCGGCGGTGACTTTGAGACACGACTTCGCCTCACCATGTAGTTCATGCAGTAGCCTACGGCGGCATCCTTGGACAGGAAATTATAGGGTTTGGTTTTCTGATACAGTGACATTTCTTTTTGGGTTTTCTTATTGGCTAGTCCAAGTCCAAGGATTGCAATAATTTGGAATTTCGATTAGGCCGTTTGTATTCGACTGCTTACTTGGATTTACAATTCAATTTGATTATTGCTTAGAGAAACTAAATGCCCTAACTACTCAGCAATCGACAAATAATGTGACTGCTCAAAAGGAAAAAGATTTGGATACACTTTTTTTAAACTAGGTTAATGCTAATGATCGGAGAGTTTCACAGATGGGTTTTCCCAGTTTTCGAATCCTTCCACACGATTACTCAGCTTGTTCACAATGACAATTTCAAAGAAGTTTCTCAATTGAACTTTGCTTTTGTGAATTTTTAAGTAGCTTTCTCCCACTCCGGGAAGCTGCTTTGTTATCTGATTGACAGTTCCTATTAGTTCGGTTCTCTTCTACCCCCAACACACAGCCAGGCCATCAACATTCTAAGGACGATGACAAATCTCAGGCTCAGGCTCAATAGATAGAGCACAAAGTACGTACATAACTGTCTTTCAATCAACTAAATTCTGCTCTTGCCCTGCCCCGCACGCTGTTTGAGGCATCAGATCCGTTGCTTTTATTTTTCAAATCAACATAATGGACACTTTGCCCGCCAGCAGCGGCCCAACACCCAACACCTCCCCCTTGGTAAGCCGCCCACACATAAAAATACAAAGGCAACTTCACTTTTGGCTTTGACAGCTGACACAAAATGCAAAAAGCGACGCATTTTGAGTGGGTGGCCCAAACAGGGGTTGCAAGCAACAACCCCAATCCCACCCCCCCACACCCCAACAACAGCCCCCACTCACTGTTTATTCCAGTCTAGATATAGCATTCCATTTCATGGCACGGCGTGGCCAACTGCAAATCCCAGCCTGGTTTTAACCTACCGCAGATGCAGATGCTGATGCAGATTTCTGCTTTGGCCGCCTGTCACTCATTAAACATTTTGCCAACTGCAACTTAGTCCCGTTGTTTTCATTGTTGTCGTTGTCATGCCAAGTGTCACAACAGTCGCCTGCATACCGTTGATTTTACGAGCGTGTGACAAGCAACTAAAAACGATTGGGATTCTGCGAACGCAGCCCTGAAATGAAACAAATGTACAAATATAAAAATGTTCTATGTAAGTTATTCTGATTAGGCTGACGCAAAACTGCTCAAGACATGGACGTACTTTTGGAAGGGATGGCTTATTTATTTACATACTTATATCGATGTCAATCTTTATAGCTTACAAGTAATCTGAGAACCCATATGAAAGGCTAAATAAATATATAATATATACATGCATATACATATATAAATGCATTATTTTAAAAACTCTTTCACATATTGATTACACAATTCTCCGCTTATGCAGTCGCATCCCCTTTTTAACCTCAGCTACGCCTCTGTCAACTTCGTCAAGTTGACAACATGTTGCCCACATATTTAGCGCGGTTGCTGCTCTGATTGAGTATTTGTCCAAGAAATACATTTGGGGAACCCTCGTCGCCTGCGCCCTCTTCGGATTTGCGCTTGTAACTTCGTTCGTCTCTGTCTCTGTCTCCTCTTTGCTTTATGTTTTATAAGTAAATATTAAAATATTTCACACGAAAAACTAGCGCGTGTGCGTGTGAGTGCATGCGTGTGTGCATGTGTGTGTCTGCAGATTTGCGCTATTTTTACATCGCTGCTCTCCGGCAGAGCAAACACAGCTGGGCCCTGCGGAGTTGGGCCACCGACTGCGCCGCTTTGCTTATCTAATGGGCTGCAGTTGCGCCGACTGCGACAGCGACCGCGACTGCTGCTTATCGCTATTTGCATTGTTTTTGTTTTTGTTAATTTCTCCTGCTGCGCTGCGCCCGCACATTCGCTCAACCTCAGCCGCTGCCTGTCACTCTGTAGGCCGACGTCTCTGGTTCTTTCTCTTGCTTGGCTGTGTTTGCTGTTGTAGTTGTTAATTGCTCGCCGCTACTTTCTTGCACCCTTCACAATGCGCCGTTAATCACAGCAGAGTGGATGTGAACGAACAGTAGGTAGAGGGAGCACGGGTGCGAGCGAGAGGGGCAGAGATGCGCATGCATCAATGTGTGCGGTTGTTGTTGGTTTCGTTAATGGGTTTTTATTTGTTTATACGAGCACATAGAAAATATGATGCGCCCCTTTATGAGGGAGTGGGAAAGGGAGAGGGAGACAAATGCGCTGCACTCGCATTGACCATTTGCGCTTTTAGTTTTGCGCTGCTCATGGGAATTTTTACAACTGTTTTCAATGACAAGTGCTCTTTGTAGAGCTGAAATTGGAGAAAGGGAAATTGTCCTTTTCCGACTTTGGTTCCTTATATGTGATTATAGCCAAAGTTCTTAGAGTGTGTGTGTACTTAAGTGGGCGTATTCCCTGACTTTGACTTGGTCGTGAAAACTTAAGTTTTTTTATACATTATTAATTATACTTTTAAAAGTAAGGCAATTTTGTTTACAGTCACAAATTTACATAGAAATAATTAATAATATACAATCTGATTTTGGTAAGGGGCTAAGTTAAATGAAACAATTTTATTACTTCTCAAAACTGGTTTTTATTTACTTTCTATCAGCACCTTTATAACAAAATGTTTGTGTTTATTGCTGTTGCGATTTTTATAAATGGATAAATTCCAAATGGTTTTCCCTCATATTTCACTCAAATATTCAATATTATTCCATCAATCAGTGTCATGCCAATTACACACATGTGTCACATTCCGAAATCAATTAAATATTTATCGACAACAATCTAGGAGTGTAGAAAACATATTGAATTTCTTTACGGATTGGTTCAACCCCAAAAAAATTAATGGGCAACATTTTAGTTATTCAAAGGGGCAGCTGGATGACATGTCAGCCAAGCTGTCAGTTGATCTGAAGCTAAATCTGTTTAAGGTAAAAATCCATAGCTCAATTTGTACAAACACAAAGATTATATAAGCAACTCTTCACTATAACAAACCATTAACTATTAATAATAATATGTGCATTATATTTAAGTCCATATGTCCACTCCAGCATAATAAACACTCGAATGCCAAACTTCATATTTTTGGACAATTGGTTTTGAGTAGCCAACACACAGAACCCAAAATATATGTTGCCGATTTTTGTTGGTTGACTAATTAACACTTCTGTGATGTGACATAACATTGCACTTTGTGGGAGGAGGCATATAAATGGAAGCCCACATAACGACCCTGAATGAGCTGTTGTTGTTGTTGTTGTTGTAATTATGTGTTTTTTCAAATGCGGCAAAGCGACAAACGACAACTGTTGACATTTACAATTGTTTTCAGTTATGAACAAAAATGTCGCTAATTAAGCAATCATAGTTGTGTTAAGCTGTGGGTTCAATTGGGTTAAAGCCGCGATGTTAAAACTTGTTTCCAATAATTAAAACGATGACAAAAACAACTCGATTTAAATAGACTACAATCATTAAATAATGAATTGCACAGTATTTGCGCAAATTGGCCTGACAAATTACATTTAGCCATACGAAAAAAATGGCAAAGTGCTTAAGAATTTTTATTGGAAATAAAAAAAACACAAACTCTTAAATTGACCCCGACGTGATTTGAACACGCAACCTTCTGATCTGGAGTCAGACGCGCTACCGTTGCGCCACGGAGTCACATGAAATGATCCGACGCTAAATGCTAACTTAAGCTGATAGCGAGCAAGTCTAAATGAACTGCTTTGTGCAAGCGTGTGTATTTATAGATAGATTAGACTGAACAGCAATAACAATTTAACTAAATTACACCAGACTACATAGAAATAATGTCTAAAAATAAATTTAGTGCACAATAGCTTATCTTTTTAGTGGAAATGATAATGTTTGTGGCTGATTTAACTTTGCTTACGATCAAATTGAGCGAACAGTTGAATTAATGGTTTCTAAATATTGCATTACTTGTTTGGGTCGGTTTGGTTTAATCGCTTTTCTTAGAGCTGATATCGTAAATGGGAAAACCAGCCAAACTCATTAAGTTTCGAGCAATCGTCTGAGGTTGACCCGAGTTCCCCTCGAGTTTCGATTGTGGGCACCTGCCTATAAAACAGGGGCAAGCCAGACGTGTGCCGCCAAAGCTTTTAGCTGTCGCCGATGCCGACGGAATTCACACAAGGAACCCAAAATAAATATAAATCAACTAACCAAGAAAATAAATGAAAATGAATGAAAATGCTGCACATTTCGAAAAAGAACTCGAACGAATTTCGTTGTTCTGTTTATTTATTCATCGATTTTATACACTGGCCAGAGCTGGTTCTTGTAAATGGAAATGCGTTTCGATAAAGGCCCAATGAATTCGATCGTGTGTATTGTGACTAATTGTGTGAGACTCCTCCACAGTCTTTGGGTGGCATTCACTTCGAAGAACTCCAGCTGTTTTCATTGTTTAGAAATTAATTTTCCAGCACTGAATTTACATTGTGGAAAATGTTGCTTGGGGCTCCTCCACCCCGGGATGCCTTTTTTATGGCTATTTTTATGTTTTAATATTTATCGTTTTTAATGTACATATTTAGTGCGGCTGCCTACACGGGTTTAGTATTTCCTGGCCGTGGATCTTTCACTGCCTTTCCTCAAAACATGTCGCGGCCAACGGAAATTGATCGTAAAATTTTCACTCTCTTAGTTTCGGGCAAGTTTACACGACCAGCAAAGTAGTTGGCCACAAAATCGGATAGATCATAGACATAAATCAGAAAGATTTTTATATATAGAGTTATTCGTTAATCAATAAGAAGAAAGAAGTAACTAACTATTTTTTTTAATGTCATTTCCCCAGTTAAACAAACAGTTGTAAATATGTTTGCTTGATGGATATGAGTGCTTCATACCTAGTTCCATACTTAAACATTCTCAAACACTGTGCCCTGCACTTAACCCAAACCAAAGTGAATAGAACGGAACCATACTGAGTACATATATAGAGTTGCACCACTTGATCAGCTTAAATCAAACAAAATGAAGAACAACATTTGTTGAGCTGTCGCTGAAGTTGGACAACTTGTCGTTGCCAAGTCCAAGTCAAGTCGAGTCAAGTTAACTTGGGCCGTTGAACGTTGAGTGTGTTAAGTGTTGTCGCCTGTTTCTCTGCATGTGTGCGTGTGTTGTATATAGTATATTTTTGCAACATTATAGCACTTTACACTTTTCACACGCTAAAATAATATTTTTGCTGTGGAATTTCTTTCGCTTCATTGGGGCGAGTGTTTGGCTTGGAGCGCACAGTGTGCAAACAGTGGCGCAAATGTCAAGTAGCCGTCAATTGGCAGTCGCCCAGGACAGCGCAGGACACGAAAGGACAGGACACTAGCTCGTAAACCACAATTGGGCAGACAAAAAGCCACCCTCCCCCTTCCCCTTCCCCTCCCCCTTCTCTTTTACACTTTCACTGCAGTCAACGCTAAAAGTGTTTGCATTTTTATCAGCAACGTTCGTTTGGCCCCCCCTTTCCATTCCCACTGCCCGCCCCTGCTTCTTCTTTCTACTTCCTCTTTGTGTTGTTGCGTTTATTGTCGACGTTGGCTTGCGCAAACACTTCCCGTTGACTTTTGCTCTCTCGATCCTCTCTTCGCTTCGCCCCGCACAGCCCGCTCTAATACAAAAACCGCTTAGCATGTTTACCGTTATGTTCGGCACTTGAATTCGCCGTGTTGCATTAGTTCGCGTCGCCCGCATTACTCACGCTTAAGTGCAGACAGGTGCGCCGAGCCGCCATTTTGTACATAAGAACGCATAAGAAAACAAACACACACAACACACACACACATACTCCCGTTAGGAGTTGAAAGGACGTTCGTGTTTGCTCCGTTTTAAGCCACAAACGTACTTAAAGCAAATTTTTCCTTATTCCTGTCCGTGTGCAATTTTTAGGCATTTGCTGGAGTTACGAAGAGTTTTGTATAGTTTTAGAGTTCGTAGTCAATCCTTAGTTGATCTTCCTTATAGCTCACAAAACAAAGCTTTTCAGTTCACTGCATTAAACAGGACACGTTTCTCACACCTTTCATCATCACCTTTTGTTACTTTCCCATTCAGCTAATTGCTTCATTATCCAAGGCTTACACTTAAGAAATCCCCAGCAATTAATTGAAAAACACGCTTCATTGAGCGTAAAAAAAAAACTAAGCCAAGTTTTATGCAAAAATTAATTAAACGAAAAAACAGAAAAAAAAACACTGCGACTTTTAGTTAATACTCGTGCTTAGGGGACTAATGCAGTCAGGGAACCAAATTGGGGGCGTGTTGATGCTCATTTAAGTTAATACTGATTAATGCCGACAAATTAACTATGAAATTAATCAATGTCCGAGTCGTTTACATGAACAGAACAGAACAGCGACAAACAAACAAAAAAACATTTCAAGCCTACATTGATAAGACAAGCGCAAAGTGGCGACATCTAGCGGCGGGTGCGGGCGCTTTTGTTGTTTGTCACTTTGTGGCGATTTATCAATGCCACAGAAAAAACCAGAGAGAGTGTGAGAGAGAGAGAGAGAGAGACAGAGAGAGGCATTTCATCAAAGTGTCGAGAGATTATCAACTTGACAGTCGGCCACAGATGCCAACAGACTCTTTCAATGAGAAACAAAACAAACACACTACAAATATATATAAACAGAGTATATAAGTATTACAATATTTACGGGAATATAGTAGACGAGTTCCTTGGTCCGAAGTTTTGTGCGTGTTTGCAGTCCATCAAACGGCATGTGATAATTCAGGTTCATCAACATTACAATCAACATGAAGACAACAATACTCAACACACACACACACACACACACTTACACACACCCATAAAAGTCAATGTTGTGCACAAACTATTTACTTATTTATATGAAGATAGCGTCGAGTGAGATGTCGGCATGCAAAAGCCCATGATGATGACTGTGAACGGTTGAATGGAATGGACGGGAATAGGCAGCTCGGATGGATGGATGATGATTGAACAAAGACACGCAACAATAGTCAACGACAGTTGTATAAGTCGCCTTCGAGTGTCTTCATTTTTGGCATGTGAAATTGCATAATTTATTGTGTGACAAATCATGATGAGCAGCTGTGGAACCCAGACCCCAAACGTGAACCCAAACGTGAACCCAAACGTTGCCCCAAACGACCCATCGAAAAGTCGCATAACTAATTAAGTTGCATGCATGATAATCTTCACCTGGCTTCAGTTTTATGCTGTTGAAGTGTGTGCTAAATTATTCATCGCAATGACAGTTCTAGTTCACTGGGGCTGAGTGGACTGCTTAATTATTAATGTCAAAAAGTTGCGTTAGGTCCACGACGAGCTCAGCTCCGACTGTCAAAAACAAATGCTGCCTTTGTCTCTAACCCAAATATGAAAATATATATTTGACTGTGGCGAATTGAATCTGATAAGCGACTAAATGAAAACCATATTTCCTTTAATTAAGTTGCACAAAACATTAATCAGTTGTGTTTTAATATTTAAATAAATACATTTTGACAAGAGGAAACAGTCGCAAGAATAATCTTATGAAATAATGAATAAAAAGAAATGAAAAAAATACAAAAAAATGTTATGTAATAGAAAAAAGCAATAAGACATAAATATGTATTATAATTTTAGTAATACATTTTTCTTGAATATTGGTTACACTTTCCCTAGACATTTATAACCTTGTTAGACCTTCTCCACATTTAAAATAATGCCGCCCTGCGATTGCAAAAAGAAGCTCGTCTTGTGTATCTGCAAGGGAATTTCTGTCTCCTTGGCTGGCGAGAACTTGAAGTTCTTCAGGAGCACAGCCAGACCGACCAGAGCCTGCATTTCGCCAAATCGCAGTCCAATGCAGTTGCGAGGACCGGCGCCGAATCCCAACCAGGCGGCCGCAGGACGAGTCTCGATGGCCTCGGGCGTAAAGCGATCGGGGTCAAATTTGTCGGGCTCCGGATAAATGTCCGGATCGTGGTGTATGGCATCAACGGGTATGACAACTGGTGTGCCGGCCTCCAGAACGTAAGTTGTGCCCGGAATGGGAAAATCCTCAATGGTCTTTCGCAGTAAGATGGACGCAATGGAATACTTGCGAAGGGTTTCTAAAATAGGGAGAGCCCGATAAGGTGCACAGTGTTTAGTAGGTTATCAAGTACTTAACTCACCATAAATGATCTGCTTGACATACTTGAGCTCCCTTAAGGCGGCATAGTTGAGTTCCTTGTGCTTGGCGAGCACCTGTTGGACCTCCTCCCTGCCACGTTGCTGCACCTCCGGATGCAAAGCGAGCAGATGCAGAGCAAAGCCCATGGTGCTGGAGCTGGTCTCGAAGCCGCCCAGAAAGAAGACAAACGCCTGGGCAGCGATCTGATTGAAGCTCAGACCGCCGCTCGGATCGTTGCGCAGCTCCATCAGCAGATTGAGGAAGTCCTTGCGCTGAACCTGATGCTTCTCCCGATACTCCAAAGTCTCGCGGACGACGCGCATGTAAAAAGCGCTAACGTCGTCCTGGACCATTTTGATGTGCAGCCGTTTGGCGAGGCGCGGAAAGGCCTGGATGAGGGCGAAGGCGAGGCGGCCATGTCGCCGCTCCGTGAAGGTCTTCTGGCCCAGACGTCTGAACTCCACGTGCGGATCGTTGAGGCTGTTACAGTCCAGGCCAAAGGCGCAGCTGCCAATGATGTCGATGGTGAAACGGGCCAGCAGATCCTTCACCTCCACAGGAGACTCCGCAGCACCCTCGAATGAATTGACCTTCTGCTGCACCACCTGGACAAAGCGTTCCGCTATCTCCGTTACGGTGGGCAGCATTTGATGCATCTTCAGGGAGGTGAATGTGGGCGTCAACTTGTTGCGCATCTCGCGCCACTCGCGACCATCGAGATTGAACAGATGCGCCGAGATGGGATCATCCTGCTCGTTGTAGTAGTTGCCGCGATGCGCAAAGTTATTGAACTCCTTGACCATCACCAGCTTCACCAGCTCCAGATCCAGCAGCACCGCCGCACCGCGCAGCGCGAAATAGAAGCCGCCAAAGGGCGCCTGACCCTTGTACTTCTCGTAGAAGCGACGGAACGGCTCCAGCACCGTTGTCGTCTTGCCCACGCTGCGCAGATTGCCATAGAACCAGACCGGTTTATCGTACAATACACCGCGACGCGCCCAATAACCGTAAACGTGCTCCAGACAAGCGTAGAGCAATCCCACAACTGTCAAGAACAGGCCCAGACTCAGCCACCAGAGCGCCATCTCGAACTGTCCGCAAGCGACTGATCGTCGCCTCTCTCTCGTGGAACGCATTCCGCCCCAGAAACGACGCTAATTCCAAATTTTCCACTTGACTCAAGCAAAGCTCTCTCGTACTTTTTTTTTTTTTTAACACGTCTGTTTTCCTCTGTGCGGAACGTTCTAATTGATTCGCTTGTGTATTACAGTGTTTGTATATCATATACTCTCTCAATCTCTCTCTCTCTCCCTCTTACTTTTGACTTGCCTCGCGCTTAAATTGAAACATTCGCTTATCGTTATATCACAACTGTTGTAAGTTCCCACATTTGTATTTGCATAATAATAAAGCAGAGGCTTAGTCAAAAATTAACCCTGTTTTAAGGGGCAGACTAAACGCTTTAAACAACAGTTTAAAACAGTTTTTGCAATTTTCCAAATTAGTAACATACATAGTATCTATATATAATATCTATAAAATCTAAATTAGTTAAGGTTTAATTCAATTTTTTAAAATTTAAATTAAGCACTATTATTTTAATGCACAACAATTTTTAAAGGTATTTGTGTAAAAATATAAAAAAAAAATTAAAAAGAAGAAATCTAAATGAACAAGATTATTTATAGTTTATAGAATCAAAGATATCAATTTTTAAAAAAAAAAAAAAAAATTTAAATGGAATTCAAATATACATACATTAATATATATGCCTTAAATTGATTTATTTGTACATTCCAAGAACTACATTTAAATAGTATTTAAATACGAAAAAATCTCTCTCCTTTTGGGGCCACTTGCCTGAATAATGTGTTGGCTAAACATGACTTGCACATCTTGGCCTAAGTATATGCACACAAAAGATACCGCAAGCCAACTGTTTTGTATTTCTCAGCTATATGCTAAGTTTAGTAATTGCTTAACCTTAATAGGAAGCTGTGAATTTTGTTAACTAATGCGAATTGATTAGCACTTATTTGCATTTATTTTGTTTTTGTTAATATTGCACAGGTTCTTAATGGTCTATAAGCCACTGTCGCAGCTGTCGATCATTTAAATGTTGTGATGAAGACATTAAGTTCTGAGTAGGCCGCAATCTTTCGGATGCGTCAACAGCTGCTCGAAAGCTCATCGCATAAATAAACTGGCTAGTCGGATGGCTAGTGGGGGATCTTAAGAGCTGTAGACTCTTGGAGCTCTATCGGAACTCGTAAATTTCGTGGCACCAAGTGTCTCACTTAGCGTGTCAAAACAAGCCACAGAAATCAGGTTCGATAACCATGTGGAGTTAGTTAATTGTGGCTATTCGAAAGTTAAATTATGAACCATTCGTGAAGCGAGCCCAAGTCGAATCAAAGTTGATATAAACATGTTAACTTATGAATGCGATCTCAGTTATCTTGGCCGCTGGATGCATAAACTAAACGAATTATGGCCAATTGCCTCTCGATCCTAGCCATTTCCTTACCTCTTTCTGTTTCCCATTCTCTATTCCTGTTTCCTGCATTGAAGTCGCCCTGCAGCTATGGGCCAAGTGTAAACGTCATCGGCCCCAGTTAATTGAACCAGTAAATTCTCCTCTCTCTCTCTCTCCTCTCTCTCTCTTTACCTTCTCCCAATCCCAGCTGACTCGTGTGTAATTTGTACTTTTGTTTTGTTTGGCCTCAGGGCGCATTTTTGTGGCATTACCTTTTGGCTTTGGCTTCTTCAAAAGCGGCTGAAAGTTCAATTTTTGACTGCAGGGGTTGACAATTTGGGGGCGTGGCAACAACCAACTGGACAACTGAAAGACACAGAAAACAATGCAATTGCAGGTGAGCCCAGGGTGATTAGTCTATTATTACCTGAACAGCCTAGGGCAAATATATTAAATAAGTAGGAAAGTGTATAGAAAATATTCCTTGGGCAAATTGCATTTGTTTTCAAAGCCAAAGCAAAAGTGCTTTAAATAATAAATAATAATATCAGCAATTTGACCTTTGCACCCTTTATATAAAGTTGCCAGCTCAAAAGTTTTCACCTACGCCTCTGCTTTATTATTTTCTGGTAAATTAAACAGCCAGAATTAACTCACTGAGCCATAAAATGGCCAAACAGATATAGATTAGCTCCAAACCATAACAGCTGGACTAACAGGAATATGTGCGGAATCGCAGAGGTAAACAGAATATGAATTTCTAAATTAGATTTTTATCATAATACGCTCTGACAGTAGACAAATATGCAGCAGTCACAGCAATAGAAGCTACGTACAACTCCAATTTGAACACACACACACACTCACACACTCACACACACATATCCTGTGGCAAGAATAAACATGGCAGACAATTAATAATACTTAAAAAGGCAACGTGGAAAAGCAAAAAAACAAAAGGCTATGTGATATATGCTTGGGAGGGAGGAAGGGCGAGGGGGAGGTTGGAGGAGGGGGAGGCTTCCCTTTTTGTGCCACATAATGGATAATAACATGCACATCAACACGACACGCCTAAGCACAGGACTCGGGGCAGGACTCCGACTGTGGGTGCCGCTGAGGGGTTGTTTTGGTAATGAATAATGTGCACTCACCTGAAAGCCTCCGAGGATGGGGTGAAGGGCTTTGCCCTGGGTTGGTTCAGGTTGAAATATTGCAACATTTTCACTTTGTCGGTGCCCAACGAAATACCTTAAAAGAAAAATTACAAATTACCCAAATATTTATTTGTTTCCCATTCCAGTTCTAGATTCTCCCATTTTCTAGTTTAATTGAAATTAGGTGCGAGGCTTAAATGCATTTTTTGTAACCATTAAAATGTGGCTTAAATGCAGCTGGTGGTGCAGTTTGGTAGTTGAGGGAGTGGCTAAGGGGGAGAGTTTTTAAAGAACAGCTGTTGACTTTTAAGGTCCTAAACGATTTATAAAAAACTTATCTATAAGCTGATTATATATCAATTAATTATTGAAAAATTTCTAATAAACTATATTCTTTTCTATTTTATTTCAGGTAAGGCTTTGTAAAATTTAACTATAATTTCACATGTAAGTCTTGCCATCGATACCCCACAATTTATGTCTATATATCATTATTAGAAAACCTTTAATAGGCAACGCATTCCCAGGGAACACACAATCAATGCAAATGTATATGTAAATGTTGGCCTGGTTAAAACATTTGCATATGTGCGCTTGACTTTCAGGCCCGCTTTGATGTGTTCCCGACTGGTGCCAGAGTCAGAGTCGGAGTCGGATGCAATCCTCGCCGACCCGTGGGAGTGGCCTCATATGCTAACGGCATTTTGTGGCTGCATCATTAACACAGCGTGGAAGGGGGGAAGAAGGACCCGCGCGGGAATTGCCAGTTAAATAAACTGCCAAAATGAAAGAGTTGGCTGTGGATTCGCAGCCTGGCAAAACAATTACATTTCAATTTGCCTCATGTCAAAATCAGCCCCAAAAACCAGTCAATGCCGCCGACCAAGCCCCTTATTTGCTTTCCCCTCTTTCCCTTCGGTTTTCCCATTCGTTTTCCTCTTCCATTTGGCGTTGCAATGAATGCAGAATAATTGTTAATTGAAAATTGTTGCCGAGAAGAATGGAAAAACTGCCGAAAAGGGCTAAATATTTATGCATTTAACAATGCCAAATAAGAGAAACAAATATTTATGCGAAAATATTTGAAAATGTCCCCCCAGCCCCCAGCCCCGTTTTCCCTGCACGTTTCCTCCGGGTTAGCTGCTCCTTTGTTGGCATTTATGAATTTCCATAATTTATGCGCACAGAGGGACACATGGATAACATGGTACGAGGATCACACAGAAATGTGCGACAGCCTTCGTTTCCATTTGCCATTCAATTCATAAATTTTAATTGAAAACTGCGGCAACAACAACAACAACAACAATAACAATAACAACTGCAATACGCGCAATTAAATGCCAAAAACATGCGAAATGCGAAATCTTTTTGGCTGACATATGGTAATAGCAATTCAGGCACGCCCCCTTTTGTCCGCCCACTTTTCTTGCCCCTCAACAATTGAATCAATTCGATTTGTGACGCATTTTCATCTTCATCACCCAACATTTACCCAATGAAAAATTCATAAACTTGTCAAGTGTTGGATTTGCTTTCCATTTCGACGCCCCAAAAAAATTCCAATCGTGACAATGATGTTCATGATGATGTGATGATGATGACCGCTTACGCAAATGTTTGGCTCAATTAACGTGCCTTGTTGTATATATTTTAATTGTTGTTATTGTACATTTTCGGCACCAGTTGGCAGCCGCTTTTCCGCTGCGGGAAAAGCCCATTAATTACAATGCGTCTCAACTGCATTTATGAATTAACCAAACGAGACAGAAATTCACATTTGGTGGTCGTTTAATTGGCGGTTTCAACGGGTCGCTCGTAATTTTATATGGCAGCCAGGTGGATGGAGATTACAGCAAATATTTTATTAAAATTAACTTTAATAAGTATTTACGAAGCGGCAATTTTACTAGAGCAACTTATTTTTGGATTAAATTAAGAGTGTTTAAGATATTATCTTATAAGCTGGATTATATAAAATAATACAAAAATTAAAAGATTCTTGTTAAGATTTCATTTTCTAGAGATAGTTAAGGAACACATTGTCTTAAAAGCTATTTAAATTGCATAATTTTTTTTAGCAGGTACATTGTGAAGACTGAATTCATATTTAGGTTACTGATAAAAATTGGACTAAACAGGTTTATTAAAAGAGTCTCTTACTTCAATCACACACAATTCAAAGCTTAGCTAACTTTTTTCCCACCACATCTCGTAAACATTTTTTAGTTATTTTCTGTCATTTGCAAACAAATATATGTATATAAATCTTTAGATATAATCGACATTAAAGCACTCCGTTTGCATATTATTTCTGAATCTTTCCCACTCCGGTTGCTCCACACTTTGATTAATGATTGGCAGGATTTCTCTCACACAAACAGTGCAAATATTAAACACTAATTAAAGCCCGAGCTTAGACGGTTGAAAAGTATTTGCATTGCGGTAAGAAAAAAAAGAGAAAAAAGGGGGAAAATGGAGCTCCAGAGCTAATCACCAAAATCATCAATATAACATCAAAAGAGACGATGTTGCTGTACCTAATGGAGGATGGAGCCAAAGTGGAAAAGTGGCAACTAATTTGCTGTTGCTGCAGCAGCTTATGCAAGAAGAGGAAGCAGAGACAGCAGCAAACAAAGAGTTTGCCACCTGTTTTTTTTTTTCTTTTTTTTGGGGTCATCATCATCTCAGCTCTCGGCTCTGTTAATGGTCTTTAAAAGCGCATTTAAAACGCGTTTGCTTTCCCCCCCTCCCCCCCCCCCCCCCCCTCGTTTCCCCTTCCCCTACAATCGCCTAATCACACATCGTCATCGTTTTTGCCATCGATTAAATTCCATGCGTTGCCTTTTCGCAGTTAGTTCGTAAATACTTAAGATATTTCACTCTCTACACATATATATTTAGTTATTAGTCCTGGCCCCAGGCTCTTTGATTCATGCCTCCCAAACCCCAAATGACTTGGCTTAACTTAGGTAAAACTTGTGTATGTTTGAATATTTGAACAACAACAACAACATTTACTTAATTAAAATTTACCAAAATCTCAAATCTGAAATTCACACTTACTCAAAGTTTGCTAACAAAATTTAAGTTTATTAAATATTTAAGGGCATTTATGATTTAGGTTTTAGGTAATTTTTTGGATTGTGGATTAGGTCCTGTGTGCAACGGAAATTGAATTTTGAAAATAACCTTTGGGCAATTAAGCAGCTTAGGGTTTCCTTTAACCAAAGTTTTTGATGGAGAAATTAAGCTTTCATAAGAGTTATTAAAATATGTAGAAATTTTTGGTTTGGTTTAATTTAAATGTCCTTTTACTAAAGTATTCATTCTATTGTGAATGAATTAATCAATGTTGAACCCCCAATTTATGTGCTTACATTTAATGTATTTACAAGTTAGATCGCTTTCAGGACATTGTGTGGCTAATAAAGTGATATTCATCCTGTCATTAGCCATGGTATCGACAGCAACAAAGGCGACGGCGTTGCTTTAATTAAATTATGACTATGTTAATGTATCGTTACAAGGACACACACAACAGCCGCCAACTTTAACACATCGCATGACGCAGCTCATCGGGACAACAATTACCCAGGCGCCCTGAACTTGTTGTTGTTGTTGTTGTTGTTTGTGCTCCTAGTTCCCTTTTCATATACCCAGTAAAAGGTCATGTCTCTGAAATGGGCTAATCCAACTATACTCAACAAAAGAGTTTGCGTACAGGGTATTTGCTAGTTGAGCATTTTTATGTCTAGTTTTTTTTTTCGTTAGCTGTTGACTTCCGCTTTGGATGGCGTGTCCTTTCTGCTCACAGGAGCTCACTTCCTATTTAATGTATGACGTTGACGTCGCTCGCTGCCATTTGGCGAAATGTAAATAAAGTAATTAAAGTAATAAAATTTGTTTTAATGTCGCGCACACGAAAAACCAGCCAGACAGAGACAGCACGATTGTGGAAGCAGGCGGGCAAGGTGCGTGTTGCCGGCAAGGAACGATTCCTTGGGGCCATCGTCATTGTAGTCATGTCAACGTCAACGTCGACGTCGACGTCGGCGTCGGCGTCGCAGCATAAAGGTGATAATTACGCTTATTTAATCATTTATTATGGCTACTCGTTGTTGCTGTCTCGCTCTGTTTAATGTCATGCTGTCCCTGTCTGGTCGTCTCTCGATTAATTTGTTTATAGCACGAAATTGTCGCGTTTATCACGTACATTTTATTTGCACTGTTTTCCATTGTTGACTTTGGTTTATATTTTTTATTATTCTTCTTTTTATTTGCTGTGTTGACAATTCACCTTCCATCCGCTTTACCTGTTCCTGTTCCTGTTCCTGTGGCTTTGAACTTTTATTTTGCCGGCAATTCCTGGTTGGCCCTGTCAGCTTCTGACCCTGTTAGACACGAGAAATCAATTAGTTGGGGTTTTATTTGCTAGCGAGTGAAGTTTGCGTGAGTTGCCTGCCAGAGCACAGATTAAAGATAAGAGGGAACGTTTAAAGGACTCGAATGGGGGATACCCTGTACCAAATACCCCAATCTTTCTTTTAGCTAAGGATATATACACACTGCAGATCTACCTTTAATTAGATTGGTGCCTTCTCAAATGGCAGCCATAAAACTTCAAAAGCAGCGAGCTCAACATGCAAATTTGTACGATGTATCGAAAAGAGGCCACAGCTGCTCTTCGGACGTTGCGTTTCCACTTGCCACTTGCCACTTCAATCCCAAAAACCAAACCCAAACCCAAACCCAAACCCAATCCCCATTTGCAATAGCGTTGGCCGTATTTTTAATTCTCTTGGCGCAACGTGCACAAAAATAAACGAGACCGGAACAATGGGGCAAGGAGCAGCTCCTGCTGCTGCTGCTGCTGTGATGTTCTGTGCCGTGGCACATGGCTGAAAACCACACCTAAACACATTTGGCAATTAAGCCGAGGAGGCTAGCTGGCGGGGCGAGCCAGGACCAGGACACTAAACAGGCTGGCAGTCAGGCAACCGCACGACAGGGCTCAGACACATGAGCTGGCTCGTTTGATATATGGCAGACATGAATGGAGCCAGGACAACAGTCGGGCCCAGGTCCTGGACCAGTAGCTGGTAGCTGTTATAGCTGGTGCTATCAAAAAACCGAGAGAGAGCAAAAAAAATGTTGTTTAGAAACTTGAAATGGGCGGCTGATAAAAATGGAGCTCTGGGACTATGCAGAAGTTGTTCTTGTTGTTGTTGTTGTTGTTGGCCATCGCCGAACATGTTTAATGGCGTTATTTATGTGGGCGCCCCCCAAAATGGATGCCAATGGATCCCCCGGCTCGGCTGCAATTTGTCGAGTCGCGGGGGCAGGCAAAACGAAACGAAAAAAAATTATATGCCACTTGAACCTGAAAATTATTTACTTCTACGAACCGAACACGTAACGGCCCCGAAGGCTCAGACAGAGCGTGGTGTGGAGTGGAGAAATGGGAAAAGAGAAATGGTAGAGAAATGAGAAAGAGAGAGCCAACGCACGTGCAGTGAGAGAAAAAAATGGCAACTATTTAATACGCGCTCAAACATTTCGTTGGTTGAAGTTTTTTCATTATGTGCAGCTGAAGTGGAAATGGAAAATGGAAAATGGTCCAGTACTCCCTTGCGTGCCATTTAAATGAAGCTGTTTTGGGCTTTCCCTTTATTTTGTTTTTTTTTTGTTTGTATCTTTTTTTGTCTCTCTCTCTCTCTCTCTCTCTCTCTTTTGTTGTGTCTGGTATTTAATTCAATTTTTATGACTCGCATAGTTACTATGGCGAATTGAAGAGAGAGAGACAGCTGCGCTTTTTAATTTTAAGACTTGTTTATATTTTTTAGTTGATTATTTTTAACTTGATAATCGCAATGATTAGATTCAAAGCCATTTGTGCTAAGTGTCTGCAGCTTAAGCTTATTTCTACTTATCATTGCTAATTGTTCGCCTTGCCACTTTTAGTGGCACACGTCTCGAGGCGAGCCCACACAGTCTAGACACTGCCACAGTTCCTTTATGGTGACATCAATAGAGTCCTAGATGATTGTGACTTGTGTCTGGTCACCTGCCCCCCCACCCTGGAGCAGCTGAGCTGCGACTTGTTTAATGAAGTAATGAAAGAATGCCAGGAATCTGAAAAGATGTCTGCAGCTCCTCAATTTTTTTGGTCCCATCCGTTTGTTCTAAAAAGCGTGAGGCACTTCAAAGCCCTCGGAAACATAATGCAAATTGTCGGCGCCCTCTTCAACTTCATTTTGAAGGGGAAGCCTTTGCACTCTCCGCCTCCATCTGTTTTTCAGACTTACATTTTTGTTGGCTCAGTTTGTTCGGGTGCGGGGGGTTAAATTATGAAACTTGGGGCGTTTCACTTGTTAAAACAAATTATAGGTTTGTTTTGATTATTTCAGTCAGCTCGGTTGGCTGTTGACTCGCATAGGTAGACAGACTCGGGCTGTATAATAATATAGAAATTCATTTGCATATTTCATTAAATGGCATTTAGCTTCAGGTCTAAAGCGGTTCCTGCTGATGACTTGGGAGTTTAATCGAGGGAAAGTTGTTGGCTTTAAGGTTCACAGGGATGAAACTTAAATGTCTCTGTATTTTTTTTCTTTTTACTATTCCTATTAACAAATAAAAAAAAAAACGTATGTGTGCACCCGAGTTGATTTAAGGAAAGATAAATAGATGAAGTAAAAGAATTTTTTTGCCTTTAAAGATTTGATTTTAAGTCTGTCCAGATTTTATATTTTTTATTTATTTTATATGCTCGATAATCATTTTGTTCTCATGCAACGGTTCATATTTAAGTTGTAATAACACTCAGATCGAGTATTGTTAAACCCATCTGCCACGTTCTTACAATTGTTAATTAAGTTTTTAAAAAATTGTGTTACAAGCCTTTCCACTTGGTTGTTTCTTTCCCTTTCGGCTTACATCACGTGCACAATAAATGCATTAATTCTGCATTTTAATTGTCACTCAAGCGGAGTCAATCCAGCGAGCATTAAGTGCATTATCCGCACATATGACCCATAATTGACTTTATGAGACGCCTTCGAGCGGCAGATGAAACTCATTTCCTCGATGGGGCGACATTTAGTGGGCATTGATTGACACTTGTGTACTTCATGTGGAGGAGGAGGAGGCAGAGGAGCAATCCGATCTGTCTGTCACTCAGCCCAACAAACGCTGCCCACAAAAGTGTCAAACTGCAGTCAGATCAGCAGCATTAAGCGTCATATTAAATGCAAGCGCATTGAACAGAGATCCCAGTCAGTCAGTCAGTCAGTCAGTCAGTCAGTCAGCCAAACCAACGACGACGACTCATTTAAACTCAAAATGTCAGATTATTAAACTTTGATAAGGAGAACGGAGAACGGAGTACTAAGAGCCGTGGGCTGTGCCATGAAGATGAGCATGAGAAGTTGGTTGGTGGTTAAAGTCTCAGTTTCGTTATAGCTCACAGCTCAAAAAGATGTCGATTACAATGCCAATTTCAAGCCGTCTGACGCTGATGAGGATCATCGCACACGGACCAGAAAAAATTACAGCACGTAGCCAAAGTAGATTTCCCAAAATGATAAAAAACATATATGCGAGTTCTCTTTTTACAAACAGAACCTCAACTCAACTCAGTCTTCGTCTTTGTCTCTCTGTACAATGATTAAGCACACTTTAAAGTATTTGCTGAAATTGTTTGAAGGATTGTTGTTTTATCTGTGAGCAGGTGAAAGCCGCAAATACCTCACATATGTGACCACGACTAGTCGCCACAAAAGCCGCATATCAATCAAGCCAATTACAGTTCGTGACGCCTTTTTTTTTTATTTTACCCTCGAAACACTAAACTTAATATAAATGCAAATTCAAATCTGGATATCTGTAAATCGATGCGTACCAAATTCAAAATGAAATGAAACGAATCGCCTGCCTTTCCATGGAAACAAATAAAAAGTTTGGTAAGAAAAAAAAAATGCTCAGAAATATGCGCACAAATCATTTGGCTTAGGTTTGGGATTCGATTGGGTTATGCATTCAAGATTTTAAGATTTAAGATAGTTTTGGCCAGCAGGTAAATTGGGCGAGAGCTTCACTATGAAGTGCTTTGCTGTAACTAGCCAACAGCTACAGTGAGGCCTGCCATGACAATAATTTATAAAAGTTTAATATGTAAGCAGAAGAAGAAGTCATTGTTGAACCTTCTGTGGAATCTTCACTGTAGCAGGTTTATCTGATTATTCCGCCCGCCGCGTAGTCTCATCTTTCGTTGCGGCTTATGATTTTGGCCATGCTTTCGGCTTTGTTAGTGTTTTTTCTCTCTTTATGATTTCGTAAGCAGCCAGCCCCAAAAACGCAACGGCCAAGCATCGTTAACGTTTTTATGATTGTTGTTTTTGTTGTTGTTGTGTTAGCCTGTCGATCAAAATGCAATCAAAATTGTGCGGGCTTCAACTTCAACTCCAATTCCAATTCCAACTCCGACTCCAACTCCAACTTCGACTCCGACTCGGTCGTCGTCTTTCATTCCTTTGTGCAGTGGGCATTTTGGGTTGATTGTTGTATTGGCTCTTTGGCCACAATAGTTTCAGGCTCGTAAAGATTTCTATCTGCGTCCGTCGGTTCGGCCTTTTTTCACTCTCTTGGCCTGGCCTTTATTATTTATGGTAAGTATCTGTTTTGGGCCTTCGCGTCTCTCGAAACTTGTAATTGATTTTTACAGTTTGTTGCGGTTTTCGGCTTTTTCTCTCTCTTGTGGCTGGAAGGTTCATAAACATTCGTTATATCTAAATATCGCGCCATAAATAACAACAGGTAATGTTTATGTTATAAGCACATTTCAAATATATTAAAAAGAAGGGTTGTGCTTGTGAATAGATCGATAAGACAACAGATCTCTTTTTTATATAAGCCCTAACTAGAGCCAGTTTCATTTAAATAAGTATTCTTTAAAAGAAAAAATTATAATAAAAAAAAACCTATATAATCCAATTAATCCTTAAACGTTTTTTAAAAGCATATAATTTAAACACACGCCGACATCAACGACAACGACAACGACAACGATAAAGGAACCCGAAAACAACACACCCAAAAGACAGGCAACACGAACAACAACAACAACAACAACAACAGCAACAGCAACAACGACAACGACAAACAATGCCAAATTCGAATTGGGTCTCGGGTCGACTTTAGGTTTGGTTTCGGGTTCGTTTTTGGATCTGGGTCCAACTCCAACGCAGCCGCCGTTGGATCTGTGGCTGCTGATTTCGATCGCTTCGCCGCAAAAAGGGGCACGTAGCGGGGGCAGGCAGCGGAAGGTGCGTGAACAATGGCAACAATCGAACATAATTAGGCTTAAGTGCAGGGGAACAGCAAGAGAAACTGGAGGCGGCAACTGTTCATATAAACATAAATAAAAACGGCAACGCAAATAAATTGTAGCGAATTTTTATAATTAATTGTATTGTCGTTTGGCTCGTTTATTGTGCCGGAGCAAAACAATGCTCATCATCATCATCGGGAACATCGTAATGATGATGATGCAGTGCCTCAGATATGGCGACAATAGGCGAGTCGAGGCGGGGCGAACCCATAAGGCGAATTATGGTAGCCAATCTCTCTGTCTGTGTGTGTTTGTGTGTGTGTGTATTAAAAGCGCATTAACAAATCCTCTAATCAGCGCCGGCAAATCATCGACTTCCCCCCTTTGTTTTCCCAACAACTGTGTGGGTGCTTACTGTGTGTGTGTGTGTGTGTGTGTGTGTGTGTGCGACTTTCCTGCCTGCGGCCACGCCCACCGCCGCCTCTCCCGAGCAGACTCGTGCTTGGTTTCCGTTGTGCTTTTGTTTGTTTGTTTTTTTTTTATTTGCCCCCGTTGAGGCTTCGATTGTTGTTGTTGGATAGCGCGATTGTTGAGGGTCTTCCAGAGTTCTACACTGACAGAAATGTAATACATTTAATAGTATAAAAATGTTCTATTATACTTATGCACAGCTCCACTTAAAAGTGTAATTTTATTAATATTTTTTTCTGACTGTGTAACGCCCTGTTTTTTTTTTCAATTTACGACTCGCATATCTTGGAGTCCGGGCCAAGTCGGGCTATCTATTAATAAACCATAATAATTTATTGATTTCCTTTTAAAGTCGCTATTGAGCCAAACTAATCTGCACAGAATTATCGCGCAACAACAAAAACCAAGCCAACGACTTTACCAATAGGAACTAGATCTGCGTTGGGGTCCGACGAGAAGGGGAAGGGAAAGGTGGAAGGGTAGTCTGCCATATTGTGCATGCTTAACAAACTATTGTCTAGAGTGGAGTCGAGAGAGTCTCGTGCTTCTTGTGGCCTATGGCCGTGGCAACCTTTTGTGGACAAGTTTGCCACCTATTGACATGGACAGCGGCTGGCAAAACTGGATGGGACTGTGCTCATTATACGAAAAAAATATATTTAGCTTCTGCCTGGCTGCCTTAATTCGCTTACTTTTTGTGCCTGCCAAGAAGAGTTCGTGCTCGTTTCGTCCTGCACTTTAGATGCCCTGTGAGCAAGTTAATCGAGGATTTCCAAGAAATATTCCATTCAATAACAGTTCAACTTGAGCTTTGCTTAAAGTTCAAGTATTTCTTTTGTTTGTTTTTTTTTTTGAATTGACTAGAGGGTATCTTGTTTTCGATCAAGCTCAGCTATTTAGTTCAGCTTGACTTCTTTCTCTCACTCGTTTCTCGTGTTTGGCTTAGTTTCTTGCTTGAGCGCATTTCAGCCGTCAAAGGCATCCTTTGAAGTTAATCGCATGTTGTGCTAGAAAAATTGCACACAGACACACTCACACACAGACACACTCACACACACACACTCATCCAGGGCTTCCTGCTTCACTCCTGTTGCACGCTCGAATCGTTAACATATAATTGTGTTTTAGCATTTAACTTTGGCTCCTTTCTGACTCTGTCGCAGCTGTCGGTTGTCGGTTGTCGGTTGTCGCTTGTTGGGGCTGTTTGCCTATTTTGGCTTGAAGCGCTCCACTTCTTATTCTTCCTCTTCTTCTCATTCTATTATATTCAGCTTCCTTTTTACTATTTACTGGTCCCATTGTCTGCCTAATTTTCTGCTGCTTAAGCCGTCTTGACTTTGGCAGGCCGCCTGCCAACCGAATGCATTTTCTTATTAATTTTTGTAATCCGTTTGCCCAAAATAGGTGCGGCCCTAAGGGCAAAGATTTAGCACAGGCAACAGTAGAAAATTTGGCATGTGAAGTCACTTTAACTGGGCTAAAGATTAGCTGAGTCAATGAGAAGAAAATGCTTAAGAGAAATTCCTTATGAGGATAACAAAATTTCCTTGTATATAACAAAGTGAATAATTCAAGGAGATGAAGAACAAAAAATGTTGCCTAAATTTATTCTAAAAAAAAAAAAAATGCCAATTAAAAGCTAACCTACCTTTTATTTCCGTAAGAATCAAATTTGATTCAGTTATTATTTATATATATTGTTATTTATATTGTAATTACTTTCCAAACTCAGAAATCCCCATCGTTTTTTGAACTTCAACCTATAACCTATAAATAAGCTTGATAAAGCGACAAATGTGAATCATTTTTGAACACTCTTAAAGATCTCATTCTCTTGACACACATATTTCTGAAAGCTGTCTTTAATGGCACATGTGCTAATACCAGGCGCACTTCTCATATACAATTTATGCACCACACCCACAAACACACACGCACACTCACACACACACACACATAACCACAGCAGCTGTTGCCACAACAAAAACATTTGGCGGCTTGCAGGTAATTTATCTAATAAAATTATTATTACCATATATTACAGTAAATGAGGCTTAATAAGTATGCCGCAAGATTTCGGCCTACCAACTTGCAACAGCCCAAGGAGGCATGCCGCAAATTGCGTGTGGCACGTGACCGACGAAAACGTCGCCGACGGAAAATGTCGCCCGAGTCTCGCTGAAAATAGCTAAACAATTTGAGAAGATGTCGCGAAAATTTAAATTGGCGACGGCGGCAAATTTCAAAAATACAAAAACGAGGCGGCCACGCCCACATTGAACAAAAATAACTCTAATGTTACCAGCTTTAAATAACTCAATTGTTGATTAATCGATAACGATTGTTACAATTTATGCTACTATTAAGGAAATCCCAAAGCATTTGGGCTACCCTTAATTCAACTGGCCTACAAATTACTTCATTTGTCCAAGTGCCTTGGAACAAATGGTAAAGTTAACCCAACAAATGTTAAATTTTGTTGCAACAACAAAAGGAACAACTAAAATGTGGACAATTGAAATGGCGCTTAATTTTTTATGGGCATCGCAAACACTCAAGTCAAACAGGCAAACAAGCCGCAAGTATCCTTGACAGGCGCAGAGGACCAAATGGTTTAGGTTTTGTTTTTTTGTGGGTGCTCGACTCGCATTTTCCTTCTAGCCGCAACAATTTTGTGGTTTTGTAAAACTTTTCCTTGACTGCGTGTTGTTTTCCTGTTCGCTTTTCGTTTTTCGCTTTTCGGTTTTTATTTTTTCCGGGTTTGTTTGTTTGCTGAGGCCTCTTGTTTTTTGGGCCTATGCCGGGGCTCACTTGTTTTCCATTATTTTGTTTGCATTTGAATTGAAAATTAGTATTTGGGCACTTTAACATCGGCCGCTTGCTAATTTATCATGCAACTTTTCCTTGCCCCACTTTTCTTTTCCCTCTTACATTTCTTCTTTTTTTTTTTGGGTTTTCTCTGCCCTTTTTTTTGGCTTTTCCTGAAGTGTTTGTTTAGGCTGCGGCTCGTGTTCTTAAATTGAGCTCCCGTAATTTTATTTATGACATGTTTGATCGAGTTTGCCTGCGGCCGCTTTCGAGAACACTACAAATATTAAGGGGCACGTGTGTTCTTGCTGCTTTTACTTTATTTATGCTGCCACATGACTCAATTGCAGCCACTTACTCCATTTTTGCTACTTTACAATGTAATAAACTGGCGCTACAGAAATAAACCTGGCACCAACCAACGGACCAGAAACGGTGGCAGTGACAAAGGTAGACAGCGTCCACAGGCGGGACCCTGAACGGAAACGGGAACGGGAACGGGAGCGGGAACGGGAACGTAGCCCGTTGCTGGCTCGCAGACGGCGGCGTTGCGAACTAATGAGTTCCTAATTTAAATAAATTTCTAGTCATAAATTAAAATATGTGAGACACATAAAGCACGCAACGCAACAAAAGGGGGGCGCCAACAACAGCATGTGGCTGACAGACAGAAGGGGGAATGGGAAGGGGGAGGGGGCGGGGCAGAGGGGAGGGCGGCTGGCGCTGACTAAATTGTGCGAAAATGCAAAAACTTTTACAGCGAATTTATTTCGCTCGCTTTAAAGTAGAGTAACTTTAAAAAAAATCTGCAACCAATTACCTTCTATCAATTGTGCAGAAGTTAAAGATGTTAACTTCTTTTAAACACTCTCAACTATCACATCGCTCATTCATTATCTGCCGTAGATTGGCAATGCCCAAAACTATTTACAAATTTTACGGCTGTCGACTTCTCGCGGCCTTATGAGTGGCCTAACCACATAAATCAGTTTCTCTAGCTAAATGCCGAGGACAGTCCAGCCAAAGCAAACTAGCTACGTGAGCAGCAAAAAAAAAATAAAAGAAAAAAAAAACTTGGCGCATACCAAAAGTCAATGAGCCATTCAACGATCGATCGGCAAAAGGCGGCAGACTTAGCTCGGAGATGGTTTCGGCCAAGATGCTAACCCAAAGATGGTCAATGTCTCTCGGTTGGCGTTCACGTCGATGCCTGAGCATTTTCGCTACGCCGCATTTTTAGCCAATTTAAAGTCTAATTTAAGCAGCGCATTTGTAACGCACGTAAGGAGCAAAAGCAGCAGACACCCAAAAGGATTGATCGACTGGATAATTTTGAGCACGTACGCATATAAATTTCATCAAAATTCCAATGAAATATACGCAGACCGTTTAAATACGTCAATAAGAGAATATATATACTTTTTTTTTCTGTGTCCAAAAGGACACAAAAGGCTCATCGAAACAGCCAAAGAACTTCAATATAAAATTATGGATTTTTCTGTTTGGCTGCCAAAGGAATTTTTTGGTTCGCAGTTTTATTTTTCCTTTCTTTATTTTTTTTTTTGCACTTGTTGCTGCGTTTGCCGCATAATAAACATGTTTATTAGCATTTTTGCGAGAGAGCAACAATAAATTAAGCACGCCGCAGACAGCTTGCAACATGTTGCACGCAGCAATCAAGCCCGAAAATAAAAAATGCTGCATGCAATAAATATATTTCTTTTACTTCGCAGCGAAAATAATTAAAAATTGATGAGGAGCAGCGCAAAAGTGTTTTGGAATAAGACAGAATACAGAATGCACTTTTTGTGTTCAGTTGAAATCTGAATAAGGAAATAAATTTGGGTATATTAAAAAAAAATAAAGAGTAAAATTTTCATCACTTATAATAAAAATACCATAAAGATTTCGGCTGCACTTTGAACGCGTTTAACCCAACGCAGATGCAGTTCATTAAACGCTGCTGCAAATGCAGATGCTGCTGCTGATGCTGCTGCTGATGCGTCGTGTGCTTTGCATTAATTTCATATGCAATTTACGCTGATTTATTTGATTTGGAAGCTCAATGTCCCATGTCGCATGTCCCGAGTCCAGTCCAAGTCCAATCCGAAGACAACGCGGCATGTTTGTCACCCGTTGCTGGGGAGGCGACCCGGGCACCTAAATTGGGGACCGGGCACCCTCGGCAGACGTCAATGCTGCTGTTCGATTTGATCGATTTGTGTTGATTGCCTGTCAGTTGTTGGCTGGCCAATACAATGGCTTCTGGGCAGGAGGAGCAACAGCAGCAGCAGCAGCAGCAGCAGCAGCAGCAGCAACAGCAGCATCTTGTTAGGTGTCAGGCGGCGCAGTCAAGTGTTAAATATATGTATGTACATGTAGATGCTGGAGAATTTACGTTAACTAAAAGTGCATAAAATGTGCACAAAACCTCAACTCAAAGTCCTGTCAGTCAGTCATTCACTCATTGCCTCATGGCCTCTTAAATGATAGCAACTATTGATGTGGGCACCAAGACTCGGTTCCCTGTTCCTTGGTTCGCCTTTGTTCGAGCGTTTGTATGCATATGTAATGGAGCTGAGGAGATGTTCTGACTTCTTTGATTGGCTTTCTTGAAATCCACACTTGAAGTGTTGGAAATTTAATGTTGCGTGTGTGTGGCTGATGTGTGTACGTGTGTGTGTGTTTGTGTGTGTGTGTATCTGAGGGATGACTCGCATTTGCAGTGCTGATTTAAACGCCTTTCGCTTCTTCGTATGCATTTATGCGCCAAATGATTTTTCATGGGAAATCGCTTAAGCTTAAAAAAGTCGAAGAGAGATGCTGCGATATATATTTCTTCTTTTTTTTTTTATTTTTTTGTGCGGGCTTTGTTTGAGTAGCTTTTACAGGCATTGTGTGGGCTATTGAGTGGGAAAAGGCCTTGACGAGCCAAAGCCACGTTAACAATACAGTTTCGTATTTATAGCTAATGCCCGCATAAAGATTAACTCACTGAATATCTCACACATTGTTGCTACCTTTCATATGCAGATGATAATATTTCTAACTCATTCAGGGCCTTAAGATTTATTTACATGCTAAGCTAACTTTGTTTATTTATGAGTTGCTTTAATGCATAATTTAATCAAACTTTTCTTGGGCATTTGATCCTTTTACCCTACCAAAGTTTTTTTTCCTCGTGAAAAGCATTTGCTTAATGTTCTCAAGCTTTTCTTTTTAACCTTTTTTTTTTGAATGCAATTTCATTGCATTTTGCTTGCTTCGATTTATTGTGTGCTCGTCGTTGGCTCAGTTGTGTTCCGTTATCATTCTAACGTAATCTTAATCACTTTGCGCAATGTTCATTCATCCACATCATCAATTTCCTTTGCGACGACTGCATTAGTGAAGCGCCCTCTGTTGGCCGAATAACAAATAACCAGCTGCTGCATTCGATGGATGCCTGTCTGTAACTTGCCCTCAGACTCGGACTTGGACTTGGACTTGGACTTCCTCTTCAAGCTCTTCTATCTTCTTCTTCTTTATTTTTTTTGTGTTTCTGTTTCTACATTTGCTTTTACGCTGCCTGGCTTGAATGCATTTCGCCGCTTTATCAGATTTGAAGTTATTTTCAAGCTGATAGATTTGCTTTGCTTTCCTGGGCTGGGCTTGATTTGGTTGGTCAACCCACAAATTGCCAACTCCCATTTTAATCTATTTTCTACGCGCAATAGGAGCTCCCATTCCCATTCCCGAAACACCTAAAAAAAAAACATCATTTGCTACTTTAACAGTTGCCTACTGTTGTTGTTGTTGTTGTTGTAGCTCTTATCGTACAATCTGCTTCGACCCGACTCGACCCTTTTCGGCCAGTTAGTTAGCCAGTTGCAGTCGACGCTCTGCCCCGCCCCCCTGTTGCCATATTAAAAATGTATATAAAGCTCTTAAGCGAACCTGTCCAAAATAAAACTACAGCAACAAGGTGAAGGGGCGCGGGAGGGGCGGACCGTGGAGGAGTTGGAGAAGTGGCCTCAGCTCTTTTATAGATTTCAATAATAGATTTTTCGAGTTGGTTTCCTGCGTGGCTGCAATTTTCGTCTGCAGCCGCGTGCAAAATTGTTTTCTCCAACTTGGCCATGAACCCGCTGACGGCTTTTGCCTGGCTCGCTGTCTTTCTGGCCAGCAGTCAGTTGCAATTGACCAACGGCTTCTGTACGGGGCCTGGACTTCGTTTCGGTCTTCTAATGTGTTTCCTTTGTTTTGGTCTGGGCCTTGGTCTTGCACTTGGCCGCAGCTGTGCGTTGAACCTTTTGGCCGCGTATCAAACAGCAGCAATGCCATTTTTTTTTCTTCACTTACCTCTTTGGTAGCTTGTTGTTGCTGTCTACATTTGGAATGGCCATTGGATCCGTACACATTACAGTTCCATTTAGTCCAAATGCTGCTCCTGCTGCTGCGATAAATGCCTCTGCAATGCGAACTGCATTAAATAATTTTAAAACTTTATTTGTCCAACTTTGGACTTCATAACTGAAATCAACTATTTTCACTGCCCACAAAGCCAATTTCCAGAAAGCATCAAACCCTAATCGGCAAATACAGCATAAATAAAATTAACCACCTGGAAAATTGCTAATAAGAAAGCGGCTTTAAAACGGAACCAACTACCAGCTGAAGATAGTTCATCAAGGACGTGTTTCAGGTGCAGCCAGCCCATTTAGTTCTGCCCTGTAAGCCTTAGAGGGCCAAAGATTAAGATAAGGGCGAATACATGGCAAATGCGTATAATAAACACACACACACACACATACTTATACACACACACAAACAGGACACTGAGAATATTTGGTGTCATCAGCCAACGATTCAGTCAGCGAAAATGTGCGAGTTTCGCCTGGGGGACAATGAAAATAACTGCAGATGATGTAAGGACAGAGATGAGAGAGAGAGAGAGAGAGAGAGAGAGAGAGAGAGAGAGAGATGGAGAGAGAAACCTATCAACGTGTAATGAGAAAAACTCAACGAGCTGACTGCGAATAGCCCTAGTCATTATCCATTAGACATTATCAGTGACACCCAAGCGCCACCTGCTGGTCAACGCCAGCGGGCTAAATGTCTATTTAAGCTCTGAAACTTTAAATCAACTCATAAACTTGGCCGTGACTGACTAAGCGATTAAGCCAGCGTAAATGAAGCTGTTAGTTTGCCAACTCGGAATTGTGGCTGATACTTTGATAATACACTCAAATGTCTCCATTGGCCACGTTTATATATGCTGGTAACAAAGACTGAGAATTTAAGTAGTTCGTGATGCGGGAAGACTTTAAATCAACATAAGTTTAAGTTAAGTTCAAGCGAAAGCGGAATTTATTATAAGAAAGTCAGATTAACATATGTAAATAGAGGCTAATGTTCAACAAATATTCTCTGCCCATTTCTATATATTTTAGATGAAATATGATAACTTTAATTCCCCTTCTATGTCAGCTCTGCTTTAGATCTAATTAATCTAAGTTTTCACATAATTTACCAACCTTGGCAGATTTGTGTCTTCGCTTTCATCTCGTCCAATTCAAAGTCTCTCAATTAAAAGCTGCCATTTACACGCATTTACTTTCATTTTTGGCATGCCAAATCGAAAAGTGACTGAAACATCTTGGCCTCGTAATTATGCGTCAAATTACATACGTAATTACAAAACGTGCCCCAATATATATACATATGTATATGTTTGCCGCTAATGACAATGCCACAAAGTGTTGTGCAACTTGAAATGTATTTGGCTCGCAGCACTCTCAGGGCTCATTAAACGGCGACCTCCCGCAACTGGCCAAAAAAGGGCCACACAAAATCAATTAGCCCCAGTTCTGCCTTTGTGTGTGTGTGTCTCACATAGCGCCTTAAGCTGCGCCCCCAATGCTAGATCATTAATACTGGCCACGGGCACAGTGACAGTCACTGGCGCAGTCGCAGTCGCAGTCGCAGTTTAAATCCCCCAAATGGAGGCCAACTGGGCGCGTCTGATGTCTGATGTCTAATGTGTGATGTTTGATGTGTGAGTGCATTACAGATACTTACTGTACAGATATACACATATGTCAGAGTTCAGGCCCATTGCTGTGGTTTAAACATGGCAACATTAGTGGATAATTAACACGCCCACAAATGTGCTTGGGGCTAGGCACGTTTGGACAGCTGTTGCGTTGAGTGTTTTTGGCCAACTTTGTCATGCAAATGAGTTGAACACGGCAACGGCAAATTTATGTGCCGCATGTGTCCAACTTGGTTCGCAGCGGGTGGTCCAAATACGTTCAGGTCCCTCTTTCCCCTCACTCAGTTTTTTTAGTTGTTGTTCGACAATTCAACAATTTCACGCTGCGTCGCAGCTACAAAATGCAACCGACATCACTCATACGACTCGTGGGCGCTGCAATTTGGGCACTTTGCGGCCTGCTCATTATAGTCATAAACTATGTATTAAAATTATGAAAATTAGCTTTTGCTCACACAAAACCATAAAACTTAATTGCCCCAACACACACACATACGCATAACATAAATATATTTTTAATATAATTGCTTTTCTTGTTATCTTTTCAGGTATGTTCAGGTCTCGCTCGTTGTTGTTGTTGCTGTTGGTGTCGCATAAATCGCACGATTTGTCCAACTGATATAGAAAAGTGAGTTTGAATAGTTTTCAAGTGATTTGCATAAATTATGATTGCATTTTGAAATCAAATCTACATAAATTTCATATTGAATTGAACCTTTTTCCGAGTTGTGGGCGTCGCTGGCTGCTGTGACATGTTTTGATGTGAGCAGTCAAATCGTTTGGGACACCATAAATAAGCTGCCGTTGAGGGGGGGTGGGGACTGTTATATTACACAAAATGTTTCAATTTACATTTGTATACACTGTTACGCAAGCAAAGAGTGTTCAGTTGCCTCTATATTTACTATAAATAGTAGTTAAAAGAGACTTGATTAACAGTTAACAGACTATACCCTAGTCGTATATTAAACTCCAGTCAATATGATTAAGTTTCAATCTGCACAATTTCCAATTTCTCAACCCACATTTGAACACATTTCTCAACTGCCAACTCTCACATTTCCCATACGCCAGGCTGAATCCCACACTTCGATCCTCGCACTCAGTAAACAATTCCACAAGCCACAGACAGAATCTCAGACGCGCTTAATGATGCACAGATTAATGTTGCCACAACAACTGCTCGAGGCGATTGCTGTGTTGCCACAAAACAAGTGAGAGACTTCTTAACTGTTGCAACGCAGAGTTGCGGGCCAAACAAATTGGCCGCAAACGCAACGCCTTTTGTGTCAAGAAACTTTAACTATTTATTACAAACGCAAATCACTTAAGGCATGGAATGAAGAACTGACTGACTGACTAACTGATATAACTGGTTCGTATCAATTGAGACCTACTTACAAGCGGATATTCAAATGCATTAGCACAAAATGTCAAATATGACAGGCAGACATTGAAATGTATTCTGGGTGCCTGTCGGTTGCAGCCCTGTTACCCCCAGCTCAACTGTCAGATGCGGAGTAGCTGCTTCACTTACCAAAAAGTCAAATTAGCGCCTCAGGCTTCGGGACTAGTTCAAGACCCGGCCCAAAAACGAGACCAGCAAAAAAAAAAAAAAACGCGCTTTGAAAAGGGTCTAATGGCTGTCGGAAAGTTTGCGGCTGTTAATGATGCTGCGGCGTCTGGCATCTTTAAATGTTAATCGATTTATGATGTTTCCGAAATTAAATGTGTCTGCCAGCCGCGATAAGGCGCTACAGTAGCCACCAAAATCTCCATTTGGAAAACATTGAAAAACCTTTAAAATGCCACACAAGTCGCCAAAGCTCGCTGATAACACAAAACTCATTCAAACTGTTCAAACTTTAAAACTATTTGCTGCCAGCTGCCTGTCTGCAGTTTGGCCCTTTAATAGGGGGCGGGGCGTGGGGGAGGCACAAAGTAGCGTGAAATAACAATAAACAAGAAATAATCATGTTGTTGCGGAGTTTCTTTCCAACTCCCTCACAAAAGGCAATAAGCCAATCATGTGTAAGATTGTTGCTGGTTATAGCCCTTGTTTTTGTTGTTGCCGCGTTGCCAACTTTTTCTAGGATTTCTTTTTTTTTTTTAAGGAGTCTACGTCGCCTTATTGGCAGCCGTTAGGTTCAGCTTTTGCGGCAGTCAATGCTTTTAAATGTCAGTGTCAGCGAAAGTGGCATTGGAACGAAGAGGAAGAAGCGGAAAAAGAAGATCTATAAACTGGGCAAAATGGCAGAAAAGCGAACGTAACAGTTAAGGCCATGAAAGGTTGCACTTTGCTGTGGCTGCCACAAGAGCCAGCAAGAGTTCTCTTTTGGAAACTGCTAACAACTTAGCTGTCAAATAAAAATGAAACTTCAACTGTTTGACGTGAATTCATTCGATATTTTACTGGTTAACCAAAATACACTAAGTTCCCATAAAAGCATTGGCAAATATTTAAAAGAAAAGAGTTGACTTTAATTTAAGTAATGTTTCTGAGTTTTTTAAAGTTTAAGTTGCAACAACTTAAGCTGAGTTCAGTGCTCGGATTTATATTTTCCCTTTCTAATTTTGTTACTTGTATTCGACTTGGCCTTCTTTTCATTTTGAAAAGTCTTTCCTCAGACAATTTTTTTGCCTCTTGAACTAAATCCGTGTAAGGCTGAAAGAGAACTAAGGCAGTAGTAGGAAAAGCAGCTCGTATTAGTTGTGATTATCAGGCAAGGCCCTACTCCAACTTCGGTCGTGGCATGCAATTCACACCAACACAAACACACACACCAACACATATATAGTATGTATATATATATGTTTGTATGTTTGTATATATGGAGCACTGATTCTGTTGTATGATGGTAAACTTTTGTGTGGGCGTTGATTTGTGAGCTGTTGTTGTCTGCGTCTCAGTCTCTGTCTGCCTTGGAATTGAAGGCAATTGAATGTTAAGTAACATGTGAATGACTCTTGCGGTCTGGCGAGTCTTTTAGCCTGAGGGCATCTGGCATACGGAGTACAGCCCACAGAATGTGTCATAAGTAGAACTTTAAGCCAGGCGTCCGAAATTGGATTAAACTCGCATTGGCATTGAAGTGTAATCAGTGTAAGCCAAATGAGTTTCATTAATCAGCACAGAGCAAAATGAAAATTGCGCAGCACACAACAACAAGAAAAGAAATAAGAATTTCAGCTAGTTTTACACTACACTACAAATTTTGGCTATCGATGACAAACTGATGCGAAACGTGTCCGCCATCATTTTGGACAGCAATCTCATGGCCATTACATAAGATATCCACAGCAACGTGGTGTCATCTATTCCCATTCCTATTCCCATTCCCAATCACATTCCCAGGGCCAAACACTTGCATCTGGTGTAAGCCATCATAAAACGCAACCAAAAGTGCGGCTAAACTTTGCGATTGAATTTGCATAAATTGTGCCATGAATCGTTTCAGTTGCAGTTCGGAACGGTTCGGTTCGGTTCGGTTCGGGGTTGGTTCGCTCCTCTTCTCATTGCTGCTGTTATGCAAATGGTTTTCTTTCTTTTTTTTCTGGGTCCCAGTTCCCCTGGCATGTGTGTGTGCATTTGAAAATGCATAAGATTTGGCCAAAGATTGCTGTCCATTAATTCAAGTTGGATTTACTTTTAGCATATTTTACATGCATGCGAATTGTGGCTGCAACTGAAACTGCAACTGCAACAGCAACAGCAGCAACAACAACTGCGGCTGCGGCAACGAGTCCGCATTCGATTCGCAGTTCGATTCGTACGCAAATTTTTGTTGCAATAAATTTGCATTTACCACAAAATGTTTTGAACTATGGGCTTACCCATTCGGTTTACCTGCGTTCGATTTATTTGTGGCCGCCTTTATTCAAATCGTTTGCCCAGTCCCGGACCAGTCTCTGATTTAGTATTTGGTTTGGCGGAATGTTGATTCGTTTTTGATTGGTTTGCATTTTGCATGATGACCTTTGCTTATCATTTAGCCACTAATTTGACTGCCATTCAAATTATGTTAAACAAGTTCTGAGAAGTTAACTTGGTTGAGTTGAACCAAAACTTTTCATACAAGCACGACAAACAATTCCTTAATCATCACTCGAATCAAATTATTTGTAGTTTGAACTGTCTTGATATTCATGGCATATACTTAAACAAGTCGTTGTTCCACTTTCAACACGTTTACGTCCACTTGGGACTTGAAGAAGTCGTCCACTTGACAAGTTGTCAAACAGCGCCAAGTTCCTTCTCTAAAATGTACATAATTCGATGTCAAAATAGCTAAATTGATGCCTGCTCGGCAACGACTCCATTTAGAAGGGCCAATCTGCACTGTTGAGTTGTGGCCCAATAGTCCAATAGTCCAATAGACCAGACCAAGTCGCATTGACTGCTACGGTTCCCATCATGAAATATTTAAGGCATTTGGCTGTTGTCCGAAACTAAAACCAAAACCTGGCCAAAAGTATGTGAACAGGCGGCCGTCTTTCAGTCCGGTTCGTGCATGTGTAAATTAACAACTTTATTGTTGTGACCCAAAGTCAGCAATGGGTCAGGTCAGAAGCCCAAAAATGTCAGTCTGGCAGTTGTGTTTATGTTGAGCATCGATTGTAGGACCCAGGACGGTATGTGCATATATATATATTTAGAGCGCCCACTGTCCACCCAGTGTCCCCTTACCAGCCATTAACTACTTCCTGGCTCATTGGTTAGTTTCTATCCTGTTGTGTTTTGTTTATTTAAACAAGCCCAAAGTTCGGCCGCTCTGTGGTCGGCCGTTAAATCCTTAAAATGCCTCAATATTTTCAACGTTGTACGAGTCCACACACAATGACAACAATAAAGGACAAACACACATACACACATGGATAACACGTCAATGGTGCTCATAAATTTTGCATAAAGTTGGTTAGTTAATGGTTTTAAATTTGTTCAGCTGTGTGTAGACCAAACAACTTTTTCGAGGTTTGGTTTTGCCAAATATTTAGTTTGAATTGATTTTCTTCTCAAACGCAACAAGGCGAATTTTCCAAAAATAGTTGCCTTTGTTTTCTGCTTAAATAGTTTGCTGTCAAGTGAAAAAGTGAAACTCAAGTGGTCCCAAAATAGTTAGAAATTATTAGTGAGAGATTGTAGTGGAGTAAAGAGTTCTTAAAGCTTGAAAAGAACTCTCTATCAATCTTCTTATTAAGTAATGAGTTTCATTTAGTTTGTTTACCCAACTTGGTCTGTCTGCAAAGCCCGCAAGAACTTCATTCACAGCTTTATTAAGTTCAATCAAAGCAGCTTAAGCCGCAGACACAGCTCAAGACTCCCACACACACACACACACGCACACACAATCGCCCACACTCAGGTGTAATTTGCACAGAAATTAGCGACACTTTAAACTTCTGAACTTGGCTGAAAGTAAACCCCCCCAAAAAATTTGCCTGCCAGACAGAAACCCACCCAAAATCTGTCTGTTTGTTGCCCCACTCCGCAGAGCCACTCAGCCGGAACTAATGCGATTCATTTTCGTGTAAACTAGCGAAACGCAAAAGTTTCTCCCCCTGAACGTAAAAATAAATCTACCGAAAAAAATAAAGAGAGTAGGAAACAGGTATATAAATAATACCAACGAAAAGCATCAGAAATTTATCGTGCAAAGGGCTGGCCATCAATTTTTGGCTGAAATACAAAACCAGAAAAATGCAGCTCACGATTCCGCAGCTAAGTGCAAATTTGTCACTGCAAAAAAAAAAAAATAACAAATAAAAAACTGCAGGAAGTTAAAGTCAATCAGTCAGTCAGTTTGTCAATCATTGCAAACTGCAACCTCGTTTAATTCTACAAATTTATTTAAAAATTTTGTTGGCTGTACTTTTTTCTTTTGGCTCTTGTCCGCCCGCAGCTCGAATTACCATTTTGGGGCTGTGATATGTGCTCAATAAATTTGTTGGCGCAATTCTCGTAAATAAATGTTGCTTCATATTTTTTGTTCGGCACTAAATTTTTGTTTTTACTTTTTGGATTACATTCATGTGTTTTTCCCTCGGAAATTTGTCAAATTGCGTTTCGTTTCAAATTGACATTTGATGTGCCGCATTTGTTGGCAAGTTTTTGAGCGTTTGCAGTTGGAATTGCCTTTGGGGGATTGCCTTTTGGAAATGGGTCAAATTGTAACGAAATCATTTTTAAATATAAAAATATAGATTTTAATGTATGCGTGTGCTTTATTTTTAACTTATTCGATTTTGAGTGTGCAAAGAAATGTTTAAAAGCGTAGAACGCCTGTATAAAAAAAGGAATTGTATATTTAAATTAATCGATTGCTGACCAATTGTGACTTAAACTTCCTAACTAAAAAGATTTACTTAAAGTAGCAAAATCTTATACCAAAAAAAACATTTTGAATTCGTTTAATTTTCTCATTTTTTATTTAGATGCTAAAGAGTATGTTTAATTTAAGCCCGGAACACTTTTACTTTTATCTCAGCCTTTCACCCTTTTAACCTTGCACCCTGTGCACTTTGGTATTCATGAAAGCAGCTCTGTTGACATCTGCGCCCTGTCACCCATCTGCTTGAATTTCAATTCCTTTTTTTTATATATATATATATTTTTTGTTGCCTCATATTTAATCAATTAAAAATGTGTACGTGCACATTTGTCGCCAGCCGACCCCAAATGCAAACAACGCAATTGCGTAGCGTGCCCCAGTCAGTGGCAAGGGGCAAGGGGCATGCCTCAAACCGGCCATAACCAGCACACAGACAGAGTTGGATGGCTAGCAAACTGCACACATGTGCACCACCGAGGACACACAAAGCTCATAAACTGAGAGAGTCGAGGCTGGGTTTGGGGCGGGCTCCATTTTAATTTCAAAATAATAAATCCCGACAAACCCAAACCACAAGAGCTGCTCCGAAGCACTGACAATGACATGCAATTGAAGCGAACCCGTGTGCTGTGCGGGTCGTCGGGCTTTTGTCTAATTGTCGCCGGCTTCCACGGGGCCATCATAATGCAGTCCCAGCTCCAAAACGTTTCCCCAAAGTCGGTGTGGCATGTAAAATGTGCGCATATGTTGCGCCTTTTCCGTGCTTCACGCCTGCAATGGGCCACTGTCCTGACCTGCCAGCTGTGCCCTCAACCCCCTCCCCTTCCCTCCCCTTCTCCGCCCATTCCCAAGCTCATCCTCAGCCACGCTCCTTTGGCTCGTGTTCGTGTGTTGTGTCGACAAACAAATTACGACTGTTATTTTCAAATCATCTGGGGCCACTGCGTGCCGAGCCCTTCACATGGTCACCTTTTGTTGGCTCTGCCAGAGTTGTCAAAGTACTTTTTTTGGTCGGTGGGCAAATTGTCACACCTGACCATAAACAAGCAAGTTAAGTCATATTTGCAATTAGCATTTTTTTTATAATTTAAATTTCTTTTAAAGTTATTAAATTTTGATCTCTTAAACATATTATTTCTTATTTTATTCAAATAATTAATTAAAATATAAAGAATATTTTCTAAAGCAATCCAACTCAGTTTATTTATAAAGCATTAAAAAGATAATTTAACAAAATTGGAAATACCTCACATATTTAATATAAAATATATAAAAAAATAAAAAATATTATTTAATGATAAAATATATAATATTATGTTTAATAAATTGATTTAATAGATTTTATTTATTTTTAATTTTAAATATATTTTTTTATCCCACTTCATATAGAGTTTAACTTATCTAAAAAATAATATAATTTTCTTTTTGAATTAATCACAGTTTCCTGTTTGTTCCACTCCTTTTTTGCACTTCCTGCATTTGATGATCGTTTGGCGTTTTGGCTTAAAGACTTTCAGCCATTTGTTTATGTCTGCAGTTAGCCCGAATTCGTATTTGCGAAGTGGGTTTTATATAGTTTGTTTGTGTGTGTTTTTTTTTCGGCCGACAATAACAATAACGAGCAAGTGTAAATGGCAATATAAATCAAAAATGCGGCAGACGCAGCAGTTCACCTACATGCCACCTGCACGGGAGAGTCTGCAGCAGAAAAAATGTATATAAAAAATATATATACAAAAACAACACCAACTGCGGGCCGCATTCGTGTTTGCCATTTCAATTGAAATGTGCACACATTTTCACTAGGGGGACATTCAAAAAAAAAAAAAAAAATAAAGTATACACAAACACACACTTCAATTTATGCTATAATTTTCTTGTTTTATGTGCTTGCTGGGGTGTGCCAAAGAAATTGGCAAGCCAGAGGAGAGAAAAAAAATTAAACCTAACTCACACACACACACACACACACACCCATTTGGCACGGGATGATAACAATCATTTTGAGTGTTTGCCTTATTTTCAACGCACCCAATTTGTGTGTGTGTGTGTGTGCGCTTTTTCCAGCTTTTCCGCTGCTAACCAGTGTCAGAGAATGCATTAACATTAACGCGCAGCTCACTCCTATACAAAAAAAATTCGACGCTTTTTTTACATTACACGAAATTATTTAATTTCCTGCAGCGCCTGCTCGCAATTTGATGAGCGCCTGTCAGACGTCCGTCCAGGACTTGCCTCCTTCGCTCCTAATGTTGTCCTGCCCTCTGCGTGCCGTCAAAGCTATGATGTTGCCGTTCATTTCCCAGTAGCCCATTTCTCTCGCTCCTTTCCTTAAGCGTGCCGTGTTTCGCCCGGGAAATTCTCGCGCGCGCACACACGGAAAATTTCTTCATATTTTTTGTGTGCTTTTTTTCGTTTTACCATCGCTTATCGCAGCCAAGTTAATGACTATGTGGGTCATTAGCATTTCGGGCGTGTGCAGGCGAAAGTATAAAATGCAAATTTAAGATGTGGCTTTAAGGGAACAAAAGCTAAAGCAAAATCAAAAACAAATTCGAATTTACCAAATGCAAGTAAATAAAAATAAAGTTTAACATTTAAAAGTGCATTCACTTCGCATCAAGTCTGTTTGTAATAATAATAATAATAATAATCAAAAGCAACAACGCCTCAGGGGGAATGGGAGCACAGACTGGGCCCAGTCAACAGGCTGCGTTCACCCGACCCCAAAATGATGTTGTTGATATGATATATACACAAAATACAAAATTGCATTTATAAGCAATCATGTCAACACCCAGAAGAAATATGAAAAGATGTTGTTGTAGTTGTCGTCTGTCAGGCAGACGCCACAAGTCAAGTGGCAAGTAGCAAGTAGCAAGTAGCAAAGGGGCAAGTGGCAAGGGGCAACATTTTGCCGAGCGCCTCCAGAAATTTCACTTCACACCTACGAAACGGCGCCAACGACATCATCAAATGGAAACGGAAGTGAGTGTAAGGCACACAGGAAATGCATTCGGGGCTGTCTGATGTCGTTTAGTGGGTGTTGGCGAACCTGAGTTCCCGTTGTAAAGGCAGACAACTTTTTGCCGCCCCAAAGGCGACATGTGTCGCTAAATTGGCAAAAGGGTTGCCAGAGTGATAAAAGTGAAAGGCTTTTATTTTGTTGTATAAGGCATATAATACCATATTGTTTATTAAATATTTGTACACTTTATCATCCAACTATGCAGCCATTATTTAACCTGTCTATTTGAAGTAATTTATTGATATATTGCTGCAATTTAGAGTTGAGTAATCGCTTGCCCTACACATTTGTCGGCTATTTTGCATTTGGAGCTTCCAGAGTTTCAAATTACTTTTAGCCTTTGAGCTGATGGCCACTTTGGCAGATATTCAATCTGTGGCAGGTATATAAAGTACAAAGCTAATGCTGCATGCCACAGAATGGATTGTTCTCCCCACTCATCCGCTCGATGCTGACGATGCTGACAGTTGATTGAACACTTTTGAAATGACAAAAACGCCCCACGGGTGACATTTCTCAAAACACTTTACGATCCCCCTCCCCCCCCCTTCCCCACCCCTCACACCCCTTCGATCCTGCCCAGCTCTGTTGGCTAGGTGTTGCAACCTTGATTTACGGCGCTGCCTGAACTTGGCCGCCGGCAATCCAGGGCCCCAGATTATGGACTGAGAAATGGTAGCCGGAGCCTGGGCCTCTGCATTTGCATCGCCAGCTGGAACCCGGCGGCCAATCATTAAAACGTCGGCATGATGAGTTTGCGTCCGAGTTTGCAGTTTGACTGAGGCTCGAGTTGAAGTTGAAGTGGAAGTTGAAGCACTTTGGGGGCAGCTCGCTCGCGGTTTTAAATTACCATTTTAATGCCGCCGAGTGCTGTTGATTGATGTGCTCGAAGAGTAACGAGTCGCCAGTTGGCAGCCAAAAGGTAAATGGCTTTTGCGCAGCGCTTTTCCCGCTAACAAGCTTTTGGCAACAACAACTTTAATGCTGGCCATAAAGAGAAAAAAACATCAATTGCCACTACTGAATACTCTGCCCACTTTTAGAATACATATTAACAGCCACTTTGAGACACTTCATTAGGTTCTGTGTCTCTGTCGCTGTCGCTGTTGTTGCTGTTGCCCTGTCGATTTGAGTTATGTGATAAGCCACTCGCGCACCACCCCCCACCACCAACACCCACTCCCCACCCAACAGTCCCGTTTGCCGGCCACAACATTTTGACGGCGTCGCGGCGCTGATTGCCGCGTTGCCTGACAGAATGACAGCCAGATACTTTGGGCTTTTAAACGCGCTTCTCTATCTCGCTCTCGCTAAAGTATTTATATATATACATTTGGCCACAGCGCCTGGAGTGGGCTCTTAAGCAGCTTCTGAAAGATGTCATCGTCTGTCCGTATGTCCGTCCGTTCGTCCGTTCGTCCGCCCCCGCTGGCTGTCATGTCGCCTGCCGTGTAGCGAATGTTAATGAGCTGTTAAAACTCAACGTCCGTCTCCAAATTAAAACTGCAGCCGAGCAGCCAACACGCTGAACCAGCTCTCTGTGAACTGTTAACTTGTTTTCTTACTTGTATTTTCTTTATTTCATTTCATTTAGCATTTTGTCGTTTGTCAGGGCTATAAATAGTTTCATTAGTGCGCCAGCAATTGGCCAATACCCGTAAAGATGACTCAATGGCCAGAAGAGTGCGTAGGCCACTGATTGCATCTCTTGAAAGAGAAGATACTGCCGAAACAGTTACTAATGAGCTGTATTTAGTTAACTGAAGAAACTACTGAAAAGAAATAATTAACTCCTGTTACAACCAATTATGGGCATGGTATAAAAGATAAGATAAATAAGGAGTATATTTAAATTGTGAAGCACAATGAAAGACACTTAAGCTCTCTTAAGTTTGGGTCAAATTCAATAATACAGTAATGCATATAAGCTGATTGGGCAATGGATTATTTACAGACTTCTTCTTTTTCTAAATCAAAAAGTGATACCAGTGTAATTGAGAATATTCTGCTTAATTGTTTTATAATTTTATAAACAATATTAATACGTTATTTTCTGACTATTTTCCCTTTTCGATATTCCTGGCAAACAACTTCCTTGTTAAACACAATTTCTGATTTAACTAACTTAAAATTTATTTTCTTTTTATATAAGGGTTTTTATAACAGGGTATCCCGTAGTTAAATATCACACTCAATTTGTTTTAAGCAATTAGCATTTAACTCTTAATGCTATCAGCACCCACTAATAGAGGCCACTTAAAAGCCTCTTAACTACATTTAAGTAAATCACAGCAAAATGAGCTGACATCATTTTCTCTCTCTCTCTCTCTCTCTGTCTCTCTCTCGCTCTCTGTGTTATTTTGTGGCAGCAAGTTCTAAAGTTTCGCCCCCGCGTTACGATTTTCTCAAGTGTCTCGCATGACAATAAGCCGGTCCCAAGTTGAACTGCAGTCGTGTTGTCCCCACAAAAAAAAAAAAAAAAAAAACTTGAAACTCTATACGGAGTCGATATTGTTGCGCTTTGCGCTTAAGCGGCTTCTGCATGTCAAGCACTTGGTTGGTAAGCAAATACTTTGGCGCCCATGGAGCAGTTCTCATATTACCCACGGGCTTTGAGCGCAATAATTTACCGGGTTCCAAGTTATGGCTGTTAAATTAGTTGGCAATAGCCGATGGGAAATGGTCGAGACCAAAGTTATACAAGACCTGACTGGCTGTGGGACCTGATCCCCAAACAATTTGTCTGCTCTACAAATGCTCCAGCAATTACTTGTCTAAAATAATTGGCTATGCCGCAGAATTGAAAACAAAAAAAAAATGAACAAAAAAGAAACAAACAGAAACCGAAACACAGAACTCTAGACCAGACGTCAAACAATCAAAAACTGTCTGCTGACTTTGACTTTGGCTTTGGCTTTGGCTTTAGCTTTGGTTACGGCTTTTACTGGGTCTGCTTGTTAGGGCAGCGATTTCCGTTTCCGCTAGAACTGCGACTGCCACTGAAAGAAAAACAAAAGCGTGAAAGGATTTAGCAGCAATCACAGTTTCAATATTAATAGTTGGCTGGGTTCTCTTCTCTCATTTGCCGGTCGGCGGCGGCTGCGGCTGCTGCTCAGCATTTTTGCTGCGTGGCTGCTTTTGGCTTTCAGTTTATTTGGTTTCACTGCCAGCCCTTTTGTCCACCGCAGACATTCGCTAGAATGGCAACAATATATAAAGCAGCAGCCGCAAACAAAGCGCAAATCGAAAAAGGCACCTCCACTGTCCACGCCCATAAAAGCCATTTTTATTTGCCGTCTATTGACGTTATTGACTCACTGTGTGCCATTGAAGGCTGGGCCCAGCTGTGACCAGCAGCGACGAACGACGTCGTCTGCGGTGCACGTACGGCCCCCCCCCCCCCCTCCCTCCCACCGACCCCTCTGATCCCTCCCGAGTATAAGGAATACAAAAAAAAAGGGAGCATAAAAATAAGTAATATTCGCCCACGCTTTCACTTTTCCCTTTTTTGTTTGCATTTTAACTTTCGTTTTCAATTTTCATGGCCCTTTTCTTGCTGTTGGTCCTTTTATTTGTGGCCAGCTAAAAATTATGTAGCATTTGGATTTACTTGGATTTTAAATGGTTCCGCGTTGCCATAAAATAAGTCGAAGCGTGTAAAATGCACCTGAGCTGCGTTTAACAAATGCCAGACAATTCCCAGACAATCGAGGCTGGGGCTGAAAATTAAACGATTTTCACTCAAAAGAAAAGAAAATCCTTTTTGTCGATGCTCGCAGCTGTTTAGGCTAAGAGTGTTATATGTTTTTATTGATCGATGGAGTGTGTGAAATAAAATACAGTCGAATACCGATAATTTGTCCCCCGATAAATCAAAAATCCCAATAATTCGTAAAAAATTCCCCATATAAAGTACTCCTCCCTGATTTCAAACTTCAATAACTTTGCCAAAACTAAACCGATTTTAATGTTTGATGCCATTTTGATCATCGCTTATCCTCTTTTTTGATTGTACATCAGAAGATTTCTTATTTTGTAATATTTATTTTTTTCGACATATTTCTGAAAAAAACCATGTACTCCCCCCTTGTGTAATTTGGAAAAAAAAAAATTTAAAAATTTTAAATCAGCTGGTTTTATTTTTAATCGATTGCGGGTACCAAAATTTGTATAAAAATCAACTTTAAAAGTATTTCTGAGAGGGTTAATTTTTTTGTCAAAAATCACGCAAAAAATGAGAAAAAATGTAACATGTAAACCTCCCGTAACCCCATATAAAGTACTCCTCCCTGATTTCAAACCTCAATAACTTTGCCAAAACTAAACCGATTTTAATGTTTGATACCATTTTGATTAAAGTTTGGTCTCTTTCTCGATTCCACATCTTAATATCCTCGTTTTTTTATTTAAATTTTAACCACTTTTTTCTGAAGAACGCATTTTAAAAAAAAATGAATTTAATGTTTTCATCGATTGTGCTTTCGAATTATCAGGACTCGACTGTATATTTAAAAGATACTTTTCAAAATACATAAGTAAAAGCAATGAGAAGTTGTTTTATCGAATTGATTCTTTTACTTTTCAGCGCAATTCATTAGCGAGAAATTTACCTTAACTGAATCATGAAACATGAAGACCCTTGGTCTAATCCATGTGGATAAACAACTCTTAAAATTGTATTTCGGTCGAAAATTGTAATAAGCGGCAATTATTAATTAGAATAATTCTCATTAAAAACTTTCTGGGGCGCATAAATTTGAGCATAATTTGATTGCTGACACAACCAAGGGAAGGCAAAGAGAAAGCGGCGTATTTTAAATGAAATTGCCTAAAGGCAGTCAGTACCTCAGTGCCTCAGTCAGTCAGTCAACCAGTCAACCAGTCAAGCTGCGTCAAGCCTCGCTGCTTATCGATTACATCTCGTCATGCGTCAGACGCCCGCGCAGACAGACGCACCCACAGATAAAAAGAGATAGAAAAAGAGAATGAGCGAGCGAGATAGACTAGGAGGAAAAGCGAAGGGAGGAGAAGGGGGTGTAAAGCTCAAGCTGAAGGCCACCATCGGCTTAGTGTTTTGGAGTGTGGCAAATAAATTGACATTTATCTGTGTGTAACAAGATCAAGTATACGCACCGTTGCCCTTACGAGACCATGCCATGCAGCTAGCTAAGCGCAGCTGTGATTTTGTGGCATACTCGCTGACACTTTTGCCTTAATGATCCATGTATACTGAGCTCTGAAATTAAAACGGTAGGCGATTCCAATCGCAACACGGCGTATGAGTAATTTATGTTGCGTATACTCGGATTTTTCTTTTTGACCTCGACACACGCAAACAAATTAAAGCGGAAACCAAAAGTCGGGAGGCTGAAACTAGAGATGGATTTCGACTTGCATTGAGGTTAACGTGCGTCATGTTCTGCTTAAGAGAAACTACCGACAGCTACTCGACATTTGATTCGCCGATTAGTGCGTGGCAAGTTGCACAGTATGTCTGTGTGTGTGTGTGTGTGTAGCTCACCACTTTGTGGCCGCGTCGTTTCATGGAGCGCATTTGAATTGAAATTGCAAATTTAGTTTTTATAGAAAAGTTTTGCCAAGAAAAAGTTGAAGGAGACTTCAGATTGAGCTGATGGCAGGGCACAAACGCGAGGGAGGCGGCAAACAATGGAGCTAGTTCAATACGAACTTACTGTAAGAGTTCACTCATAATGTATGTAAAGTCTGTTGGCATAGCAAAGTTCAAATTGATTCTATTTGTGCTCTCATAACGTGTGCATAAACTGGTTCCAAGTCATTCCACGCCAATGCCAGCCCTGTGTGTCAATATGCGTGCGGTGCGTCTTGGCGTTGGTTATCAGCCATCGTGTTGCACGTTGCACATACAACTTGTTAGCTGCCCGACTAGTTGAGTTGTTGCCCCAGTTGACAGCGCTGAAAACTTTGCTGACAACACAAACCAAAGTGTAAGTAGCTCCTAAGTAAGTTGCCAACAGCCAAACCATTTAGTCATAGAAAAAAGGGAACTATGAACTGCAAAATAGGAAATCTAACGAAACCGTAAATTGAAGTAAAATCTCTATGAGTAACCTGACAAGTGATAACTTTAAAATAACCAGAGCTTAATTAATTTATTTATTTAATTAACACAAAACTAAAGTTCACACTGCTAACCCAGTTTTCTTTCACTTTTTGCAGAGCTATGTCATAAATTCTCAGCTGAGCAACTGAACAAGGATATATGGTGAGTAGAATTCCATTCCATTTCATTCCGTTCCGTTCCGTTTCGTTCCATTTGCCACAACATGCACATAACGTAATTAGAATGCGGAAATCACACATAAAACCAATTTGTAACTTGGAAAGCTTGGCAAATTTTAAAGCAATTGCCATCAAATTTCCTGTCCCCAAAAACCAGATGGGATTTTAATGCAACACGGAAATGCGCTCAACGAACCAACGGACAACTCGAAATCCATGCCCCAAAAAAAGTTCACCCATTTCCGCAAAATACAAAAGCGTAGAGCAAAGTGTAGAAAAATAAGAATAGAAGACTGTTTTTTATGCGGGCAGACGAAGACAAAAGGAAGAAGTCCTGTTGTGTAACTGAAATCAAATTTAATTATATGTATTAGCATTAAGCAAGCACGCTGAGAATGCAACATTAGCATGCTAAGCAACTAAGCAACAAGTTATCAAGGCAACAAGTGCCACTTTTTGTGTCCTGTCATTTAAATCTGAACGTAGCCTGAGTTGGCCAAAAGGTGCACTTCAAAATCTAATTCTCCGTTGACCGTTGGACAACCTGTTTTGCTTAAAAGTTGCTCCTTTGCTTTGCATGTACAAAATAAAAATGTAAAAGCGGAGATTTACCTTAATTTCACTTTTTTTTACACTGGTGGCAGCTGGTGACTAAATGAATTCAAATTACGTTTACGTGCTTTGGCTTCACATTGCCCAAACTTGGCGTAAATCATGAATAAATAAATTTAATGCGTAAATATAATTCAATTACCAACAGCGCAAATACACCAAGTACGATCTATGTGTCTGTGTGTGTGTGTGTGTGTGTGTGAGGGGTCCTGACACATAACGCCTTGCTTTGGGCTCGTTGTCAGGCAGTCGCCATCGTTTTGGCCATTTTTAAAATACACAAAAAAAAGGCTGACGCTCTTTTATCCCAACTGGGGACACTTTATAGGCACTTCATTGATTTTCATTGATTTTGTGTGAGTTATTTTTATAAAGGTATTTTTTGCTTCTATTTTGTTTTTTTTTTTTTGTTTTGGCCTGCCATCCTCTCAAAGTTATTTATTGATTTGCCTGTCCTTGGGAATTTATGGACCAGAAATTGTGTTACCAGCAGGCAACAAGCTGCTTTTTGATCATTTATGCTGTGCTAAAAAATAATCTTGTTTGAAGTTCAAATTGGGGAAAACCTATGAAAACAAAATGTACAAAAACTTAATGAACTTTTCTTAAGACCTGCCCTTTTATGGTAGGCTACTTTTTCTATATATTTATACAACTGATAAAGCTTTTCGATATATATCTTAAGTCTGTCTCTTTTAATTTTTCCTTTATTTAACTAAATGTTCCCCAACTTGAACTGTAACTTATTTGAATTGTAACACAACGCCCAACGGAATTCCCAAAATATTCTCTACTGCAAGTCTCCGCTGTCAATTCCTCTGGGTAAAAGTTCCATAAATCACTCAGTGGACTCAACAGGTTGCCATTGGCCCCAGTCAGCCCCAATAGTCTGCCCATTTTTCAAGTGCCTGCATTCAATTAACAGTAAAATTTATGTATGGGGAAAAGTCGAGTCCAGATGCCGACCCTCCCCCCCCCCCCCCTCACCCGTCCGAACACGCACACATAGTCATACACACACACACACACTCACATTCACATTCGAAAATTTTTCGTATCAACTGCCAAATGCAATTAAAAGGCAATGAATTTTGCTCTTTCCTCTCATCTCGCTCTTTCTCTCATTCTCTGGCCTTTGTCTTTGCTGGCATACCAATGTGTGGGCGTTTTTCGAGGGTACTGGGTAAAGGGGCGTGGCCGCATAGCGTATTTGGCTTAAAAGTAAAACACTTAACTTAAATTGTGCTCAACAGCTGGAAATAAACGGCAGCTGTTCGTGAAGAGAGAAATAAAGAAAAGAAAACGCGCATTGCTTTAATTTTCGGCATCATTTTGCCAGCAACCCCAAAGCTCCAATTTCCCCCCCCCCCCCCCCTTCCACTTCCACTTCCCCTTCCCCTACTGTTTTGCTGTCTCCTCCTTTAAATGATTATTATTTATCGATTCCAGGGGCAACATCTGCCGGCGTCTGTTTAAAAATAGTTTGTGCATGTTTTATGTGCATTTCATACATTTTATACATTTTATTTAAATTTTTAACAACCGTTCAGACCACGCCCACTGGCCCTACCCCTTTCGACCCTGCCGCAAAGCATTAGCCAAAGCTGCTGTCCGCCCTTTTGGCAACACATTTCACATTTTTCATTATTTCCACATTTTATGACAAAGTGGAATTTAAAAATGTCTCCGTTATATTTTCGTTTGTGCCGCCAAACAAAAGCAGCTGGCACGCCCCCTTCCCGCTGGTCTGCCGCCACCTGCAGCAGCTTGCTAATAAAATTATAAACGTGTAAATTCCTGCGACTTATTTAGCTGCCAATTAATAAATTTTATATACAGTTTGCGAGTCGTTTGTTTTGCCTTTGCTTTCTTTTGTTATTTCAACGCATTCCTCTGGAGGCTGCTGCTGTTTTCCCAACACCCCCCTCCCCCTCTCCCATCTCCCATCCCACCCCCAATATGTGTCTGGCATATTAATGAGCATTTGTTACACTTCTGCTGCGGAAATTTATGTGTCCAGGTTAAATTCCTTGGATTTCTGTGCTGTTCATTTGTTAAATTAATTTATGTTCTTGTCCCGAACAAAAAAATCTCTAACAAAATATTTTGTGACATTGCCCAACCAATGTTAAATATAGATAAGTGTGTGGCAGCTTCTTTCTGTACAACCCTTTGATATTTTCATTATTAGTTGTTTGCTGATTATGTTGTAATAGAAAATTTAGCTAGAATTCAAAATGTTACGTTAAATACAAACTGAAATTATTTAAAGCTTCAGGTTAACTGTTGCACATGCTTTTTTATTTTGGGTATTCAAATATTTCTGGCTGTTTTAGATTAGCATGCCGGACACGTTGCCCGAGCACACTTCAATTTCCCTAAAAACTCGCTGGGGGTGCTCATAAATAAGTAGACCAACTTCCCTCCCAGACACGCCTCCACATTAAACTTTGACCCATTTTGGTGGGTCTCATTTGCATAGAGCGAACCCATTCGAAATAAATTAAAAACGAAATCCAGCTAAATATTTTAACTGACACACATGTGGAATTCAAGTTCCCCAAAAAACTGCCAGGGATGCACTTTAAGGATTTCATAAAAAAAGTCACCCAGACCACTCTAATTGCTAAATGTTCTGCCGCAGAGCACTGAACTCGTGACCAGCTACCATCCATTGCCAAGCTTAAGTCGTCCCTGGTATGGCGCCATTGTGTCCCAGTCCCTGGTACAACGTTGGCTTTGGCGAATTTTTAATGTACGCCACTAGCTCCAAAATGTATTTCACTTCATTTTTTATGTCCGCGCCCTACGGCTGCCCAAAAAGCACAGTCCCCGAACTTCAACCCCTGCGCCCCTATTCCCCTCGATCCACTGCCTTAACCCTTGCTGCATGAAAATGTATTGCCGTGGCGTCCGAGAAAAAAAGGTTTGCGTGCCAAATTATTGTGCCAGTGGCCCAAAGTTCTGACTTCTGTTTTTCTTTCTTTTTTTTCTGGTTGTTGTTGTTGGTTGTTGGCAGCAGCCAAAGCACAAAGTGCGTTGTACTCGACTCTTAAAGGCAGCCAGCGAAAATCGATATTTTGTCACAAGCGCGCAACTTGGCGTATGAGCAATATGAAAGAATATGACAGGCCTACTGTTTAGCTTCATTTTTTATGAAACATTTCAAAGGTAATAACCATTTATTTAGGTTTACGATGTGTAATAAAAGATTAATAACAATTAACGAGTATTTAAAAAACATTTTTCGTTCGTTATCAGAAATTTGCCTACATTATTTTATAACCATTTCAATTGCTAAAAAAATACAACAATCCACCAATGCTTTAGCTAAGTGCTCGCTGGGTGAAAAAGTAGAAGAATTTGAGCTGGAAAAGCCGCCTGGGAAAATGGAAAACTTTGCGCACATGTGCCAACGTCCACAAAACAAAATTATATTTAATTTTTTATGTGAGTTTTCTTCTTCGCATTTTTTTTGTGTGTGGAGCGCATCGCTTGATTTGCAACACAGAAAAAAGCAAAAATAAAATGAGAGCTGGCGGAAAATGCGGCAGAGTCTTTTCGAAATGGCTTAATAAGCAGCCACGAGCCACAACAGCAACAACAACAACAACAACATCTAGCTAGAGCTGTCTCGCAGTTGCAGACGCCGTGGCAGACGCGACAGATGCAGACAGGCAGCAGGCAGCATGCGGCATGCAGCATGCGGCAGGCAACGAGCGGAGCAGACGCCATGCAGCAAAATAAAAACCAAAAAACGCTATAAAATAGACACAAAAACGCGTACTAGGTATTTAAAAATATATATCGCCCTCTCTCTCCCTCTCTCTCTGTCCCTCTCTCTCTCTCACGGAGGGTTGCCAAGTGGCCGGGCCCGAAATAATGCGACAATTGCATTAAGTGCACAATGGATGGATGACCGAACAGCGCCAGAGAATGGAGTGTGGAGCAGAAAAAAGGAACAGGGAGAGGGGGGGCGGGGCAGGAGGAAGGAGGAAGGAGGCGACTGCTTGGCAAATGATATATATTTTATCTTTATATGCAGTTTGGTGTTTTTGTCGTTGCCCGCTTTTAGTTTTTTGCTGCACTAAATGCTTAAAATGGAAAAGATGCTCAACTGGTTTTTATTGTGCCGGGTTATGGTCAAATAAAGTCTTAGAGTTTATCGCATATGTAAGGGGCGTTCAAAATGCCAGTGGTTAAATGGAGAACGTGGCAGCTTAAGTGTGCTCGAAAAAGGACCCAAACTATTACCAAAAGTGCATTCCATATTTCGAACACAAATAAAACATCTGTTGCAATTTGCTGCAGTTGGAAAGGTTTGATCCAAATAAATGCTAAACTCTCGCATTTAAAATATAATATCCCATATCAAAAAATTATATTCGAAATAAAAACCCTTAATCTTTAAATTATGATAGTATTCCTAATGGATTTTCTATTCCCGCTGTTAAAGAGAAATAAAACATACTTTAATTTTCTGCCCGAGTTTTCATTTGTATTTATTCAAGTTGATTCCGAATTGAAACCAGAAGTACAAGTTATTAAAAGCATTCTGTTCTCGGTGGAATGCAAAAGCATGCATCACTCGCAAAAACACAATTTTGCATTTAGCCAAGTCCCCGCAACGCTTTTGGCCCCGGTGGCTGACCGACTGAACGGTTCTAAGCACAACAAATACAAAACTCTGCCTGGCGACTGTGCCAACAATTGCATTAATTATGCGTGCGGCAACATTTTGTGGCAAAGGCTTTTGCCAAATTGCCACAGCGGAGGCACTTGAAAGTTTTGCAGACACTCAATTATGTGGTCCAAGCGATGGGCAACAGGGGCAGAGCAGGCAGATGCGGAGCTGCCGCCTGGTGACAGCGACGACATCAACAATTCATCTTTGACGGCGTCTTCGTCTTCCTCTGCCCATAGCTGGGAAATCTCACCCAGAGAGTGATAGAGAGAGAGAGAGGGAGAGAGGACAATTTGTGCGTGCCGCACTTCAAAGCGAGTCTCGGGGAATCGGAATCGGGCGAGGAATCTGCAGCATTGTCTGGGCTCCATGTCGACACTGTAGACGTTGCCTTTTCTGTTTGCCTAACCAATAACTGAACAGGGAGGGGATCCAAACAGCCAACAGCCCAACAGCCAACAGACGACAGACGAGCCAAATGCTAATCTTGATAAAAATAAACGCACTCGGGCACGTTGAGGTGGAAAAGTTGGCGCGTCTCACGTTTTTCGTCGCATTTTCAATTTGCTTGGCATTTGCCTGGCCATTGTCAGCATTTCCCCACCCCCATTTCACCCCCTCCCCCCCCCCTTTATTCGCGTTGGACCCTTGCTAAGTGAATATTAATATTGACTTTTTGCCTGTTTGCTTTCGCATAGTTTGCAAAGTTTTTCACCTTTGATTGCTGCGCTTCCTCGCTTTTCGCACAGCCTGAACCTGAACCTGAACCCTGACCTCTCTCTGTTACCCGCTTACCATTTGTGGCCTTAAAGTCAACGCTTTCCCATTTTCCGCAATGGCTGGTTTTAAATTTATGTGCAAAGTTTTATGCGTAGCCAAAGTCCTGGAATGGAAGCTGCTGCTGCAGCTTCGCCAAATGGAGGCGCTTTTCCATTATCAGCATTCAACGGTGCTTCCTTTTCTCCTCTGTCGCCAGTTGCTATTATTTTCCATTTTTATGACACTTAACTTGCGCTTTCCATTCCCAGCGATTTTTTTAACTAGACCCTATAACGAAGAGAGGTTCCAGGTACTCCCAAAGTCACGTTTGTATTGAAATAAATTGACAAGCAAAGAGCCAAACAATGTCAATATAATTAAATGAAGCTTATAAAAACTGAAAGAAATTTGGTAGGGAGACTAAATCTTAACGTGCAACAAAATTGTTGTTGAGCGTTCACAAACAAACTCAACTAAAAATTGTATTTTATTCAGTTTAAATTCTTTATTTTTTAAATATCCAAAGCAAGTTTCTATAGTTGCAAAGAAGATAAAGGAACTTTTTTAAACTCTTATTAATTAAGCAGCATCTTCATTAATGTCACTTGCACAAATCGCTTTCCTTACAATTTGCAACTTAGCCCTTATAAAAATGTTTCTAAAATCATCAGTTTAATTTTTGTTTGAGTTATTTGAAACTTGTCCTTTGTAACTGTTGGCATAAGTCTGATTTTGTCGTTACTTGCCAATTATGGAGTAATTCGACTTAAGTACTCTTTCGTTTACAGCACACACACACACACAGAATATATAGGCAGTATGCCAGTTGGTCGTCGGCTTACATACACCTTCAGTTTACATTTAAGCATTTATAAGCTTATTAAGAACCAACTTCGATGACGTTGGCCCCATTAAAACTGCCACAGAATGAAAAGTGGGCGCCAAAAGTGCAACAAAAGCAAGAGCAGCCATTTTCAACTTGTTGGCCTCCATGTGGGGCGCTACTGAACTACCCAAAACCTACCGCCCCGCCCCCTTCCTCTTCTTCGTCCTTGGCCTCACCGCAAGCGACGGCGTGCTATCAAAATATTTGCCACAATGAAATCATATTTGTGAGCCTTGCCAGTGCCACGCCCCCACTTAGAGCAGAACCTACATACACTTCGAGGGCAAACTTGGCGTTGACTGTAGAGTAAAGAGCGGGTTGGGGGTGGAGGTGGGGGTGGGAGGTTGGGTTTGTAAGGCAGCCGTCGCTAAGACTCGACTACAGTCAAGAGAGGCTGGCGTGCGAAAGTTTATTAAAAACTTTATGTTCCCTTTGCTATATTTTTTGCAAACAAACAAGTACACACAAACACAGCACACAATAACACAAACACAAACATACACACACACACACACACACAATGTTACAAAAGCAACAGGAGCAAAAAGCGACAACAACAATGGCCATATGAAACTTAATAATTCACACGGGAGTGAATTTTTCACAATTTTCACTTTTTTGCCGCTGCCATTGAGCAGAGGCAGATGAGTGGGGGTAGGGGGATGCCAACCCCAGCGATAAAGGGAGTTGAAGGGGAGGCGATTGGTTGTTAAGTTGACTCTGTTTTTTATTCCAACAATTTTATTGAAGCGTAAAATATGATCCAAGAACGAGCGGCCTACAAGCTGATGAGAGAAAGAGAGAGTAAGAGAGAGAGAGAGAGAGGGATATATGAAGTGCAGTGTGTAGATTGTATGTGTGTGAGTGTGAGTATTCAACTTTTGTTGACAGTAAGAAACCTCAAAGTTTGCGCTTCGCTTTTATTATTTGTTTTACAGCTAGTTGAGAGCATTGTTCAAATTGCTGGCGTGTGCTCTACAGAAAGAACTTAATAGGGTTGAAGGTTGGGGGGTTGGAGGATTGAGGGTCAGGGGTGTGATTGCGAAAGGTCTTCGCATTGTTTGCGTCTGCCATATGCAAATCGCAGAATAACAGACAGACAAACCGTCAAATTGCCCGCCAGGGTTGAGGGAGCTAACACGACAGACGATTTGCTTGTAATTTGTTAATTACTTAATTGAGTGTTGGCCAAAGGGCAAATATTTAATTTAAATCAAATGGGAAGAAATCCTAAGGATGTGTATGTGAGTGAGTTTTTTTTTAATTAATTAACATCTTTATTTAATATTATTCAGGAACAGATCTAATTAAAGCCTTTAACCTAAATGTTGTCTTAAGTAAATAATCTCTTAATT
>SCDZ01000165.1:0-134826 GCA_004143845.1 Drosophila lacertosa | reverse complement strand
TGCCCACTACGCCGCTCCCGCTCAGGTGGCCCACTACGCTGCTCCTGCTGCCCACTACGCCACCTACTCCGCACCTGCCGTCGCCTACCACCACTAAAATGTTGAATCCTTGTTTAAACTCGTATTTAGAATCGTTGCTCATTTTAATGTACATTTATTTATTGACATTTACAATAAAATAATGCATACATTTATGTAAAATTAACATGAAACTTAATCAAATGGATTTTAATTTAAATTAATGAGTATAAAAGTTAGCAGTAAATGCAAATGTGGTAAAAATAAGTTTAGTAAATAATGAAGGAGTAATCCTTAAATAATCTTCTAGATTTATAATATAATCTTGATAACTGGCTTTTGCTTAGACAGGAAAAATGGGATTAGAAGAAAAGCTACGCTTTTTGAATATTCATTCTTGCCGTTAAAAAACACTTCTAAGTTTATTATGCTTTTGGAATTGTTTTATATATCATCATATTATATTTTAGTAAGGCAAACTGATCATGAATCCATATAAAGCAATAAAGAGAATTGAAAATTCCGTGCACGCAGATAACTTTTGCAGGAAGTATCTTGTTTGCAGTTTTGTAGATAAGATAATCCTTTAGTATAATTATGGAATTTTCATACATACCTTTAACATTTATAGTTGTATAGATAAGAGTTGAAATTAAAATACATGACTATATGTAGAATATATACTCACATATAATATTAATAGATCATATATGCAAAAGAGTTTTTATGCTATAAAAAAATTCTTTAAAAGTAAACAATTTGATAATGTATTTCTAAATATATTTAATTTATATATACATGTATTGAATATTTTATTCTTAAGAGATTATTCATATATTTTAAATAAGATTTATTAAAGGAATTTATATGCTCAGATCTTTTGGGTGCCGTCTGAGCAAATTCGAATAAGCAATAATATTTATATGAGTGCCATTTACCTGGGCAGGCAATTCCAATTGCAGTTGTTGATAATTGGTAAGGTCGTTCACATTATCCTGTTTGTGCTGCCTCCTTTTGAATGTGTGTGTGTGTGTGTGTGCAAGGAGTTCATAACTTGTTTGTCAGCTCAGCTTCGAAACAACGGAAAAAGTTCACAGACATTAAAAAGCATAAAAGGCTTTGGCATTTGTAGTATCCGCAGTGCTGCAATATTGCTGCATGTCCTGCAGTCTGGCAGTCCTCAGGACTTTTGTTTGAATTCCAAATCCTTTTAAGGATGCTCGCAACGTGAGTGCAACGAACTGTGTCCGGCCCTAAGTAGGAGCCTGGTCCGTCAGCCTGTCTGCAGACGAAAAACTGAAGGGAGGAAGGACGCAGCATATTTGCATATGTATTTATGTGTGTACGCAGTTGAAGGATCGGCAGGACGCTGCTGTGAAATACCAGGGGTCAAATGATCAATTTTCAAATGATAAATAGCAGCTCCTAAATAAAGGGAGATTTTTTTTTGAAATAAATTACCACAATTACGGTGGAACTAAGTTAAACAAAACTCTAGTTTCCCACAATTGCCAGCAAAATGCGCGGATTCTAGATGGACTAGCCAGCAGATAAGCAGATAACTTCTTTTGCACCTGTTGTTTACTTGCCGAGGCAGAACTATTCTGCTGGGGCGCCCCAAGGTCGAGGTGTTGCAGGATCGGCTAGCCAACTGCTGCGTGTTTGGCCCAAAGGCTCGAGGGAGCGAGATTTTTGCTGGTTTCGCTGCTGCTTAAATCGGACTAATCAAGTGGAAGATTGCACGTTTCTGAGGTGCGCACACACATCGATGTATCGACGCTGCCCGGCGAACCCTTCTCAACTTCATCATCATCATTATTATCATCTGCCGGCACCAAGCAACGGAAAATAATAAAAAAAGATGCCCAACAACAATGCAAACTGACAATGCAAGCAGACAAAGTAAAAAGCGAATAAAACAATAAAAGCATAAAAAATCAAATAAAACAAGAAAGCACAGTCTTCTTGGGCATGTCGAATAAAATATATACCCTTGTTTTTACGCAGTATCAATCTTGACTTTTTTAGCTCAGTTTGATAAAGATTTAATGGATAGCAAAAACAGTTTTCTTATAAAAAACATAATTTTTGGCTGCTATATGATATATAAGTCAAATGCTGTTCTTATTTAGTTTATATGTTGGAAACAGGGAGGTGTTTATATTAGCCCAGCTTATTTAAGTTATCTTAAAAAACAAGAAGTTTTTCATACAAAAACTCACTTTTTAAACAATATTTTCAATGGCAGCTACTTGATCTGATCTGTTTGACTTAAACATATTTGAGAGATGAATTTATTGAGAGTTTCATTAAGAAAGTTCCTCAATTGAGAGATTTTCTAGTGTGTCAAGAATGCAGACATATATATATTAAATTAGCTTTTATATCAAGATCTGGAATATATATATGTATATGTATATAATTTAATAAGGTCTGCTTCAGTGCATTTCACAACTCAACACAATATAAAGTTATCCTCTGCAAGGGTATTTCTCAAAATAAAAAGCACAAACACAACAACAACAACAAGAACAACAAGAATAAATATAAAACCCGATCAAGTGAGCAAATGGATTGTTGTTGTTGTTGTTGGGCAGACAGGCAAACAGGCTTTGACAGGGGCCAGCTCGTATAAATAGGACTGGCCAGCTCCTGGGCAGGCTCATTCAGTGTTTTGTGCTGAGTCCAAGAGGTTGGGCTTCAGGGGCCAGCGATCGTGCCAGGAACAGCAGCCACAAGTTGGATTCGTTACGGCCGCGGGTTAACATTGGACGCAGCCCAGCACACAGAATGCAGTTCAACACAATGTAATTAGCCAGGTTTTAATAAAACAGACAGTACTTAACTGGACTAACATGTTTCTACTGCAGCTGGAGCCCGTTTGGAGAGATCGCCAGGGAACTGCTGCAGCTGCGCTCCACGCTCCAGTCCATTGGAGGATGTGACCTTTGAGTTGCGGTCGCCGCCAACCCTCCACGCTCGGCACACAGCACCTACAACTATTTCGGCATATATTTGGCAACGCACATCTAAACAGCATCCAGCATCCGAGAGCACCGGCAACCAGGGCAGCCGACGATGACACTTGGCCGGCGATTGTTGTTGGCACTCGATTGTTAGCCCGGCCAATACGCCTGTTGGCACTCGTCACAAGGCATTGAATCGCTCGGACCCGTTGGAAGAACCGCCCATCCATTCATCCACTCATCCATCCATACCCCTCACCCAGCAAAACGCTCGTTCCGGCCCTTGGACAAAATCTTCATTTGTGCTTAAGTTTAGGTGTAACCAATAAACAAAAAAAATACTACAATAGGCTACCAATTTGCTCCTGTGTATTTATTTAACAATATTCCATTGTTTCATGGGCTGCATATCATCTCTCTTTAAGAATGCCTCATAAGATATCCTGGAACAGCATTTTTATATTTCAGATACGACAACTTAAGTTTGATTCTATGGCATAGATCACATAATTATCTGAATAAAAATCTTGGGAAAATATTTTTGAATACTTATTAGTTCACTAGAAAATATCTATTTTATTGAATGCTCGTAACAGCTCAATATTTAAAAATTAATAACATTAAATACAGATTAGATTTCCTGAAGCTTTTTCATCTGCTGACTCTTCAGGATTATTATTGTTATTTAAATATAAAGAGTTTCACTCTTAAAAAGTGTTTATTTAAGCTTATCCCAAAAAAGCTTTATTTTAATTTTTTTAAATTTTATGAAGGTTAAATAAACGTATAAAGAATAACTTTATGCAATGATTTAAATACTCATATAATAACTGAATTATCATGAATGAATAATTATTGCTTAGGAGAGGTAATAAAAACTGAATAAATACAATTTTAAATATGTTAACATGTCACTTTAGCTCCAATATTTCCACACCTGAGTTTAAACTAAACATAGTTTAATATTAAATTGTTACAAGGCACACAAGACACAATTAAGCTTGTTAATTGGTCCCTTTTTTTTGTCAGTGTAGTCAAACGAAATAGTTTAGCTAAATTAAAAACTCAGTGCGCAAATTGCGATTATAAAAATATGCATGAAAATGTTTTGATATGCTTATACCTATATGTGCATATATATAAAGATATATATTTATATATATATATAGATGTATTTCGTTATGATTGCCTTACACAAATGCCAAAGCAGCCGCATGTGAACAATAATTTATGTATATCAAGGTCAGAGGGGCCCCCACAAAAGCCTATGACTGGAACTTATGGATCAAAAGAAATAAACCACATGTGAGTGTGTGCGTGTGTGTGTGTTTGTGTGTGGTGCTGCCAAAAAGTAAGTTAACTGCAAACTGGTTTGTATTACTTTAATTGCTATTATTTCACTTGCTGGCCAGTTGCCTGCTGGTAGTTGGTAGTTGGTAGTTGGCCTGCACAGGGCCGTTAAGGCCTGGTTTGGTGTACTACATAGCCAACTAAGTGGCCAGATGCTGACTTGGTTCATATTGAAATTTCCCATAAATGTTTGTAAAGTTATGTTGTTACAAGCTGGCATATTTGTCAACGTCATCGTGTTCGTCATCGCCGGCGTTGTTAACGTGGCCAAACAAAACGGCAGCTCTTCAAATGTTTTTAATGTTTAGTGCCAGCACACGGCGTTAATGGCCATTAATTGTAATTAACCAGCTCTAAATTCCAGTAAGTTTGCCTCGCTATCCGTCAGATACAAAACACGGTTAAGATACAAATGCCAAAGGCAAAGCCAAAACTTAAGACTTGTTGACGTTTTGTTTGCCACCGAATCAATTTCAATACAAATTTCGATTTATTTTTGTTTCTTTTTTTTTTTCTTGGGGAATTTCACAAGTCTAATTAATGTCTATACAGCATTGACCTTAGCCGGACCAAGACCCAAAGTCGTGCAGCTATTTTTGTGGTCTCATTTCGCAAAGTGGAGTGTGCAATTATTTAATTAAGCTAAATTAAATTAAACAGGACACACTCTTAGCTGGCCTCACACCGACCGCTTCAAAAAAGTGAAAACACACACAAATGAAGTTTTTCTCCGTTGGGAATTCAAATACGGACCCTACATGCATATTATTATTATTGGCCAACAGACAGCGGACACCGGACAGTTGTGACATTGTTTAGGTTTTAGCCGGCACTCGACATGAACACGGTTATGGTTACGGTTACGGACATGGACATGGACATGGATGTGGATATGGATATGGAGAGCGTTACCGTTACTTCACCCAGCAGCCAGCCAGCTAGCAGGCAATTTTCGACAAACACTCGGCCTGGTGATCAATCTTAAATTTTCACCGCTTCTGTCAGAATTGTGCGTAGCCGACGACAGGGGACTGGGACTGGGACTGGGATTGGCTTCAATACTTCGACTGGGTCTGGGACAGCATGTGGCAACCGAGTCCATGAAATGTTGACAGCACAAAAACCCAAAAATTCTGCTGGTTGACGAATGGGCGCAGTCGCAGTCGCCGTCGATGTCCTTTGGGACACAAACTGCGTCCAATGACCAAATGAAGCATAAATGTTCGCACTTCAAATTTCAATCAGCGGCGAATTTCAAGAATTTCTCAGTGTTTTTCTTAAGAATAATATTTCTTATTAAATTCCATAATTTTAAAGATATTTTTTGTTTAAAAGATAAAATTTTTGAAAGGTTCTCTTTATATATATATATTTTTAACCTAATTTTTGAATTCGAGCATAATTTGTATACTATTTTATTTAGATTTAGTAACATTTAATAATCAATTCTTGTAGTAAAAGGATCTGCTAAATGTTATTTTAATAATTTCAACATATATTTTTGCAATCTATGTATGCATAAAAATCTTATGTGCACACAAAAAAAAAAAAAATAACACATATCCTTAAAATCGTTTGCTATTTGCTGAACATAATTCCACACTCTACACGGTTATGCATGCTAAGAGGCAAACTTTATATGGATTTAGTACCCTTCAACGACCGAAACTCATCCATCATTAGATGTCAGTCAGAATTTTTTGTTCCCCTCGTTTTTGTTTAGGCAGAGCATATCAGTTTCGAAGAAACACCTTTCGATGGAAATTCACAGCTTAATTAATGCAAAATTTGGCTTGAAACAATTTTTTAGGTAATATTTATTCATTTATTTCATTCATTCAGTGTTTAGAGTCTAGGTTGTCTTTAAAGTTAATTGTATTGGGAGTTTTAGAACAACATACAAACATTACAAACATTGAATTTAAATTGATTTTCATTTTGATTTTTATTAGAATACAATTTTTAAATAATAATTTTACAATAATGGAAATTTTACTTGAACCGCAAACGGATTCAATGGGAAATTTCACATTCGATTTGAGCTACTTTCGAATATTTACAACAAATAAAAACACAATAAGTGAAAATTTCGATAAATTTTTGATTTGTGTATTCCATTCTTGTATAGATAGGATTTAGGATTTATTTAGTATACTTATGCTGAATTACTTTTGATTAGGACTGGTGGAAATTTACGGTAAAGTACTTTTAATTTTTACTAACTATTTACAATATTATTTTAAGTTGTCTTTTCTTTTTGTTTATAAACAGAGAGAATTTAGTTTAATCAAGTGCTGGCTTAAAGCCAAATTTAAATTGTCCAAGGGGTTTTTTATGTTTTTGATGAATGCTTCGCCGTTCTTTGGAGAGCCTCAAGCTAGGTGTCTGTCTCAAAGATGTTGAAGGGAATTATATATATATATATATAAATAGATATTTATATATAATGCATATTTCGTTTATCACTCTACCTACTTACATACATATAGATATACATAGAGCATAGGGACAGACATTTAAACGTATTTACAGATATGTGCTACGACAAAGTGCTTACACTGGACAGCTGGCGTTGGGTACAACAACAAATTACACTAGATCGCGGACATCGCAGTTTATTTACACGCCGTCTACCAGAACTAACTCAGCTGATAGTATTCCGGGGCGAAGTCGTTGGCCAGGTTGCTCAGGAAGTTAAAGTCCGACGAGCTGTTCGAGTTCTCCAGGCCGCTGATGGCGGCTGCACCGCCGGCCACGTTGCCACCAGTGTTGGCAAACGCCTGCAATTGCTGTCCGCCGGGCCCGCCGCCGTTCAACACGAAGCTCGCGTTGGCATTGTGGACATGTGAGGCCGGTGGCGCCCCAATTGGTGGTGCTCCAACTACCTGAACAGCCGCTGCAGCCACTGGATTGTGGTGCGCATGCAGATGGGGATGCGCCTGGGCCTGCGCCTGCATATGGTGGTGCGGATGATGGGGATGGTTGTGACCGTGCGTTGGCGGAACAGGCGGCTGCTGCTGGCCGGGCCCGAGGCCGGGCTCGTAGTAGCCGCCACCGCCGCCGCCAAAGTTGTTGTACCCATCACAGTTCTCCATTTGCAGACCCAACGCACTGTACGTTTCGCCAGTTCCAATGTGATGCATGTGCCTGCAAAGAATGAAAATGGTTAATTAAGATAAATTAAAAATATTTACGAAATTTCAATTTATTCGTTGAAAACTTGCTTGAATGAGGAGCAAGGGTTGTGGGCTTAGCTAAGTGAGGAGCACAGTGAAGTTATATGTTTCGTTAAGTGTGGAGTAAAAAAAATAGTGGAAAGCAAATTCGTCGAGTAGCTAGCATTTCAAGTGGAGCTAATTTAAGTTAACTTCGTTAAGTGTAATAAATGGTTTCGCACATCACTAGCTTGCAGACATATACCATAGGTGTCGCTTTGTCAGCAACATTGTCGAACTGTCTACTTACTGTTGGTGGTTGATAGGCGTTTGCTGCTGCTGGTGCTGTTGCTGCTGCTGTTGTTGTTGTTGAAAGACAACCGATTGGTGTTGGTGTTGGAAATTCATATTGTCGTAGTAAGCGCCACCTGTTTGCGACTTGGGATCATAGAAGTTGGCCGGCCCGTTGATAGGTGGCGCATCGAAGTCACCAACTGGATGATGCTGCTGTTGGTGCTGCTGGTGGTTCATGTACGCGCTGCCGCCGTTGGTGTCGTTGTAGTTGTAGTAGAACTGCTGCTCGTGTTGGTGTTGCTGTTGACTGTTTTGATGGAAACCGGCATTGGCAGCACTGGCGTTTGGTTTGGGACTTAGATAATCGCCGTGTAGCGGTTGCTGCTGCTGCTGCTGTTGCTTGTGCGGGGTGTGGTGCGGCGAGGCGGCGAATTCAATATCGTATTTGCCATAATATTCCTGCGGCATCTGCTGCGGCGCCTGCAAGGCTTTCGGATTCGCATTCGCACTCGCATTCGGATTGGGATAGTAGCCGGGCCCGGGAAAGTAGCCAGCCGGCCCGGCTGCACCGCCGTGTTCGCTCAGCGGCGAGGCAATCGCAATGGCGTTCGCATTGCTGCTCTGGTAACGCTTCTTGGCGCCGCCTTTGCCTGCGGGCGGATTCGAGGCGGCGCCACCGACGGCGACGGCGTCGGAATCACGCCGGAAACTGGCCAAGCTGGGACCCGCCTCGTAGCCGAAGGGCGAGGCCTTGGATGAGGTGGACACGTCCTCCTTTTTGATGACCTGCCGAGCAGATATAATGCAATATAAATCGGTCTAATTGGACTTAATGTTTACCTGGCTATGGCTATCATCTTTCTTCTTGACCTTGATGGGACTCTCGTCGAGGTCCTCGTCGAGGCTGACGCTGGACGCGACACTGGAATCGGCGCTGATCACATTCGAGGCGGAGACGGTGCTGCTGCCCAGCAGATTGGACGAGATGCCCGTTTCCAGCGACGAGTTCGGAGTGACTGCAATCGAATCGAGTGAATGTTATCGAATGGGATTGGATCAACGATAATTGAGATTGGAGATTGACTTACGACTGCCTGCGCTGGGATTGTTGTTGGTGGCGCTGGGCGTGTTGTTGTTGTGGCCGCGCGAGTTGGACGTGGAGTCCGGAATATCGTCGGAGGGCAGCTCGCAGCCTTGACACGATTTCTTCGAATTGGAGTCTGTGTTGTGTTTCGCGCGAACGCAAAAGTAAATCAGTCAAATTGATGATTTGTTTTTTATAAAGAACCAAGAACCAAAAGCCAAAACCCAAAGCCCAAAACCCATCCAGAACCCAAGCCGAAGATATCACGAAAGGGGTTGCGTGCCAAACTTGAGCCCTCCTTCAGCTGACAATGATTGATAAGCTACAGCAAACTCTACTCGACTCCGCTCTTCTTCTTCTTCTTCTTCTTCTTCTCCGCAAAATGCCGCGAAAAGTAAAAGTGACCCGCTTGAGATAACTGAGTGGTTTGTGCATATCTCTCCTCCTCTCTCTCTCTCTCTGTCAGTGTTGCCATAAGTTTTATTTTCTACATAAATTGCTCTGGCTTTAAAGTAACCCAAATTCAAAAGGCATCTCTTTAATTCTGCATGAAATTTGAATGATTTACAGAAATGTTTATCTTTTAAAAATACTACACAGAAGGACTAGTATAAATATTTGCAGGCTCGTCTTGCAGATTGTAAGAAATCTAAACTAAATATAAGATAATTTTCTAACATTTCAAAAATATTTAAATTTTACTATTCCTATGAATTATCTAAAATTTACTACAGCTTTGAAGTTGTCTATGTCAATGCATTTGAATCCATTGATATATGAATTTGTGTTGAAAAGCATTTAAAATTGTTTATTCTAACATCAAAATTTAAATACTTTTGATAATAAGTTGCATTTCTTGCCTTTAAAATATGCGTTTGAATATTATCTTTATGTTTAACTTTTAGCCTTTCTTCTTATTTTATTTTAATTATTATTATTATTATTTTTTTTTTTTGATTATCAAGAAGTCTAAAACATTTTTCAGCTTTTAATTCAGCTTGAGTTCTTTTGGTAAATAATTATGTGAATAATTGTTTCAGTTGAACTTTGAACTTACTGCTGTCGGACTGATCGTCGTCACCTTTGAGGCTGTCCTTGTTGTCCTCGTCGTCGGTTTTCGAGAGCGTTTGTCGCTTGTGTTTCATGCGTCGGTTTTGGAACCAAACTTTGACCTGCAAAGAAAGTCATCCAAAATTTGCATTATAAGTGGAACGAGGTGTAATTTTGAGTGCCGCCGCAACGAACGAATGCGGATCGCAGCCACTGTCAACTGTGGCATGCTGCAATTTATCACAAATAATGGCATTTTTGCAGCTTGCTCGAAAGGTGTGCAATGGTAACAAATTGAGGCAGTAGAAAGGAGGCAGGAGGCAGGAGCTAGTGCTGGGTGTCGTAAAGGAACTCACCTGTCGCTCGGTCAGATCCAGGCTGGCTGCTATTTCGATTCTCCTTGGGCGGCATAAATATTTGTTAAAGTGGAATTCCTTCTCCAGCTCCAGCAGCTGCGTGTTCGTGTACGCGGTGCGCAGACGTCGGGGCAGGCCGTTTTCTGGAACGAATTCAGCTGCAATTGAAAATTGCATTTCTTGTTTGAGTCCGTGTGAGTAAATGTGAATTTGAACACAGCGCTCCGGCATTCTACGACTAAACAAATTGCATGCGCTTCAGTTTGACTCAAAGGGGCGTCAACAACAACAACAACAGAAACAACAGCAACAACAACATTTGGCAGGAATCAAAGCTGATGCATTGGGACAACTTGAAGCTGCGCTCCTTGTGCTGATTGTAATCAATCCATCAGCTCGTCACCGGGCATAACAAATTCAACTATGGCCACAACTTCCTGTCTAATGTTGTTGCTGCAGCTGATGTTGCTGCTGTTGTTGTTGTTGTTGTTTGCATCTCGCTGGCGCAAGTTTTGTCGCTTCGCAGCTTCGAATCTTCTCAATCTCAAGCGTTAAGTAATTAACAAAAATCTAATCAATCAATCGTGAGGCAACGTGGCATGCCACAGCACGACGTGTCGCCGCGGCACTTCAACTAGTTCAGCTACTGTATCTGCTGCTTCTGCTTCTGCTTCTGCTTCTTCTTCTTCTTCTTCTTCTTTGTGCTTCTTCATCTTTGGTTTAAGCTTCATTTGAATATCTGTATTCATTATTTGCTGAGCTTGTGAAAAAGATAATTATGAAATACTTTTGGGTAGCTGCTTTTTGAAGAGCTGCTTTTGGAATGGGCGAGTTTTGATTTTTAAAACATTTTTTAGAGTTCGAAAATTTAATTTGTTTTAAAGTTAAGTTTTGGAATTGATTTTTAGCTATAATAATATAAGTGTTAAAAATATAATATATATATATAATACATATTATGTGAGCAATTTATAAGATTTTCTTTTTTCATGTGTTAAATGGAATTCCACACGGATATACCCTTTTAAATCTGCTGCAGGGCATGTCAAACAATAAACATAAATATGACTTGTGCTCATTTTCATTTTCACTTTGTCTGATGCAAATTTGTCATTAACTCAGTCGAGCAAAATAATAAATTTGCCATTTTCAAAAGTGCAACATTTTGAAATGTTTTATTACAACTTATATATCTAGAAAGCAATATAAAGAAAGTAAAGATAGTAAAGAATATATAAATATATTCACTCGAAATGGGTTTAAAGTTGAATATGGGCACAAAATATGTAAAATAAAATATTCGCATATCATATTATGGAGCATTTGATATTTCACCTTATTTGCATTGATGCGATGGAAAAGGAAAATGTTTTGCACGCGAATTTCCAGTTGAACGACGCCCCCCGAGTTCGGTTTGCCCAAAAGGCAGCCAAATGGCAGCCAGACATAGACACTGATTGAATTACAGATGCGAGTTCCTTCATCAATACTCGCAGAGCGGATGCCATAAACACCACCTGGTGGGGATACAGTCACACACACACACACACGCACAACCCATTTCCCTTCGAATAGAAAGGACGCGCACAGGACACAGTTGTGTTGGGTGGGCGTGTTGCCAGCAAGTAGCGTGTTACAAGTACTTGCGAAAAGTGCCCAGATACAGAGACAGAGACGGAGACAGCGAACACAGATGACAGGGTGGGAGAGAGAGAGAGAGAGAGCGAGAGGGAGAAAGCATAAATTTTGCACAAAAGTTGCAACCAAACTGTTTACGAGCAAAGGGCAAACTGTGGAAGGAGGGAAAAGCGACCGAAACTGAAAAGTAAAGTGCACAAAAGCAGAAAATATGATTTCCTTTTTGGCGACGACGAGCAGAAAGATAATTTTCTAAACCAAACACATACACAGACCAGAAGCAGCCGGAGCAGGGGCGTGACTGAGGGGGAGGGGAGGAGATGAGGGGGGAGGGGAGTGGCATTTCCACTCGAGCAAAATGAAAGCAAGTTGGCTGCAATTTCTGGCTGCAGCCTGGTCAAATACGAAATCCTCGGCCCCGACAGCTGGCAAAGCATTCAAGGTATCTGAAAATTACAAAATGAGGGGAGGAGGGGAGGGAAATGCATTGGAAATGTCATCAGCATGGATGAAATGCCGGAAAAGTCAAAACGTAACGAAACTTATCAGCAACTACGTCGGATACTTTGTGCAGCCAGCAGACGGCAAGCAACTTGTGTTTTAAAATCAGGGCCCAAATGGCATTCGCTTTAGGCCAACTAGACACGAGCACGTTGTGCGCATTATATTAATTTTGCAGCTCGGATGTGCTAGTCATGATTTACAGCACTTGAAATACACTTATTAACAGCGCCAAGAGCATAATTTACATGTTAACACTTAAACGCACTCCCCTCGGGTCCTGTCTGACCTTTTTTCGTCCTGCATTTTGGCCCCTTTCGCTTGCCCCACAGCTTGCCGCATGCTGCAGTCAACTATGTGCAAATTTATGTCTGCATTTTGGTTTACACGCAAAAAAAAACACAACAAAAATCGCCACACTTAACGCATCTGCTGCCCCCCTTCCCCTTCCCTAGGCTCGACCTGCCCCGCAAAATTAAAATAAGCGTAAATTTTGCAACAATTGCAAAATGTTCGCAGCCGAAAACCCGAAGGTAAAAGTAACACTTGCAAGTTTTTACTGCTTATTAAAATTGGCTACACTGCGAGGAATCAAAAGCAGCTTAATATAAATTTCCTTTTTTTTTGAGACAACGAAATAACGAAAATATTTAAAAAATGTTAAGATAGATATAATAATATAAATAAATATATATAAATATTTATATAAAATGATAATATGAACTTATCAATTGATTGATTCATATGATTCGTCTTAGCCTGAATTTTATAGTATAATAATATAATATAATATAACTAACATAATATATGTTAGTACAATATATCCAGGATAAGAATATGTCTTATTATTTTTTAAGTATAGAGTATAAATATAAAAAATATCTATCAAAAAAGATCACTTATTCAAAACGAATTTTCTCTTATTTTTGGGGGCAACGAAATAAAGAAAATATTAATAATATGTTAACAAAAAACACTATAATATTTATGAATAGTTAATATGACATTTAATGTGAACTTATTAATTGATTGAATGCATTTTAGGCTCAATCTTATAGTATTAAGGGTATAGCATATAGTGCAATTAAATACATATATCATAGTTCCATATCTAATTAAATAATATGTCTTAATGTTTTAATTTTAAGTGTAGAGCACATTTATAAAAATTTATAATGAAAGAAGCTAACTGATTAAATAATCACAAACATCTTTAAATTAATCAACAGATATAGTCCTGGGATTTGAATAAATATTCTAAAATATATAAAAATATTCCAAATATGCCCAAGGGGTTATTAAACAACTTTTATTAAGAAATAGTGTATTACTATAAGTGTATATAGAGTAAACCCATTTATAGTTGTTTATATAAAAGTTAATTTTAAGCATAAAGATTGAAGAACAAATATATGTATATATTGCATATTACAAAATAGAATTAAAAATTCATATTTTAAATTATGTTTGCAATATATGACTGCATTTAGATAAAGATCTAATTTTTGTCACAGTTATAATAATTTCTTTAGCAATGTTTTATCTAAAAAACTAACAGTCAAATAGTTTAAATGCTTTATGTATAAATACGCACAGTGTACTTGGCTCATTTAAATCATTCTCAAGTCCCATACCAAAGAATGTGGCTTTTTACAGGGGAGCCCTTTTGGCTCATTTCTGTCTCCCTCTCGTTCCCACTAACTGGCTAAGTGTGTGCATAAGTAAGCTGGGGGTCTTGGCTGGGCTCGGAGTTCGCTGGGCGCTTAACCACTTACACATGTTAGTCCATAAGGATGCACATTACGGGCATTTGAGGACACTCGAATGGGACAGCGGTCAACAAGGTGGACACACAATTTGTGGCAGGACCTTTGAACGCCGCCAGCCGCTGGCCAAGAACAAACAAGAACCAACAAAAAAATGACCTCAATTTATCTTGTAACATGGGCTTTACGAACATTCTGCGGCTTGAATTTATGTCTGCGTTTGTGGCTGGGCAACTTTAAAGGTTCAGGCTCCAGGGTACTTACTGACAATTGTTGTGCCATGACAAATTCAATCAAAAAAGCAAGTCCTGGCTGGCGGAGGGAGCTAAAGGAGGCGGATGTGCAGCTTACATGGATTGCTGCTCGGCTTGAGTTTCAGCTACAGCTACTCCAAATGCCAAATGCTGCGATGCAGTAAAAATGCTAAAGCTGACAACAAAAAGATACACAGCTACACAGCCACAGATACAGTATCTGAAGCTCGACAAACGTACGAATGCGCAGAGCTGCATCATTAATCATTCCAGCCAAAAGGAAGACAACGACCGAGACGTTGCTGCAGACGGAAAAGAAGGCGATGACGACGACGACGTCGTTGAAAAAGTCAATTTCTCATGAAAATATATTTTGTATCTGTATCTATTTGCAATGCGTCTGCAACGAATCTACAAATGAAGAGAGAAAAAGAACAACGTGGCATTTTAAACTGGAGCCACAGTTGCGCGTATCTATTTTATTGGCCAGTGCAAAAGCGAAACGTGGCTTAAAGCTTGTTGCCAATCCACAGGGCGTCCGGCACTTTGAGGGCCTGCTGATTAGCTGCCAGGCGGGAGACAAAGGACTGGCCAAGTGGATGTCTTCAATCATTTAATTGTGCGCTTGATTGACATTCATGCGAGGAGTGAAAAGCATTTCCTGGCGTCTAACCATTTGCTCTGGATTAGTTTTAATTAGGGCCTCAATCCAAAAGGGTTGCTAGCAACAAAATATTGCGATACCAAGTGGCAAGTGGGATGAGCAAAGGGGAAAGGAGAAAGGGGGCGTGAATGCTTTTACTGCTGAGCTGCCAGTTGCAAAGATAAATTAGAGAAATATATTTAATGACTTTTCATGACCAGCAAATGTCAACAAACAGAACATTTACAGAGCAGTCACAACAACAACACAAACAATGATAACAAAACTATGCGCAGTGTGGATTGTTGATCCAAAAACGTTAGGACTCTGCTCCTTGTTGTTGCTGCTGCCACTGTTGTTGTTGTTGTTGTTATTGTTGTTGTTGTTGTCGGGCCGCACTAGGTGTGAAAATTGTTGATTAATGTTCGGTTTCCGAAGTGTCATTGTTAAAACTGCATATTCAAAATTGTAAGCGAATGGACTTGACTTCAAATATGAACAAATATTTAAGAACTTTTAATAAATGCTCATGTTTAGTCGCGTTTTAAACAGCTTAATATATAGATGAGGAAATTGTAATACGAATAAAATAAGTAAAAGCTATTATTTCCTGCAATTTTCAACACAGATATTTAAAATATTTGATTAGCCAATTATTTAAGTTAATTTTATTATTACACAATTGAAAGCCAATTTAAATTCAAACATTCGTATTGTAGAAAATGCGATGAATATAAATAAGGTGAATGATGTCTCAAACCTCTTATAAATTTATTCTCTAAAGCATGTTTAACATGATATAATTTCGCAACAAATTTCAACAAGAATCTTATTTAAATTTCTTTTTGTCAGAGCTTTCAGCAGAGCTTTCACATTAATGTGCTTTCAAAGCTCTCAGCTAGTTTTTTAATGCTTCTTCAATAAAAACTAATTATTTTCAATTTAATGCCCATTCGACCCACACAATAATGCATTATTTTACAGTTTTAATGCTGTAAAGATTATTCAATTTTTTAGTTAAAACAAATAAACCCAAATCTATTTTTCTTTCTTTTAACCATTCGAATCAAAAAGCCATTAGGCTGCTTTTTGGGCCCTAAAGAAAAGGAGCATAAAACAAAATAAATTGTGTTATCCGCTTAAATATGGTCACATTTTTTTTATGATTTGTAAAAAAGTTAATTTTTTTGGTTCAGCACGTTTTAATTTAGTTTGTGTTAGAGAGGAAGAGAGAGAAAATCATCATTGAATCAAGTTGAATACTTTAAAGCGGCTCAAATTGAAAAACTTTCAACATGGCTGGCACAACTATATATTTATATACATATGTATATATATAAAATGTATATTTTTCATAAATTTCGTTATATATAGATGCGCATGTGTCTGAAAAAGAAAGAAAGAAACATTTCGTCTCGTCGCGTCAGGGAAATATGAAAGCTGTTGGTAAACTTTTATGCAGCGCCTAAGCCCCTGGTCCACAGTCTCTGCCCCGCCCCCGCGCCCGCCCCCTGCCCCTGGCTGAGTCTCCGGTCTGTCATTTTGGCCTGGCGCGCATTGCCTCAGCCATGGCTCAAATATGAAATCCATCAGGGATGCTAAGAGCTGTCAATCAAAATCAGCGAGGGAAACTTTTTCATCGTTCAACAAAAAATTTACATTTCCCTTTATATATGTATATTTTGTATTTTTTTTTGCATCGCTCTCTTTCGCTTTGCCTCTCTCTCCTTTTCCCCCTGCCTATTCCGGGGTGGATCTAGATTAAGCTGAGCATGTTTGGCCAGATTGAAAGCGAATTAAAAATGAAAATTAAAGTAAGGCCGTCGCATCAATGCAAAATTAATGCCATTTTAAAAAGTTGGAATTTTCAATTCCAGTTCCAACCAAATGCGATTACAGCAAAGCACCTTGAAAAGCCGTCTCCACCTAATATGAAGAAGTATTTGAACAATCTCCTTTCCACTGATACCATTCATAGTTTCAAGCGTGGCAAAAGTGCCATGAAAAGCTGCGCAGCTTTTCGCAATGTGGAGCTGACCAAGGCAGAGGGGGGGAGGAGGTTCCCGAAGGGAGCTTAACAATAGCGATCGCCAAGACCAGAGTATGAAAAATTGTTGCTTAGGGTTGCCGCCGTGCGCACACAAAGCTGAAGGCCAACAAAATCAGCTTAAGATCGCCAGCGGACAACTCTTTGAATACACTCAAAGCATGAATGAATGAATGCCGGCAGCAATGGCCGACGGCCATGATTAATCAATATATTGTTGTTTGGTTGGGAGTGCAACAAAAGCGTCGCCAAGTGGCGGAGGCGGCACAATGTGGCACAGTTTCTTTTTTTTTTTTTTTTTTTTTGGCCACGGTTTCAGTTTCGGTTGCCGCATTTGACAGATCAACGCGCGCTGACAGCTTTGTGTTGTCCAACTTGTTGTTGTAGTTGTTGTAGGGTTGCCATTGAGCAACGTTGAGCATAATTGATGATGCGGCTTTGGCTTTTGAATTTCAGTGTGTATTTTTTTTTAAATATTTCTTGATCGCATTGGCTTCACGCGAGTCTACAAAAATGTTGCGCGCTTTTGTTGTTCGATCGCAGAAGCGAATAGAAGCGAATAGAAGCGAATTTGAGTTTGTTTGTTTGATCGCATCGGCTACTGTTTATGTTCACGCTTTATTACCCGCTGATAGGTGAGTGAGTGGAAAACCTGTCCAGACCTGTCCAGCAGACAGCACTCCAACACAATGGCGGGAAGACCTCTAATTAGAATTGCGCCGGCAACCGAATATTGATTGTGCCCGGTTTGGTTACCAAACGTATAATGAACATAAGGAAATCAAACAGGATATACAATTTTGGAATTTATTATATATACTACTAATACTTAAATATTTATACATTTATATTTCTCATTTTTTTGGTGTACTTATTATTTGAATGAAACCTATTTTGTACGAGGAAAACAATCTGAGGCATGAAAAAGATATGCAAATCTCTCCAGATTTTTATGAATTTTTGCAGTTTAAGTTCTCTTATTTAATTTGCCAGACCCAAAGTGTCTCCAAAAGAATTTTGTAAGGGATAAGGTTTAGCACTACTATTAAATTGACCAAAGCTTTTTATATAAATTATGTGCTTTCCTAAAGTTAAATTCAACAGACACATAAAACAATATTATTTAGTATACGAAATTCTATTTATGAAAATATTATCTAAAGTTGCTGTCAAATTAATATTAATTTAACAATACTTTCAAATGTTTTCTCAAAGCTTTGCTAAAATGTTTGTCAAATTTAACACAAACATTAAAATAAAACATTTGGCATGAATATTTTAATTTTATTTCAAAGCAATCTAAAGAGAGGCCAATTAAAATTGTACTCTTAGTTAAAAGCAATTAAATTTATAAATAATAAATTAATTATGTACTATTCTTAAAAATTAACTTGGAACTGCCTCAAAAGCATTTAGCTTAATATTTGTTTTTTGAAGCTTACTTTATAAAATTATATTTATTTAGCTGTTTTTTAACACAGATTTCTTGAAAGTTAAAAGCAAAAATTGCCAATTTTGCATTACTTGGCAAATGGTCAAAGCGCCTCAAAGTCATTGCCATTGTTTGAAGATATAAAAATTTATTTTTCTGCTCGATTTGATTCACATTAAATAAGCTGTTCAAAACGCAAGTAATTCTCGGGTGCTCTGCGAATGAAATGCGGCAATCATTTTCTGGTGCAGGACTTCAGATATCCGTGCCGGGGATAAGAAAAGCGCGGACTCATGGCCAGCTCGGGGCAAATATTCCCGAGGAAATTGCCGCATACCACAAGGGCGAGGACGCGGCGAGTTCAACCTGTGGCCAGTTGGCATCATGGCATTTCCGTGCCCGGGGCCATAAATGGCGAAATACGTGTAAATAAGATTGCGCATGTATTTGGCGGACTAGCCAAGCGGATGGGGCCCAGTAGAAAAAGAAGAAGAAGCAGAAGAAACTTTGCCTGAAACAACAACACAAATAATGCCTCATTTTTTCTTATCGCGGCAATAAAGCAGCATAAACGCTTCATTTCCATTTGTCTCGCAACTGAATCGCCCTTAGCCAACTTCAGAGACGGCAGCGTCACTTTTAGCCATGTTTGCTGGTCAGAGAGGGGCAGGGGCGGGGCTGGTGGGGTTTGCTTGGTGTTTGGCCACCCAGTCGGCGACGCCGGCTGTCCACATCAGAAGGTTTGCCGAAGAAAAAAAAATAACAGCATGAAAAAAAAAACACAGCAGAAAAGAAATAAAAACCGTTTACACGCCAAGCTCAAGTTTCTTTCTTTCGCTCTTTCTTTCTTTCACTGCTTCTTCTTCTTCTTCTTCTTCTTTCTGCTTGCAATTTTGCCCTGTTCTCTGTTTCGTCATTTCTTAGCCCGCTAATGTTGTTGCCGCATTTTTATCGCCCGTAAGTTTTGCTTATTTTAAACACGAACACCGCAAAACAACTACAACAACAATAATAACAGCAACAACAACAACAACAACAACAACCGGCGGCACAATATTCACGGTAAATAAAATAAAAAACAAAAGTCACTTCCGCTGCGCCAAAGGAAAACGCGAAAAGTCTGCAGACGACGACGGTGGGCAGTGCCCCCATCTGAAGAACTGGGGAGCAGCCAAAGAAGTCTCAACAACAACTTCTAATTAGATGAAAAACAGTCGCAGATATTGGCATTAAAAATTCTAAAAATAGACTAAACTTTAAAAACAAAAAAAAAATACACAGCTTAAGCAAACACGCAAGGGAAATCGTACAAAATAATAAATAGTTATATGAATTAAACATTAATCTAGTTAAAGATGATGAAAGATGTAGTAATAATAATAATAATAAATAAATAATAAATAATGCAACATTGTAAGCTTTTTATTTAATTAAAGTGTGCACACAAACTATTATTAAGTTTAACTGATTTAACTTTTACTATAATAAATAGTTACACACTGATTACTCTATAAAAACAGGCTCTGCTAGAAGTCGTATTACACATCTAGTATATAATTAGACTCTTACTAAATGACATCCGCATACTTTGTGTGGATAATTGTGTGCTCTTAATACAGAACTTAATAGCAAAACAAATTGCCATTCCCACGTGCAATTCAATTTGTTTATGGCCAACCATTAGGTAGTTGGTCAAAAGACCATCAATAAAGCTATCAGCGCGATATGCACATGAAAACAATATTTAAAACTATGATAAATTTTAACTCGATGGGCTAATTGACAAGCCAAAAGCAGCTGATATAAAGTATATACATAATGGTATATACATATATGTATATATATGCATATATATTTATATGTCTGTTTGCGTTTGGTAATCAACAAGTTTGTCTGGGCGCAAATGCAAATTAATTAGCGAGCTGCGAGCTGCGAGCTGCGAGTTGTGGCTGCTTTAATTGCGATCCCAACCAAACCCCTCAAGTGGCCACACGGCGTATGCGTGTTGCATGCAGCAGAGCCCGTTAATTGAATTTAGCCCGGTGTCCGCATGCGTAGAACGGCGCAGCTGTGGCCGAAGAAGAAGAAGAAGAACGCCGTGTTGGAGCCTCCAATTTGCCACAGGCGCCGCCTTTAAATTTGAGTTATGGCAACCAAACGAGTCAAAATGCGTATTCACAAACATATTTATGAGTATGTTTCGAGTACTCGCTGCGTAAATTTTGTCCCCGAAAAAAAAAAAAACAAAAACAGGCTGCGGTAGTTGGTAGTTGGTGGTGTTATCGCTGTTGTTGTTGGCCAATATAAACCCTGCAGTCTACTGTGCTTCTTACAAGACATAAATCATCTAAATCACTCGAACATGCAGCTGCCCCAAAACGCTCGACGCTCCCAGAGCCAAAGACATTAAATAAATCGCTGGCTGCCAAATGTCTCACATACGATTTGCCTAAGCTAAACTCCTTTTGGCAAAAGTTTTGCAACATTTTCAGAGCTGCCTTATGGCTGTTCCCCCCCCCCCCCCCCTCAGCACCCCTTCCCGAGTTGTTGTCCTGGCCATGTCAAGTGCATGTGTATCCGTACATTACACACAGGTGGCGACATATGCCAAATGTCACATAGTTTAAGCTACACTCGGGCCTGGGTATATATATACATATATCATTCATGTTGCATGCCCCAGCCCTTCAATTTGTGTGCGTGTTGAAGGCATTGAATGTTAAGTATAGATATCAAAAGTTTATACCATAGGTCCAAAAAATATCAAGTATATCTTTGATATTATTAGTAAGCAAATATAAAAAATAATTACTTCTATTTCTATGCAGAGTAATTTTAATTGGGAGATGAACTTAAAATGTTATAAAGTTTTTTTTTAATATTTATAATGCTTCCAATATTTGTTAGAAGGTATTCTTTGTTTAATTTTGAAGACTGGAAAGATTTTAAAAAACAGCACAACTATTAAATAATACACAGCTGTAGATACAGATATCCTAAGTTTATACTATAGTTCTTTAAATATATCAAGTATATTTTTGATATTATAAGTAAGCAAAGTTTACGACACATAAAAATAATTACTTCTATTTTTATGCAGAGCAATTCTAATTGGTAGAAGAACTTCAAATGTTATAAAGTTTTTTTTTTTATTTATAATGCTAGCAAAATTTGTCAAAAGATATTGCTTGTTTAACTTTGAAGACTGGAAAGATTTTAAAAAACAACTCTACTATTAAATTAAACACAGCTGTAGATTTACTAAGCAAAAGGTAAAATTAAGTATTTATATAAATTTCTTTTTAAATTTCTATTTAGGCTAACCCCAACCAGCCTAGTTAAAGTCCTTAAAGCTGTTGCTTTCGACAAGTTGGCACGTGAAATACGCGCTGAATGCCCATTTGTCCTTGTATCAGCGTTAACGCCACTACCGAATCTAGGTTGACTTATATACTTCCGCTTCCGGCAGCCAAAACATACGTTCCAGCTCTGCTTTAGCTGTTTTTCGTCGTATTTTATGGCGGCATTATTCTGGCCCCAGCACGGGCCCGAGCGCAGAAACAGAATTTTATGCAAATATCCTAATCAAATTCACATTTTGAAGTTCAACTGTTTTATCCAAAACTTTTACCTAACAGCTAACGCCCGCAAAGCTGCCGTCGACTGCGACGCGTGTTCTGAACGCCTTCAACCCCGCCCCCTTTGTGACGATGCCACCCATTTTTAATTTATTTCCACTTAAAAAACGAAGTGCACGACGAAAAACCCAAAGAAATAGAAAGACATAGGCTCAATCCTGCAACCCTCGGTTCACGGCGCCGCATCCGCAGCCTCATCCGCAGCTCGCATCCTGTGCGTGCGTCCGGCGGAGCAACTGCGCGGGGGAGGGGGAGGGGGAGGGGGAGCTTTGGGCTGGCGTTATCGGGCGGTTGGGCGAACGTTTTGTGTGCACACCACTGCGGCAATATCCTCATCCGCCCAGAGGGTTGGGTGGGTGGGTGGGTTCGACTCTTCCATATTTTCACTTATCACAGATCCCTTACCCAAAAAACTTAAATCCGCATGTCGAAAGCGATTAAACAGTTACCGCTGGCTGCTGAAATGGCTGCTTCTTCATTTGTTCGGAATTAAAACAAAAGCAGCCAAAGGATAAAATTAGTCACTGTGGTGACAGTAATTCAGAGCCCATCTACCCATCTCTCTTACTCACTCTCCCTCTCTTTCTCTCTCTCACTCTCTCTGCTTGTGCAGTTTCATGCAGGAGTGGATTCCGTGAAAGTTGCCGCTGTGGGAATTCGTTGCGCCACTCGGCAACAACTGTGCAACATTCGGTGGCATCGGCTCTGCCAAGTGATTAATTGCAATTTAAACGGTTTCAATTAAGGCAATGCGCATCTTTCTGCAGCAGCAGCAAACGCTTTTTGTTGCTGTTGCTGCTCCTCTAAACTCGTAATATCAATGGAATTGATGGAATTGACAGACAACTGCTGCAGCTGATGTTGGCCAACAGATTTTGTTTTATTTTTATTTTTTTGTTTATTTATATCCCTTGGGAAAAATTAATGAATGATTTGCCTATGTTAAATTGAAGGGAAGTGCACTTTAAGGTGAACTAATCCGAGGCAGGTGTAATTATTATTGTTGCATGAGATTCGATTATGCAAGAAAGTTGTAAATTCGTTGTGGCAAGGTGGCTTTAAAAACAGTCAAGGTAAATGTGGGAGATTAAGAGGAAGTCTCTTTGAGAAATTGAAAATACTTTGTATGTTGTGCAGAAAGTTTTTAAAAAAGGTTTAAACTTCTACTATTCTAGACAAAATTATTTAATTGCTTTTATAGAATTAGTTGTCTATAAAATGTATTAAAAATTTATTTAAAGGGGTTTGCGCATCAAATCCAAGAAATAAGTGATTTAAAGATTGCCTTTTGTAAAACACCATATCATATATTAATTCCAACTATTTAATATCTGACCATCTTATCAATAAAGTAATATGAATTTAAAAGTAAGCTTAAAAGTTTAATTTAAGTTGTTGTATATTATAACAGAATAATTAAGTCTATTGCAAAGATTAAAAAAAATGTATAAAAAAAATAGAAAAAAACAACCTTATAAAGAAACCTTGTTTCAGTTCATTTTTACTGCACTTTAAGTAAGTATTTCAATCCCTCACATTATCATTCACAAATTCGTCAATATTTCTAGTATCTCTTTAACATATGTTTACAACTTCCATCCCTTACACTGTGTGTGTGTGTGTTTATCTTATACTCTCTTGTTCTGGGCACCGCCCCTTGAGCAGTTGTTGCCATGGTCAAGACACAACAAGCCCAAAGTGCAGCCAAGGATTAATTTCTAATTTCGCCTAATGCGACCGCCAAGTGTTTCAGTTTGTGTTTACATTTTTGTGGGTGTCGTGTTTTTGTGTTTTCCTCTAATTTACCTTGATAAAATGATGCCACTGCCAGAGTCAGAGCCAGACCCAGTCCCAGTCCCAGTACCACTCCAATTTCCATTTGGAAACCCATTCCCACTGTTTGTGTCCCTTCCCATGGCCCAAATGCTGCCCTACCCCCAGGCTGTCTCCGTCTCGGCCTCTAAATGCAGCCCGGTCTCCGACTCCGTCTACGACTCCGACCTGGGCTGGGCTGGGCTGGGCTGGCCTTCGGGCCCACATGCTTGCCACCATCATTAATCATGACGTTTCAGCTCTGACACATTTGTCCGATCGGCAGCAGCGGCGGCCACTGCGGCGGCGACTACGCACAATTGTAATGAAAACGTTTTCCGAGGGCTGCCACGTCGAACGTAGACCTAACCGGGAGACAGACAAGCGGACAAACAGACGAACGGACGGACGGACGGGCGACGACACGTCAATAGACAATGGAAGTCGACAGTGAGAGAGAGAGAGGGAGAGGGAAAATGAGATGAGCAAGTTGAAGGCAAATATTTTCACAATGCGACCACAGCACAGCCCACAACATTCAGTTGTAAATATTGGCCAACTATTTACGAACTATTAGCCACACTTGTGGACAGACTAATTGCAGTCAAGACAGAACAATTTGTGGTCAAGAAGGGATCTGTTTATAGAGGGAATTGTAACATTTTGTAATATATTATGGTAATATATCTATTTAAAATATTTTTAAATAAACTTTCTTTGACTGCTTTTCGTATTAAGGCAAATGTTGTAACTAAAAGCTTTAACTATAAACATATATATAAATAGTAAATGATAGTTGCATCTTTGTGCCATGCAATATATTCCCGTCATGTCAACTGCGCCTTTGGCCAGGCCAACAGCCAATAAGGTAAGAGCTATGCTGTCCTTTGGAGTGGGTAGGAGTAGGACGAATGGGAGGTGGGGGGCAAGGGCTGGTCGGGCATATGCTTCTGTGCAAGCGATACAATAATTGCTTTGGGCCGTCGTCATCGTCATTGTTGCGGCTTTGGCATGAATTACAAATAAAAAAAAAAACAACATAAAAAAGAAACAACGAAACAAGAATTCAGTATACAAAACCCGCCATTCATTTCATAGCCGGCGTTTGCAAACACACACGCACACAGTGGCCTCTGTGTATTTACACACACGACGCTGTCATGCAATGTTCACAGGGCCTCTGAGCTGGAGTTGACCAGGCTAACGTGTTCAGTTCGATCAGACAACAGCACCACAACCACTGACACCACCACCACCACTACCACCAAGAAGGTGACCGTTGTGTGTCTGTGTGTGTGTTTGTGTGTTTGTGAGTGCCTCAATCATGTAATTATTTCCTCCGCAACCGCTTTACCAATACCAAAGCCTGCGTTGACCAACACATGCACACGGCTGTCGACAAATGGTATTACAAGTGGGGCCAACTTGGCAGGCATTACAAAAAGAAAAAAAATACAACAAAAAAAACAACAAAAAATATAAAAAACTGCCGAAACTGGTAGCGTGTTTCGCTTTGAGTTTTGTTCTTTCTTTTTGTACATTTTTTTACGCTATGCAAACAACCAAACAGAAACAGAACAACTCGGAAATCAAGAAAGAAGAGCTGCCAGACCATTTGACGAACTCTTAATGCTCTGGCAGAACTATAAGATATTTAATATATTTAAATAATTGAATATTAGACTAACACCTTTTTGCTAAGAATCACTAAGTTCATCATAAAAAAGTCTGGGTTCAAACTCAGTTGAATAAATGCCAAAAACAACTTAAGCAAATTATTTATTAAGAACTGCTTTATATAAATATACTTTATATTTTCTTCTTACGAATTTTTTTTTTAATAATATATATGTACATATATGTCGCAGCTTTAGCTTAAAGTTTAGTTTTAATTTTATAATCCTAAAGATTTTGACAACATATGCATATTAAACTGTTTATTATGTTTCTGGTAAAGTTTTTGTTAGTCAAAAGCAATTTAAATCTGGTAAAAATAAATAAGTTAAATATAAAAAAATTGGTTCATAATTGAGACATAAACAAATTATGTATATTAACCAATTTGAAGACTAGCCAAGCGAAATATTCTTTTTAATTAACCTAACTTTCAGTTTAAGTATATAATCAACATTATGTGTTGGTTTGTGGGTCTGAAATAACTTTTACAATTTAATGTTAATGTTAAATATTTAGTAAGCAGATAAACTATATATGAATATGTTAGATATCATTTGTGTTGGCTATCTTCTCAAAGTACAGGCGAAAACATGAATTAGTATTAAAAAGAGCAGAGAAATTTTAACTGGTATGTAAATTTATTTAATATGTCTTAAGGACCAGTGCCCTTAAATATTAACCTCACATTCTTAAACTAGTGAGCTAAAAAACTGCTCTGAACTATTGGTAAAAACCTTTGCAAACTTCATCACAAAGTTGCTTTATCTTCGATGGTTTGGTGAGTGTATAAAAACTACAACAAAAAGCGACAACAAAAAATAAATACACAGAACAGTTTGTGGATGTGGCAGAGACCTACATGCGAGTGTGTCTGTGTGTGTGTGTGTGTGTGCGAGACACAAAAAACAGTTTCGTGTTTTTGTTACTCAATTTAATTCAGGTAAAATATATATATGTATATATAAGTTTTTTTCTCTTAAACTTTGGTCACGAACATGAAAAAGCGTCGTTTCCGTCGAATTGGTCGAAAATGGTTGACTGAAATGGTTGATTGGCTCAGTTTTTGGACGCGTCTCGGCCTCGGGGAGACGCCGCCGTCTAGACGAACCAAGTTTCAATACAAAATGGCAGCCAACTAAACTCAACTGACAACGAGTGGAAACCCAAAAAAAAAATGAATATGAAAGGAAAACTGCAATTCCCAAAAACAAAAACAAAGCGAAGAAAAAAAAAGATGTAATTATGTTTATCATAATTTCACTCTTAATGCTTTTATCTCAGCTTTTGCAGCTTGTGTTTTGGCCCCATTCAAACAAGGCTGAGAAAAAACCAAGACAACGGAAAATTAAAATGGCCAAAACGAAGTGGCTTAAATAGGTAGCTGTTTCATTTGCGGCTCTTTGCATAACCTTCGCGCAAAACAAAAACACTTTTCAGCCCCCGTTCGCGTCTAATAACATTTAATTATGTTTGCGGTCTCAAAAACAACGTTTGCAAAACCCATTTTGGCCTATTCCATATATATATATTATTTTTTGCTTATTGGAAACTCAATTCGAACTCAAACGAATGCAATTTGCCGCACTTTGGTAGCCAATTTAAAAATGTTGTGGTTTCGATGTTGCGCAGTTGAAAGAAACAAACAATTTGTACTTACTTATGGAGTTATCACCTGAAAAATAAAAGAAAACAAAAAAACGTTAATCAAAATTCAGTGTTTAATAAATTTTTGTTGGCTTAATCCTAATAGTATTTTATTGTGATATTAAAATCAATTATGTTATTAAGTAAAAATGTTTCAAGTGAAGGTTTAATTTTGTTTAATATTGCCAAATTGGGGGCAGCTTAAAAAAGGGGTTTTGTAAATAAAAATCTTTGCTAAAATTATGTAATAATATCTTTGTATTTTTTATTTCTTTTAATCAAGAAATTTTAATATAAGAAATTTTGAAGCAGCGATCCAATATATGCCTTAATATATATATATAAAATATATATATATATAATTTATACAAGTAAGAGTTGAAATTTATCAGTTTAGAATTTATTTTTTCTGAATATTTTATTTATAAGAATGTTTTTTTTGTATCAATTTACTTTAAACTAAGTTAAGCTTTTCGTATCGAAGAAAGTTGAGAGAGCCTCAACTTAGAAGAAAGTTTGTGTATACTGCGAATAGTTAAGTTTGTGGCTACTTGCTGACTACTTACTTATGAAATTGAGCACAAAAGTGGAAAATAATTAACCCCAACTTGGGAAGCGGAAGTTTCAAGTTGTTGCCACTGTTGGGGAAGCTGCATGCGACCAGATAGGGCAACACATGCCACGCCATGCAGCACGTAACGAGCGGTCAAGAAAGTGGCCGGAGCTGGAACTGGAGCCGGACCCGGGCCGCTTCCGGAGTCAGCGACATCAGCAAAATACTAAGCAAAGTAATTGAAAAGTTAGTTTGCCAGGCCAAAAGCTCTTTAAGCCAACTCTCTAGCAGGATGAGAATGTCTCAAGGCAGCTGCTTGTCTGGCAGTACATTATTTGCACAAAACTGAAGCAGGAGCGCCCAACCGAAATATCAAAGGAGTAATCGCTGATGGGGAAAATATTCGATGAAAATAAAATCATGCGCTCGGAAATAATAGCGTCTGGGCTGGCAGTTAATACTGGGCCTGGGAGTGTGGAGCCAAATAAATATTGCCTCGGGCATGATTAGCAACTATGCGTATAGATAATAAGTAAATATGAGTATTTATATTTTGCTGCAGATGAATATGACTGGCAATTTAATTTATATGTATATAGATATGCAAGAGTTGCTTGAGAAACAATATTCTTTAATTTAGCCAAGTGTTTTCTTCCATTTAAAGTGAGCTTGCTTAATTGAAAAACAAGAAGAAGAATATCCGAATGTAAGTGAACTTTAAAGTTGTTTTCTTACGGGAACACAAAGCCCAAGTCTCAGTCCAAACCAGGGCCAGTTTCCGAGGGAGACGGAGAGGCAATGGCAACGCCTTGGTCAGTTCAAAATGATATCGTTGTTGTTGTGGTTGTTGTTGTTGTGGTTGTTGGCTGACTGACAGTAGGTGTGACCAGTCTACTCATTCATTCTGACAGTTTTCCCACCCACTCTTGCACAAAACGCAATTTGTTGGATTGTAGGTTGTGCCCTCTAAGCACGAAAGGTAAAAGTGCTGGCCCTAACTAAACGAGTGTGTGTGTGTGCCTGTGTGTGTGTGTGTGAACAACCACCGCTAAGGCATTGCCTAGAGGCTGGGCGGAGGGGGGTTGAATAGTCGCTTGTGGCGCCACAAACAGCATTTTTCGCAGTCGCCAGTCGCGTGTCTCTTTTTTCCTGGTTTTCTCTTTTTTTAGGCTGCGCTTGCAACTAATTTTCATTTCCAGCACAGTGCACCTTTTGGCGCTGGGGAAATCTTATTAAAAAGTGAACAGTGCGATAAAATTGAATTTGCATTCAAAAGCCATTAACCGCAGCAGTCGCCTGGTCGTCGTTGTTGTTGTTGCCATTGACAGACGGCGTCCTTGCAGCCACAAATTAAACAGGATGTGAAGAAAGCGAACGAGTCGCACGAGCAGCAGCTTTAAAATCGAAGTCTGCAATTTGTGAATTTCCTGTATTTAAAATTCGCGCATGCAACAACAACAAATTAATATTTCACGCACATTGGGCATTTAAACAGCGACAGCTGGCCAAAAAATATTATTCATTTTTCCCAATTTTCCGTTCTACGTGCGACAGTTTTAAATCGTTTTACGTTTTTTTAAATGCCGCCACTCAGGTGGAAAAATATTATTATTTTAATTGCATATCAATTTCATGCTCTTTAGTAAAATATCAACGCAATTATGCGAATGGCAATTTGTCCATTGATCTGAACGATGCGTTTATTGCAAACACACACACACACAATACGCACACACACTCACATTCCCTCAATTGACATTCAAAATGAGAGCTAAACGTGCTCCAATTAGATGGAGCAGGGAAGCATGTAACCATGGAGGTGAGTGGGCTAATGTGACTCCAATTGGCTGTTCATAAATGGCCCACTTATTTTCATTTTCATTTTTATCTGCCGCCCATGTACGAATATCAATTAATAACTGCCGCCAAGCACACGGTTGTAATTACACTCGATACTCAGTATTCAATACTCGATATTCGCTTGTGTTTGTTTGCACTCGTGTTATTTAGTTATTTATTTAATTATTTATTTATGCACAACAAATAGCTCGATTTGGTCGCACAAACTAATTCAAAACAATTCAATGCAATACTTTGCCACATGCTGCATTTGTCGAGATTGGGGCAAGTATTTTTTGTTGATTTATTTATAAGGATTTTTACCCTGTAGTTTATTAGAAATGATAGTTCTAGATTCCACATTTAATAGCAAAATTGTTATATATTTCATATCTATAATTCCAATACTAAGCATTAATGGTGAAAATAAAAATGTTTGGAATACATTTGAACTCAAATGATGTTTTTAAAAAGAATTGTAAACACTACAAAAAAGCTAAAGATATAGTGAAAATGTTGTTCTAAGTAACGAATTGATTTTGAAGAAGCTTTTAGATAAATTCTTCATTAGAATTTGTACCCATGATTTTCAGTCAAAAGACTAAGATAAAAATTCTGCGATGAATTTTATTATTTGCACATGAATTTAGAAAAGAAGCTGTCTTTATTTAGTACAAATCTCAGAGTTTTTTATAATTACTTTTTATGTATTTAAATATAAAAATAATTAAGAATTTAAGTGAAAGTTTTTGCTTTACGAATCACAGCTTAAGTTTTAAACTTAAACTCAATTCGCTTTAACAAACTATGTCTTCAACCTAGCCAAAAATAAAGCTTTACAAAAGTCAAAACCTTTTGCAAGCTTATGTGTAACCAATAATAAAAGTTAAATGCAGCTTAAAATAAGACAACATTTTATATATATTTAAGTTGTCCCAAATAAACACATGTTCATCAGAAGAAGCTGTCAAAATGCGAACTGCGAACAAACGATTAACTGCAACAATCGATCAAAGCGCAAAATGAGACTGACATAATTATTGCAGTTGAGTAAGGGAACAGTTAAATAAACAATAACAAGAAGCTTGACATGACGAAATAAAGATGTCAATTTAAATAAGCATTGGACGATGCAAATCAATCAGACTTGCAACTGAGCCAAGAAGGGTCCTGGATTGATGTATTGGCGATTTCTGATTTGCTGCCCGACGATTTTTCGCAAACATGTCGCACAGTTTACAGTTAAGAGATGACAAATTCATTTTTAACAACAATAGCAGCAACAACAACAACAATGTAATCATTGCCAGCCATTGCAGTGCAGAAAAAAAACCAAAAATAAAAAACAACCACATGCCAAAAGCTGCCTATAAAGCAATTTCTGTCTGTCCAACAGTCTGTCCAACAGTCTGCCCGACTGTCTGCCAAGTGACGTCTGCCTGTCAGCGGTCACCCCCCGTAAACTCAAAAGTCGTAATGTGTGTATTTGTATCTTGTATCTTGTATCTTTAGCTGCTTGCAGCATGTGTGTTGCGCACCTCATCGCCCAGATAAAATGTACAAAATTAAAGATGCTGCTGCCTAAACGGAAGCTTAGCCGACCAAAGAGAAGAAAAAAAGGTCAAGTCCAAAATGATGGATGATGCCATGACACTCTCTCACACACACACACACACACACATGATGACACCCCAAAATGTTCGACAGGCAGCTGAATGAAATGGCTGAGTGACATTTTGTGCGTCTGTGTGTGTGTGTGTGTTCAGCCCTGGAAAATGTCTATTAAAATCTGCGGGGTGGTTGCCAAAAAATTCCAAAATTCCAGCTCTGTTTAAACACTTATTCTTATCTGGGGCGCAGGTAGAGTACGTGCTACCTTGTGGCAATATCCGTTGTGGCAAGCTGGAGTTTGGCGGCAAAAGTTTGGATCATAATTTTTATCTAGCCATTCATCGCATAAATAATTCTGTTAACATTTTCAACAAGCCACAAATTAAAACTACAAAGCACTAAAAATTTTGTGTGCCCGAAAATTTACGACCAACGGAATCACGTGTCATCCACGCGCTGCATGCCCCGTGCCCCGTGCCCCTTGCCCCCTGCCCCTTACTCCCTGCCCCTGCCACAGATATGACGCATGACTCGCAGGAAGGCAGGAAGGCAGCCAGCAAGGATTCGAGTTTCACGTGCTAAGCGTATGCGAATTTAAATCTGTTTGTGTGCGCATTTGAATACGAAAAGCGAAATCCTTGAAGCCTTTTTTTGTGGTTCGCTATTTGAATATAAAACAGTGGAAAGGAGACAAACACACACACACACACACACACACATAGAGACTACACACACCCCTGCTTCTCAGTCGATGACAAACAGAAAATCCATTTCACACAAACATTAGTTTTATTTAAAATCACAGACACACACATACACACACACACACACACACACGGGGCACACGACCTTTGCCTCGAGCATGTGTGCCTGGCAGTTTTCCTTGTTATCCTTGTTGACTTTTCACGCTCTTTTAAACGCCGTTAAATATTTAAACATCGCCGTCTTCTCACTTGGGGCTGCATTTATCATATTTAAATAGGGAAATGGATATAAATATTTGCTAATAAATCATCGAAGTTCGATAATAAGCTGGGAACAGATCAATGTAGAATTATTGTGATGATAAATATGCAACTGTGAACTAGGAAAGGGGACACTAGAATTGATCTATTATTTAGAGAATATATAACCACAGTTAAGACATAATTGAAATACTGTTAAATTGCATTCAAAAATTTCAGTTATGTTTTCATAATTAAATAAAAAATATGCTTCTGTATACTATAACTTATTTTACTATAAATACTTTACTATTAAAAATGATTAATTTTAATTAAAAATTAAGATTCTATTTAAAGGCTTCGGCAGCGTTTTTTATTAAAATTTCCTTCTTCTTATCCCTTTGTATGACTTTTGTAAATATATAAAAATATTTTGTTAATAATATTTTTTAAAATGATTATATCTTGTAATAATCGTTTTTATTGTCTATTCTTAAAAGGTATCTGATATATTTTTAAGCAGGAACAAACTGATTTCTTTCTGTCCAGTAAGATTTATGACTGATCATTTTTGTTCATTTAATAATATAATAATAATATTGATTGAGATTATTTACATATCAGTTAGTTGCTTTACAAATTTTTACAATCTGAAAGCTTCATCAGCTGTTATATACCCTTTATCTAAACATATACAAATATAAAAATATATTTTTTAGCAATTCAAATTAGATTTTGAAGTATGTTTGAAATTGTTAGAAATATAGAATATACCCTCCATCATTAACGCCTTAAGATACAAACCAAAAACAATTTAAATAAGATCTTTATACATTTAATGTTATTTATATCATACACTAAAAAACAATATAAAATAATTATACAAGCTGATTCTTTTGAGGAGCCCTGAAGCACGTGTGATCGCAGCATAATCCATTGCATGTTGCGGGCTATATAAAAAATTCACACTTGAATTTAAAAGCTCCGTTTTGAGTGATGGCGGGTCTTCAACTAATTAGTTTTGTTGGGCTCTACGTCTATTCGAATCAGCGGAGCGTTACGTACCGAGAATCCCGCCAGAAATCGGTGTCTGTAGTTCGTCTAATTTATGGCGTTATTTCGCAGTCATTTGTCTTTGGGGCATGTAACTCCCCCAAAACCCCCTTACCCCTTCCCTTCCCACCCCTTGGGCTTTACCTGCACTAATTGCGGTAGTTCATTGATAACTAAGCGGCGTTTTATGTAAAACCCGATAATTTATTAACTATATTACAAGTGTAAGTACAACAAGAGAGAGAGAGAAACAGAAAAAGATACAAGTTCTTCCCCGCTGTGGATTGCAATTGTGTTCACAATGCAATCGAGTGTGGGTAATGCGATTAACGGCCTGATATGCGCTTATAAATAGGTGTACTCATACTTGGCCGTACTTGCCACTAATGCCGCCAGCTCCTTTTGATAAACGCTCAACAATGCCGCTAACAAGCAATTTTTATGGCCCAAAATCCAATTCAAATGTTTACAAATCGCTTAAACTGCAAGTACAGCCAGGAGAGCGAAAGAAAGAGTGTGAGAGAGAGGGGATAGAGAGTTTGGGCTCGCTAAAAAAAAAGACATAAAAATAAATCGCGTACAAATTGAAAATAATTTCGGATTTGATTTTCCTTCTTTACGATGATGGCAAGAACAGAAAGTGGACAGAGACATTCAAATGTGGACAGCGGGTCAAACTAAGCAAAGGGAGGGGGATGGCTAAAGGAGGGGGAGGCGGGGGGTTGTGGTTTTAAAAGGACGCGGGGGGCGTCGTCGCTTCCATTTGACTAAGTACACAAGAATAGAGCGTAAAAAATGTTTATCGTCGCGCTTTTTACGGAATGCGATCCGCGGCGATTAAGTGCGCGGCTTTTGTGTCATTGTCATTGTGCCGTCGTCCTGGCCAAAGTCCCGGCGAATGTAAATGTCAATGCGGGGGATGCGGTTCCAGTTACTCCCCCCCGACTGAGTTTATTTGCTTTAAGGGGGCGGACAAAGCCACCGCAAACACCACAAAACCACCGTTAGCCCCACCGCACTCGTAATGTATTCAAATTTTCCAAGGCGAGGCCAGAGTGTCAGTGCAGTAATTTCATAAAATGCTTCTACTTTCCTTCATTTTTTTTGTTTTTGCTTTTTTTTTAAATTTAATCGTGGACAAATATTTTCTTTATTTTGCTTCTCCTTCAGCTTTTAGCTAAATGAGCGGAAATAAAATTAAATCGATACTGAACGTGGTTTAATTCTATGCCATAGTCAAAGTTTTTCTCACATTGCTTTCCTAATTTGCTGCCGCTAAATTACCAAAGTCGCACAGTGGGTTCAATTTCATGGTAATCAAATCAAATGACCAACGAAATTTATGTTGCCATCCGGCAAGTGCAAAGGAATAAAGAAAGGAAATTTACAGAGGATATTTATTTAAGAGCTGAAGTGGAAAAGGAATATGAAGAGTAAGACTAAATCACTTTTTATAGTATTTATTTTAGTGTTTAAAAATCTTGATTATGTTTTTTAATAGGGAGGATTATATTTAAGTGTTGAATTTATAGTTAATTAATTTTATTTTAAAATTGTTTTTTAGCTAGCTTAATATAAGAATAAGAATACTTCATTTGAAAATAGAGCTAAAGACCTTCAATAATACTTTAACATATTTCATATAAAAGAATTAAAAAATATTAACATCATATACAAATATTCCTTCCACTTTAAGTATTATTTTTAAGTTTTCCTTTGTTTCAACTCTTAAATTAGTTTATTTCTCTTTATTATAATAGCTACCTTGAACAAAGAAAAATGCTCCCCATTGTTTTTTTTTTGCGTTACGAATTGACCCCCAAAACATTTGCCGCACAATTTTTCACAGTTTAATTTTTATTGGGAAAAAAAACTGCGTCAGTTGGTCAAAAGTGTTTGGGCAAAGAAAAATTTTTAGCGGCACGAGCAGCATAAACATTAATTTTTCATAATTCTCGCAAAAGAAATTCTCGCTTTAAAATAATGACAAATCAGTTTGCAGATAAAGGCGCGCCACCAAAAAAAATAACGGAAAAAAAAGAAGTGTAAAAAATTGTGAAAAATAAAAATAATACGAGTTTTTCTTTTGGACAGGCGCCAGAGCACTTTTCCCGAGCTTAACTAATCGCAACAGATTTTTTTCGCAGTCACGCTGGGAAAGAAGGAAGCCCTTGGGCGTATACGTCTGGCCGGCGTTATCCTGCGGCCTGCCAATTAGAACCCTTTGTTTGTGCCCCGCAAGACGACGCACTTATCTCCATAATAAAGTCGTAACAATTAATTGCGCGACCTTTTCAATGGCCCCAAAGCCTAACCCAATCTGTGGCAAGAATATCCTTCAGATTAGGCCTTTAAAACAAACCAAATTGGGCTTTGAGCACCTTTTGTGGCTTGACGCATAATTAGTACTTAGAAATTATTTGACGAGCTGCAATTAATTTAATGTAATTCTCCATCTTCAAGTTCAGATTATTTATGGGGTTTTATATGGTGCTTAGAAGGTGGCAGGATTTTATATGATTTTTTGTAAAATCAAGCTAAGACTGTGAATTAGTTTAAATATAAATTTGTAGCTTTAAAAAAAAGGGAAACTAGCTGAACTTTTTTTGTGGGTGTGCTAAGAAATATAACTTTAAATGTGTTGATATAAATTAATGCAATGCCCAACCCTAATTTAGGGTTATTTATAGTTATCTATTGTCAGGCTATCAAAGAGATTGAAGGTGGTTTTGAAACGAGTTTCAACCAGTCTTAAATAGGAAACCTTTTCTAGAGTATATGTATTCCTTTAAAAAGAATTTAAAATTATCTTTTGAATCAGATTTGAATATGTTATATATATTATTATATTTTAAATAATAATAACCAGCTAAAAATGTTTTGCTTTAGTCAAATATGTTCCTCGTTTTATGTTGATGACGTCATAAAATTTCTTTTATCCCTAGCTGTTGAATACCCAAACAAAAGCAACAAATTTGTTGGAACTTCAGATAGATCTATCTACATATATAAGTATATATGCATAAAGTATCTATAAACACATCTCCTGAATGATATTATTGTAATTCAGCATTGCGAACGACTCCATTGAATTTTTTTCGCACTGTGTTTTGAATGAATTCAACTGTAAAGGTTAAAATTATAAATGTGCAAATGACTCATCATAAATAAAATTAATAAAAGGCAAAGCCGAAAGCTGAAAGAACCTGGGCAGGGTCAGAAGGAAGTGTGAGGAGTGTTTCTTCATTGAGAAAAAGTACAACGCATCAACATAAATATTATGATAAATGGTTTGTTATAATCATAATCCGTCGGGGGTAAGTTTCGAGTCGTGCGCTACGCATTTTTTATATATGCAGCGACGCCCCCAAACCACGGCCAGGAACTGAAACCGAAACTGGAACTGGAACTGACAGCGGGCAGGGATCGGAATGAACTGGCGCAACATATGGTCGTTGGTTGGATTATACAGATGGCGCACGAATTTGGGTTCGGATTGAAATTCAATAGGGGCGAACGACGAGTCAAGTTGCTTTTTTATTGGTTTCGCTAACTGATGTCCGCGCTGGGATTAAACGCCGCACAGAGTTTTAAATACACGCATAACAATAACTTTGAGATACTTGGCGCGTATCTTGCAGATACTTTGCGGCCCCATAAACGCTTCGTATTAAAAGTTGGCCTTGAGTGCAAGCTTTACGCCTAATTAACACTTTATTCAAGTTGAAATTTTATTGTTTCAATTATGTGAGTGAATGAGCGCCCAAAGCACCAACAACAAAACAATTTGCGTTCGAGTAACACACTCAAACACACACACACACCCACACACAGCAGCCCAACGGGGTACTTATACACCCAAAGCAACCATTTAAAACACACACTCCACACACACACACACTCACACTCAGCTCGCGAACACATTAAAATTCAGGATGCGAAACAAACAATTTGCGGTAAGCGCAACAAGCAAGTCCTTGATTTAAGGCTAGTAGGAAAGGAAGAGGCAGAAGAAGATAGAAAGAGAGAGGGAACAAGATTTATATGAACTGTAAATTGCATTACCCTTTTATATATATTTAACTTGAGATCTCTAAAATTAACTGCGATCGAGTCAGCGAATTTTTATAAGTGTATTTCAAAGTCAAATATATAAATTATTTAATAAATAGCATTATAAATATATATTAAACAATAATTTTATAAATTTAATGATTTCAATAAACTAAGTTTTAATATGTTTAAATTAAAGTATTCTTTAAAGAATTCTTTTAAAACGTAAATTTTAAATTTATTTATTTAGAAGTTTTTGTTAATATTAAATTTTATAATATTCTTAAGAGTGCAGCCCGCATATCAAATAAACATTAATTTATTGATGTCTATTTTTTTTGTTTTCATATAATTATATATTATACCATCAAGAACTCTTTGTATATTAAATAATTAATATAATATCCACCGATATCCATATATTGCAGAAATATTTATTTTTTAATTTCATAACACTCTTTTTAGTATATTCCATATATACATATTATTCCATAAAGAACACTTTTAATATTAAATAATTTAAATTATATCCACATATTAAATATTATTCCACAAATTTGATATTTTTTAATTTTAGTTTATTCCAAATATATAATCTTTGTTAAAGGACAAGTTAAAGATCATTTTACGCTGACAAAGTAATTAGGTTTTAGTAGAAAAGTAAAGATTATCTCCCGTCTCAACGATCCACAGTGGGATACTGGAAAACACTTTAAAGCAGCTATTCGGGCTGACAAGGAATTAATTTGACAACATTAACAAATTAAACTGTTAAATCAACGAACATTTGTCGACTCAACTGAGAAGCGTAACCAAGTTCTCAGTTTATCCCTCGGACATTTACAACATCATTTGTAATCCATAGCGCTCAGCAGGCAGTCCCCATGTGTGTATGAGTGTATGTATGTGTGTGAGTGTGTGTGTGTGTGTGTGAAAAGATGTATTGACCCTTCAACAAATGCTGGGCGAGTGTCGGCGCTTCGAATGCTTCACGCTATTTATTGGCTCACTTTCACTGTGGAACTGGGCGTGGGAGAGGCAACTCAGCCGCGCCCAGCTTCCAACTGTGAGATGCTCTCTCCGCCCGCTTAGTACGCTGGGGAATTTGAGAATTCGCTTGGCCACGTGCTCCGGCTTGGATTTGAGGTTACAGTTAAAACGTTTGTCGGATTAGTGTTTGCCATTTGTCAACATCAAGTTGGTGTGGCTGATATTAATTGGCATTGTATTAGTCCAAGTCAGCGATGGTCAAACACACACACACACAGAGAGAGACTCTAGTTGGTTGTGTGTTAAATGCCAAATTGTGCATTTATTACACCTTTGTCACCTTGGATTTCAGTTACTGAGCACATCATTTGTTTTTATAGACTGGATTCTATATAATTGCTTGTTAGATTATCTAAATCCATTTTTGGAAGTATGTCAAGTAATAAATTGGTTTGTTTACACTATGTTTATAAGACAAATTAAACAAATGGAATCGTGAAATATAATATATAATATATATATAAACCTCTTGTCAAATTGAGTTTCTTTTAGGTTAAACTTGCCTAAACAGAAATAAATTTTGTATAATTTGGGCATCCTTTCAAAGTACAACTGTGGCAACTTTGGGCCGGGGGCAAGTGGCATAAGTACCGTTTGCCCCTGCACCGCACGCTGTGAACGCTCCACTTGTGTCCAGTTGTGATTAATTGAAATGCTGGGCAAGTGAATGGAAATGGAATGGCAAATGTTGATAATGCACAAAATGTTGCAAATTTCCCGAGGATATATGCATGTGCAACAACAGCAACAGCAACAGCAACTGCAACTGTGAGTGCAACTGCGGCAAACTGTTGCAAATGTTGTGTCCGTTCCCATTGCCAGTTGGCTTTCAGCTTTCGGCCGTTTTCCTGCCATTGCCGTTGCAGGCCCCTTTATCGAAGAAGGGGACAGGAAAAATATTTTGACAAATGAACCTAAATAACAGGTTGCAATCGCTCAGAGCCCAGGAAGAGATGAGGGGAGACATGTGCGTGGCCCTGGACTCGGGACCTGCTGTACCTGGACAGGAAAACGTATGGCCAGACAACCTTGATACCTCATTTATTTTAAAACGTTGCCAGTCCTCAGTTTCTGTTGCACAAATGAAATCGACACATTGGGGCAAGCAGACAAGAAGTAGAAGAAGAAGAAGAAGACTAAGAAGAAGTAGAATTCATCAGTCGCACTGACGAATCGACGTCGGGCCACTCTCGAAAATTGTTACAAATGATCGCAAATAACAGATCTTTGCCGCACCGTTGCTTGGGCCAGGCCCAAACAGGGCGCGCTGTCCATCAAAGGAGCCGAATGCGAGCGAGAGGGAGGATGAGTAAGAGAGAGAGAGAGAGAGAGAGAGAGAGAGAGACAGACGCGTTGCGTGCGTTTGTGTGATCGAGTGGGCTTCAAATGAGATTGGCCAGCTGGGATTGGGAGCTTGAGCTGGAGATGGGAACGGGCGCCGTTCTCGATGCCAGACTAAATTGCACTGATTTCTTGATTAATGAGAGTTTCGCATTTTCCGCTGCTGATTGCGGCTTTTCATCTCGCCGTGGCAAACCTTTAGAGCACTCACCCTGATTGTTGTTGTTGCTGCCCTTGCGCGATGTCTTCTTCTCCTTCATCCAGGGATACTCGGGCACCGAGTCCATGCCGTCCGGCGTCTGTGGGACACCAGCGACACCAACCGGATATCCGCCGCCAGCGCCGCCAACAGGTGTGCCAATTTTCGGGCTTTCCGGACTGAGATGATTGAGAAACTCGGCCATCGAGGGCTGAGAATTGATGAAGCCACCCTCGGAGGCCATCCAGTAGGCGGTGTCCGCCGCTCGTTTATCACAGTTCGGTGCCATTTTGTTGACAAGCATCACCGCCGGCGGCGCACCCGGCGGCCCCACCTGCGGCCCCACCTGCGAACCGCCGCCGCCGCCGCCGCCCGCCGGCAACACCGTCGTCTGGCCCGTCTGCACCTGGAGCGGATTCAGCGGCGACTCGGACTTGATCTGGGCGCCCATTTGGGTGGCGTCCAACGTGCTGCATACCTCCTGCATTTTTGTTAGTTTCACTTTATTGCTGGCCCTCTTTTGTTTGCTTTTTGTTTGTTAAAGTCTTCTAAACACACGCTTTAGTCAAACACCTGGAAGGAATATACGATTAGTGTTATTTTTAATAAGTTCCGAAAGTAATAAATAAAAATTCTTAATACCTATTTAAGGTAAAGGGTAAAGTGAAAAGCTATCAGCCTTAGTATTTTTGAATAGTTTTCTTTGCTTACACAAACACTCAGTTTAATCACAAGTCTGGGATTCGAAATCAAAAAGACTTGGTTCTATTTAAAAATAAATAAGTTGGACTTTAACTTTAAATACATAATTACTTGCAGTTGTCTAACTTAATGCATTTTTTATTTATATTCTTTTTATACAATAAAGTTTTTATCACACCAAACATATTGAATAATAATTTATATTTAATTTCCATCAGCTTGAAATAAATTCATTAAATTATAAATAAGTTAAACATAGTCCAATTTATATCCTTTATATTTGTGACAAACAACAACAGCTCTAAAATTGTTTATTAACTAAATAACAAAGTATAAACTGCACATTTACTTCTATTCGATTCTAACAATTTTTTAAGTAAACACTTCGATGTAAAATAAAGTAAATAAAGTCCTTTTCCGATGGAAAATTATACATAATTAAACATGACTGTGTTATAAGTTTAGTTTAAAATTATATGCAAATTGTATTAACTAATTTACTTAAATTATTGAGAAGAATTCATTTTACATTTTTTCGATACATTTTCTTGTTTTTTGTTTGAGTTTGTATTCCAACTAACTGATTTGTGATGGCCAAAATGGCCGTCGGCTAAAGCAAATACCAATCAGAACTTGAATTTGATTTCGAAACAAATATTTACAACATTCAAGTCCAATTGCTGAAGGCAATTAAAACTCATAATTATTTATAATAATATATTATTGGTGTTAAGTATAAGCTGAAATTAAGGAACTGTTCGTTAGAAATTATGCTTAAGCAAACATAAATAAAATAATAAGAGAACTAATAATATTAAATATTCAAAATAAGCCACAACGAAGAATATTTATTTCCTAAAAGCTTTGAGCAATAAGCTAAAATTTGTCAATTTTGTCAACAAAACTTTAAGTATTAATAGTAAAAGTTGGATTTTATTTTGGTTGAAACTTTTTTAAATTGTAGAATGCTTTAATAACAATTTTAAAAAAAATTTACAACATTAAAGATAATATTATATAAATAATATCATTTTATGAATTGTTGTTTATAAAGCTCAGTTGAAAAATTTGTTCAATTTTTTTTATTATTATTTATATTGTTTTGCTCACACTTATAAAGAGTTCTGTATATTATTAGTACTTAACTCATTCTGCTTAACAATTCAAAATTAACAAATTTTTCAATGAATGCTTAACAATTCAAAATTAACAAATTTTTCAATGAAATTAAAAACTATATAAAAAATTAAATAAAGGTATTTGATAATACTTATTTTAGCCAACAATATATAAAGCTAAATCAGCTTTTCACTTACCATTTCAAGTGTTCGCTGAGACTTTTCCATGTGCCGCAATAAGTTTTTTCCTAAATTTCCATTTTGTATTTTTGTTATTTGTTTTTTTTTCACATTTTCAGCACTTGCACACAATGCGGGTTTTTAAATATTTGTGTATTTGTGAGCGTTGAAAACAGCACCACATTAAAACTATGCGAACTGGGTACTATCTGCGTTAGTACCGTAAATTGTGAGATGTTTTTGCGAACAGGGTCAGATAAGCCCGCAAAGCAGGCACAAAGTTGACAGCGGCAACCGCGACGCGAGCTTACGACTGTGGCAATGGCGTTGACGATGGCGATGGCGATGGTTGCGTTGTCGAGCGTTGTTTACTCAAGCGGGACAGTTCCAGTTCCATCGTGTCGAGGGCTATTTGTTACACACCTTGGCACCCATGGCTACGCGAGGGCCACAACAATGGGAGCACAGCGAGCGCGAGGCGCGCGCTAAAAAAACGCAAGAGTTGACCCGGGACAGCGGCACACGCTGCGTATGCGTAACGACTTAACGTAAGTTCAGTTTTGGTCGAGTTTGGCTGGCAAAGCGACAAGAAAACCGAAGTTGATCTTGCAATGGCCAACACAGCACACACACTAAGCACACACACACACAGTTGCACTGCAATTTGTAGTTACAAGTTACACTTTTCTACACATTCGCGCCACTGTATGCTGCCTGTAGCTGTCTCTTTCTGGCCGCAGGCGTAGGCTCCAATGCCGCGTATCGCTGCGCAGAACCGGTTTCAGTTGTTTTTGCTGCCACAATGGTCGCTTTTGCCGTTGCTATTTGTTGCTATTTTCGATTTAATATTAGACACTATTTTATTGCACATGGCCGGTCAACAATTTCAGTTATATTGTTTAAATATTGCGCCTTCAATTTCAGCGATTGTTCACGTTCAAATTCAGACTCGCAACTCTCCCTCCGTTTGTTTCGCTGGGCAATACGACGCTGCTTCGTGCGCACACGAATCTCAAGCAACCATTTCATCCAATAGCACCGAACGCACTGAAACTTGTCCGCACTTGTCGCAAGGAGTGGCCAACAATGAGCGCTCTGTGCGACTCTGCCGTTCAAAGATGAGCGCCGCAACCACCAATCAGAGGGGCGTGTCCAACTACGGCATGTGGCCCGCGTCTGTATTGTATTGGTGTGCGCTGAGGCAGCGACGAAGCGCAGAGCGCAGCACTCGGGGTGGCTTGCAGTGCATAAAACAGAGAGAGATGAGCGTACAGCGTGCTCGTGAGCGCTTTGTTCGTGCATTGCATGGACACTGGTGTATTTTCGTGAGTAACAGCCAACATCTGATTGGAAACTGTGTTTTCTTTTGAAACTTGAAGTGAACTGTGTACGTAAGATCAGAATATACAAATTGTCCAATTAAAGAATGGAAATAATATTAATTAAGTAGTAGAAATATATGTTATTTTAATAATAAATATTATAATTAAATTAAATGCATATCAATTCCTTTTCATATTTGATAAAAGAACAAATGTTAATAAAAAATTATATTATATAAAGAAATATAATAATGCATTTACTTAAATTATGATTTATTAATAAACAACTTAAATAAAGAAAAAATAAGTTTACTTAGAATGTAAATGAATAAGTACGCTTTATATATATCAAAAATCTTATTATATGTATTGACATTATTATAATAGAATAAAAGTATGCACCTTATATAAATAATTTAGCATCTAAATTAAAATATTTAATAAGCAGGAGAGACTGTCTAAAATGGAGCCTCTTCTTTATGTATATTTTCGATCGAATTCTTATCATAATTTCCATAAATTATCAATTAAACTTTCGTATTATCTCCAATTTCTACCACTTTTGTTTACTTCTTGTGTTTTATTACTCCCGTTGTTGTTGTTGTTGTTATCACTAGATCTCCTCACAGATAAGCGGAGAGCGGAGACTCGCATGCGCATCAGCGAAGGCACAGGCAGCTGCCGGGGGGTGGAGTGCTGTCCAGTCGCACACAGGTAGCGGCACTTCACACACACACTCTTACGCAGTCGCACTCTCCGCACTCACGCATACGCGGGCACTTGGTCAACTTGGCTGACAAGTCTCCGCAGCGCTGATTGGTCGCTGCTTGTTGTCGCTCTGTCGCGCTGTAGCTTTGTCGCTGGCGCCGCTGTTTTTACCGCGCCGCGCTGCGAACGTGTTGCTTGTGACGGAATTTATTTGCTTTTTGTTATTTACACATTCCGTCGTCGCAGCGACGAGTTTCCATTTCTTTTTTTTCTCTCGTTTTCTATGCGCTTGTTTTTTTGTCGGCTGTCTCCGTCGCTGCTGCGTTGTGGCATTGCGTATTTTTGACATTTCGTTTTGTGCGCGCTGCGCGTCTTTCTTTTTGTTTTGAGCGCTTCTTCTTGTCTAACCATCATGTTGTCAATCATGGTGGCATTGTTTTTCTGCTGCCACACTTTTTCACATTCTGTTTTTATTGGCAATCGCCGCCTCGCTGTTTCGTCTCATTTATGCGCCACACTACACGTCAAAAGTTGATGCACCAACGAACACTTGTCTCTCCTCCAATGGCCTTATTAACGATGTGTGCATATGAAAATGAAGGGGGAAATCATTCACTGCTTACATTGAAACAAATTCATTGAAAATTGGGGTTAACTTGGTATTAAGGCTTATAATTATGAAGATAACTTTGGGTTTCTTTAAATATAATTTACGCTCAATAAATTAATTCTGCAGTTAATATAGTTTAAGTTTCAGCTCTTACTTTACTTTAAGTAAATAATAAGTAATGGATAAAGCAAATGTATTTCCTTTAATTTTTGCCTAAACCTTTTCACATATGCTTAAGTAACTTACATAAGTATGCTTAAATAAGTAAGTATACTTACATGCTTCGATCTTCGCAGTCCAGATTTGGCGTCAGTTTGCATAAGCCTGTGCGATACCCTTATCCTTAGCCTGCTTGATACCCTTACCGTTAGCCCCCTGCCATAAAACCCTTGAGTGGAAACACGTACGCGGCGAAACAGCTCTGGTTTTATTGGCGCAGATCAAGTTTAACCGTTGCAGTGCGCTTTATGGCCGGATTAAGGGCTCTTGGCCAGCCGTTGGCCAAATAAGCAGGTAGATTGGGTTGAGGTATTCACAGCCCTTCTGGAAAACCCGTGGAAAAACCGTTGTGTTGCTCTTTCATATCCCGGTATTGGCAAAGGATTTGCCTGATGCAATAATTTTGACTAATAAAGCAGGTAACATTTTGAATATTTGGCTTAGCTTTAGTTGTTTGAAAATCTTTTTAGGAAACGGAAAACAAAATGGCGACTTTTCATAATAATTTCGTTTATGAGGTGACGAAATCGAAAAACCCATTGCATATACATATATGTATATATGTATGTATGTACATATGTATGTATATAATATGATTTGTATATAGAGGATTGATGAGAGGATGTTGCCAATAAATAAGAGGCAAGTGAAGCACAAAAATGCGAACTTTGGCTAAAATATATTTGAAGACAATTATTTTTTGCTTGCAAAAAATATTTTAAATATGTTAGTTCCTATGAGAGCTATATGCTTAAGAGGCCGATTTTGATAATCTTTGGCTGATATGTTGGTAGCATATTTAAAATCTTAGATATTAAATTAGCTAATAATAACTTTAAAATCAAAAGAGTTTTCATATAAAAATTTTATTTATGACCGATATTTTTTTGGCAGCTTTATATAGAATTGATCTGATATAAAAATTGTTTGACAATTCATGGACAGCGTTAGTACGCTAAAAATAATTAAGTTTGTTTGATATATAATTTTAAATATAAACGTTTTTCATACAAAAAAAATATATTAACCAATTGATTTTATTAAAGTTATATGGTTAAGTGAATCGAGGTTGCTAATCATTTGTTTAAATGCTGCAAGCATTTAAATAATTTTAACTGTGCAATTTGGTTATAATAACTTGAAACTTAAAAAATGCTGCATATGAAAATCGCATTTCTGATTAGTTATTTATATGGGAGCTTTATTAACCGCTTGTTCAATGTTGATATACTTAAAAAATAAACACTTGCAATTATTAAGTTGATATATATATGATATTTGATTATATGACAGCTACATAATATAGTGCTCGTATACGCCCGATACTCCAAGCTGAAAGACATATAAGGAGGTGACTTTAAGATAGAGACTAGCTTACATCGTTATTACAAAATATATATAATAATACTAATAAGAGACCCCTTATGTATACTTTATAAGGGCAAAGTCCAATCTTCGGTGAAATGTTGGTATATGTTATAAAAACGAAGATTTAAAGCTTGTAGTTTCGGGAAATAATAACTTTATGCTTATCTGTCGTTATTTTGGCTAGAACTCTGCGATTGTGCACAATGTCTGCCAAAGTCAATTAAATTTGGCGTTATAATTAGCCGCATACGCCGCTGCCGGCAGTCGGTTCGCAATCAAGACTCACGCCACTAGCCAAATGCGGCGAGGACACTTCGGAGACGGGCCATTGCTGGCCACGCCAAAAGACGCGACAAGCAGCAGCGAACAGAAAGCAGCGGCAGCGACAGCAGCAGCAGCAGGCGGGCAGAGGGCAGCGGGCAGCGGTCAGCAGGCAGCGGGCAGCGGGCTGAGCTAAAGCCGCCGACGCAGGTAAAAGGCCGGGGAAGAGTTCTCGGACGGATTTACCTGCTTGGTATAAAAGTAAAGCGCGTGCGCGGAATTGCAATTAGTTAAAAAACAAAAGTGTCACCGAACAGAAGCTCAAACAGTGCCCCCGAAAATGTTCAACAATTGCGAAACAAGTGATTTCTATAATATGAGTGTCGACTTTATGACAGAGTTCTTTGGCACCACTCAGTTCGAGTTGCCTCCGGTCCAATACGCTCCCCCGCCTCCGCCCGCGCCCGTTCCTGTTCCCGTTGCCGTTCCCGTTAAGTGTAAACGTTCCCGCACAGCGTTCTCGAGCCATCAGCTGCTGGAACTGGAGCGCGAGTTCAACGAGAACAAATATCTGGGCAGACCGCGTCGGATTGAGATCGCACAGCGTTTGCAGCTGACGGAGCGGCAGGTGAAGATTTGGTTCCAGAATCGCCGCATGAAGTGCAAGAAACAGGCGAACAGACAAATGTGCCACAAATCAAGTCGTTTGTGTGCCCCAGTGGAAAATGTGACTGATATGGCAACAGATCGGAATGATCAAGAGCTGATCGTGGAGCGCCTGCTGCAATACGTGAGTGAAGGCCAAACACTTGAGCCAGTTGAGCAGCCCAAGGATCAGGCTACGATCAAACAGGAAGGGCTTTATATCCCTGATGATCAATTGCCAGTTATAAATTTTGACTTCACGCATTTGGAGCCCTGCCCAAATAGTTGGATCGGCCAAGATCTCTGGAATGGAACAGAGTTTCCACAAATCGATCAGTTGAATCAGATGCCTGAACCCGCCGTGAATCCGATCAGCTCCTTGCCCACATCCGCATCCTCGTCTAGCGCTTCATACGATTCCTTTGAGCCGATCGATGTTGATCTGCCGCAATTTCCAAATATCGATCAGTTCAATGCTGTCGATCAACACTTCAACTGGGATTCGAACAGTCCAAAGGAAACTTCAATAGCTACTTATGATTCCTACGAAGTGGACTTTGACCTTTTACAACATTTACTAGACTCATAAGTTAAAGTAATTTTATCAATATTATAATTAAGATTTAAATATATTTTTTTATAATTGTAAAATAAAGTAAGCTAAGCTAAAATGCCTGACAAATCTTTGAATACACATTCCTTTCTGAGCTAAGCTTCTTTTTCATACTTTTCTAAGATTAAAATCAGAAAATTCCAGCCAAGTGTTTTTCATTTTCCACGCATCTCTTTTCCACCCCGCCCGCTGCTTTACTTAGAGATAAATTGGTGTCATCACATCATAAAGTAATTTCCACATATTGAAATTTGGCTCCTTCAACAAAGAAAACGACACACTCGATAAGAGTGTGTGTGTGTAGTTGTGTGTGTGTGTATTTGGTTTTGGGGCAGATTGTTTCGTGGACAATATTTCAACAGCAGCAGCTGCTGTGCCACATATTAGTTTTATGATTCCAATAACATTAATGCATTGAATTACATTATCGATAAACTTTTGCCTATGCCAAAGATATTGATTAGAAAAGTTATACCGAAATTGACATAGTATATAGTGAATGGAAATGATGAAAATATATAATAAGTTTCGCTTGAACAAATTTGAAGAATAGTTAAAGCATAAACATAAGCTATTTGTTGTTACATATACGCTATATTATATAAAAGTATGTAATACAAAAAAGCTTATATAAGTTAATAATAATTAATAGGCATACTAATATAAGTTGTATAGTATTTATAAATATATTTATATTTTTACATTTACATAAAATATATTTATATTTAAATTTTTATATAAAAATACATAAAAACAAATAATCAAAATTTAAAATATAGGTATACAATAATTGTAATAAGTTATTTGTATACATATTTATTTCGTTTTATATATTTATATATGTGTTTTATTTATATTTACATAAAGTATATAAAAATATATTCGTATTAAAACATTTCCAAGCCTTTTTTAGTAAATTTTGTACTATTTTACTTTGTATTATATTATTGTTCGTATGTCAATATATTTATTTTTAAATTTTTATATATGCAAATATTAATAAATAGTCAAAATTTAAAATATATTCAAAATTTAATTATATAACAGTTAAGTGTAAAATTTTTTTGTTTAAGATTATTTAATTTTTTATATCGTATAAATATTTGCTTCCTTATTAATATTTTTATATGTTCTTTATTTATATTTGCATGCCTTATTTGTATGTTTATATATAAATATATCTGTATAAATGTATTTCTATTTATATACATTATGATTCTTTTTATGTTAACTTATCTCAATACCGCCAATGACATTTAAAAATACAATTTATTGGTTTTTTGTTTTAACTACTCACATTTAACTTAAAGATAAATGGAATTCAAGCATGATTCGGCTAACTTAACAAAGCTAACTAAATTTAAGATAAAAATATGCAGTTGATTAATGAATTCTTTTATTATTTTTTGCTCAGTTGCCAAACGAAATATGCTTATAATAATGGTCTTAATTGTGAACTGTATTGTTTAGTATTTAATCAAAAGGATTAATGACAAGTAAAATCAATTAAGAATAAAAAATTTTACGACTCATTTGCGGTGAGATAAATAAAATAAAAAATCGTATGTGTATGTATTTCTGTGTATATATGTATTTATCGACACACACACAGGGTGTGTGTTTGTGTGTGTGGGTGCTTTAAGGAAAAGATGCAACTACCGCAACAAGCGTGACAAGTACAACATTTGTGTCGCCTGCTTTTGTTTCCTCGCTTCAATCTGTCGCCCTCTGGCGCAACCTTTGACACGCATAAATGGAACAGGAACAGGCGAAGCCCATCCCCAAAGCCCCCATTCCCTCTGTGTGTGTGTGTGTGTGTGGCATACGTGTATATACCCGATTCTGGCCGTGGCCGGGACCGGGACAAACAAAGATCGCAATTTGACTCTACACCACGGAGCTGTCAACTCGCACAGAGTGGAGGAAGATTGATTACCGCCATCGAATTGTTTGCCTTCACTGTGGGACTTGTACATGTATGTGTGTGTGTGTGCTGTGTGTTGTGGGTGGGTGGATGGTTTCGATTGAATGGCATTAGAATCGAAAGAGTTATTCGCCGGCTCACGCTGCCACTGACAACGTTGACACCGACATGAAAATTCCCGCTGTCATATGTAAACAACACTTGAGCTTTTCTTCTCTCTCTCTCTCTCGCTTTTCTCGAGGGGTTTTCGGTTTCTATTTGCGGCGCAAACTTTAAATAAACTTTTAATGGGGCTTACCCAACAATAAATAGCTGGAATATGTGCTAGATTACGCTTTTTATTAGACTCTTACAAACTTTGCATAAAAAGTATTCTTTATAACCGCATCGTTTTTTTTTTCTCCCTGTTTGTTGGCTTATATTCTGTGTGTTTATTTCTTACAGACATTTACTTTATTGCATTGCTTTTATTTTCTCCACAAACTTATCAATAAATTCCAATTGCTTTGAATGATATTTACGCACATATTTAATACAATTCTCAAAGCTGGCCTCATCGTTGAGGCTTCTATAGGCCATGGCTCGATAAAGCCAGGCTCTCATATTCTTTTCATCCAGTTTATTTAAAACAAAGTCACAATCGATGATAGCCCGCTTGAATTGACTCAATCTATAAGCAAAAAAAGGATTAAAAAGGATTATATATAGTATATCGTTAAATACCCACTTGATAAAGCACAAAGATCGATTTACGTACAAAATTGGACTGTCTTTAATGCTTTCCAGAGCTCGACTGTACATCTTTATGGCATTCTCGTAGTCCCCCTTTCGATAGTCAGAGTTGCCAAGTCTAATAATATAATATAAATATACAATTTAAAAAAAAAAATCTATAAAGGAAGTTTATAGATTAGAGAGCTTTATATTAAACTCTTTCCACTCACTTTCTAAATTTCTGTGCCACCAGCTCTCGTTCCAGTCGTGCCTTGGAGCGTTCATCCTGCTCCACTTCCACCTGCCGCATAAATGGAAAGCGATCCTTGCTGGTATTTGGGGTATTCTCTTGGGTTTTTCTCTGGCTGACCAGAAAATTGTCCTCTGTGACAGTTGCTGCTGTCTCCTTTGGCACAGTTGCAACCTCTTCTCTATAAATATGTTGTTTAATATTTATGTTTATAGTTGTTAACTTAACTTACTCTGTTTGTTTTATAAAACTGCTCAACAAATTCATAACTTCATCGACCTTCGAATGCAGCTGCAAAAATCGCTCATCCATTTGTGGATGTTGTAATGAATACATATTTAATTTGTGTTATCTTATTTAATTAACAGCAAACTCTGCAAATGTTTGTGTTTGTTTTTGCTTTGTTTATGCCACAAATACAAATAAGTAAAGGTATCGCATGGCAACCTGGCTAAAAGAAATCCATGGATACCATAAAAATGTTAGCAACAGGGGAATATATGAAGACTCGACTATATATGGGTATATATTAATATGAATATGAATATAACTTAGTCGTAGTCCTCTTAAAATTATTTAATTATAAACACTATATAAGATAATTCAATACTTTAAATGATGTAATATTTTCTTACTCATAACAAAGCAAAAAATTAACTTATATTAAAATATTTACTCATAACAGTCTTATCTGAAATACCTTAAATAAACTCCATATTGTAATAGCAAGTAACTAAATATTAATTTTATTTGAATATTAATTTATTTTAAATATTAATTTAATTTAAATAATAATTTAATTTTAATTTTAATTTTATTTAAATATTAATTTAATTTAAATATTAATTTAATTTAAATATTAATTTAAGTATTTTATTTTAAAAATAATTAAATATATACATTTTAAGAGAATTATATAAATTCCAAATAAGATGCATTTCCTTCGTGGAGTCAAAAACTAGTTTGAAGTTCTTGTGAGGTCTTTCAGCTAACTCGAATGAGTTTTAAGTTAAGTGTGTCTCTGATTACATGGCATATGATTAGACAAGCTCTGTGATTGTACAAACGGTTTTTACGAGTGCACGTGAAAGGTTTTCGCCTTGGCTTAATATCGTTTAAGTGGGTTCTGCAATGTGTCCGCATTACTTTTCATTTAATCTCAGACAATTTGTGAGATAAAGAAATGCATGCGCGCCTTCAGCGCAGAGGATCAATTATAGACTATAAAACATAATGGCGTCTAATAATAGAGCCGCAATCTGAGACCCGACTAAAAACTTGGCAGCCATGCAAACTCCAACTGGCTCCGTGCATGTCGCTCCAACATTACCAGGTCCTGGCTGTGCGAGCTGGCGGCGGATATGTGTCTCGTGTGCACATGGCATTTAGGAGCACTCACACACACACACACAGACGCACACACATTCAATGGCCGGACATGGACATGCTTAAGCGCCAGCGAATGCTCGTTGCATGCCCCGCGTATGCAGGCATAAATAATTGCGGCTCAAAGTGAGCCGGTGAACTGGTTGTGGCACCATTGCCTGCTTGTGGCCTGGCCAAAACCCCTTTAGCCCGCCTGCCAGCGACACCAAATTGCTCACATGACGCATCGCATTTTTATACGAAAAGCGTTCCATAGTTTTTTTTATTTTTTTTTTTTTGTTTTACCTCCTCCTCCTCCTCGTTGTCCATATGCTGAGCGTTCCGGCGTCATCAGCATAGATTGCCATTCGGCGTAATTGTTACAAATGGATTTCATGTAATTTAATTGTGGGTTTTACATCATGAAAAATATACCGGCCATTGGCTCATAAATATACACCAACTGCACTTATTCATGTGTGTCTGTTTTCATATGTGTGTGTGTGTGTGTGTGCATCCTTATTGGGAGGTCAACAACAGTGCGCATAGAAACACACACACACATGTGGCATGCAACAAAAGGTAGCTTGCCACGAATGATGATTAATCGCATTCAACGCCTTTTTTACGAGCTCAACTACGATTCCTTATTTAAGAGTCAACTCTCACAACGATGACATACGAATATTATATTATTAAAAACAACTAATAACAAGTATATACTATATAGAGTATATTACATGCATATGGAAGACAGAAAATATCTTAAATACAGTTTTAAAAGTGGTAAAGGACAACAACAACACAACTTTAAATATTAACATAATATTTAAATTTAAACAAACTACAAACAAACAGTTCAAACTTAATATAAAATTGTGTAACTACTTTTAAGGAAAAATAATCAAATATTCAAATTTGCTCGCACATCGTTTTAACCCCAGCTAAACACACACTCACACACACACACACACTTTAGCAGCAGCAACAGATGCTAACAACAACCTCACGGCTTTGGGCCATGATTCAAGCTGCGCAAGGTACAACAATATTCCCGTTGTATGGCGGCACAGCGACAATACCGTACATTAGGATCAAAAACCTTCCCCTTCCCCGTTCTCCTTTGCAATTGGCATACAAATGTTAAAGTGATTTTTTCACGCGCTCTCAAAACAACAGATTGCGTGGGCCCAGCTCCTGAGAGACACGTGGAGCACACACTACTTTTCTTTGAGCCAAACAGCCCTTGGTTTAGGCCAACCCAACCATTCCACCTCCACTCCATCTCTATATGTATATATATATTCGTATTCCCATACATGGCCACGATTTGCAATTTTTTGGTGAGCTGCAAAAAAAACTTTGTCGGAGTTGGTAAAAGGAAAGGGGAGGGGTTACATTTGGCCTGTTTATACGACAGGTGTTGCCATATTGGCAGCGTTGAGGGACTAACACGTCTGTGAAATGTCATAACGTTTAAACGTGCCGAAAATACTAAAAAAATACACAAAATATGCGCGCAGTGAACTAAACGCCAGTTGAATGCAATTAAACCAACTTAAATTGCCAACGAATAAATTGAAATTTTACGCAAATAAACAATTAAAGAAATAGCAAAAAATAATTGAATAAATTCTAAATTCTTACATCCAGACAGAGACAAAAGCAATTCGAGTCCAATTAATTTATGAAGAAAGGCAAAACATGTTTTGCCTCTGGGCCCTGTTTCATTAGCACACAAAAGACATTTGCAGGAGTTTGGTAAAAAGCGTTTAAGAAATAATTGGCAAAAGCCGCGATTGCCGCAAAAGCCGCAAATTCAAAATTCAGAGCTGCGCGATTAGCCATAAAAATTATAGATTCAATCTAATTAGAAAATGTCGCAGGCCTTGGCAATACCTTCCTGTGTCCCAAGTCCAAGTGAATATTTAATTTAATTAACAAGAAACCATTTTGGCCGGAGTCGAGTGTAGCAGCGAACGAGCCCGGCCCAGCCCGGCCCGTTGAATTTATTGTTATGACCGGGCCAAGAGGGAAGCAGCAGAAAGTGGCAATATTTTCGCGTGCAGATAAAGTGGAGCAAATGATTGAGCTGCTGGGCTGGACTGGACTGGGCTAAGGATGGGTTGGGTTGGGTTGGGTTGGGCTGGCCGCGAAACAACAGTTGAAACAATCTGTTGGACATGTTTATTACAATCGTATTGCGCGTAATTGCAGTCCGGGCTCATCGCTGGCGTTTTATGCGGCTTTGATTAGCTGCGCTTATGGCCAGACGATTAGCCACGCCCACCCAGCCCAGAAATCACATCTATATTCATTATGGCAGCGAGTGTATGTGTGTTTGTGTGTGTGCGAAGGACATGTGTGATGTCAAGGACTTGGCTTGGCTTGGCTTGGCTTGGCCCGCGGCTAAGGCCACGTCTGACACATGCTAGGAAATGTCAACAATGCGCATGAAAATTCCAAGGTGCCACCCCTTTTTCTCTCGGCAGCTTGCCAGCCACTATTTCCGCACCGACAATTTCCTCCCAGGGGAAGCAATTTGCCACACGGTCCAACCCCGAGTTCCTCAACCCAAAAACACAGTCACTTCAAGCCGGAGTAACTAAGCGTGTTTTGCGGCATGTGTGTGCCACACACACTATGTGTTAGTGTGTGTGTGTGGTGCACATTCCTTGGGGCAGCAGTCGAATCGCTGAGATGTCCTCCCGCCCGTCCGACCCAAAACAAGTGTCCCAAACAACCCGACACAAGTACTAGTAATGCGTGCGGTTAAATATCCATAAATCAAATCGTAGCACTTCTCGTTCTTCTCCCTTCTTCCATCTGGTCTGCGGCATTTTCAAGATGACCACTGGACCAGGACCTGGACTCAGAGTGTCCAAGGCAAATGCGGTTGACACTTTTCTGTGTCGCCTTAATAGATGGTCGGCAAACAAGGCAAACATTTGACTTTAGCATGGAATTCCTCGACTTGACCCTCAGGCCGCAGAAAGAGGACATTAAATGTGAAAAGTGAAAACTGCGCGGAGTGCGAGTCCTTCCGATTATTTAAGTATGCCACAAAAATGAACTCTTTTGCCCATTTAAATGCCTCGCTTGACATTGGGCATGATGGATTTGATCCCGGTTAGTGTATTCTGTTTAGCCTGGGGAATACAAACATGCTTAAAAGGATTCCTCGAGGACAAGTTGAACTAAAGAGTTTTAATATAAATAAATTTTATTAGTTTATAAAAAGAAGAAAGTAGCTGAAAATTAATAATATTAGTAATAAATTTAAAGGTACTTTATCTTTTGGATTACTTTAATATGCTCTTTATAGTTTTTTAGGTTTAATTTTTATTTAAATTGAATTTTTGAATAAATTTATGAGTTATTTTCGTTGCAATATTTGCTTTATTGTTATTGTAGTTTATACATTTAACTAAATATATAAAATTAAAAGTTACTTGGTAAAAAAAGGAGCATCTAATTTGTTGACTTTTCTTAAATGTTTCACTGAGTTTTGCCTTTTACGTCGGCGTAAGATTTCTTTTAACCAGGGACGAGTACTTAGCAGAGATAATAAATGTAAAGATATATCAGATACAGATACAGATAAAGATAAAGTTACTTGGCATCAGTTGTGGTAGTCGTAGGTGGCCGTACAGGGATTCATGTGGCCGGCGCTCAGTTTCCTGGACTTGGCCACGGGCTCGCCCCACGACAGATTCATCGATATGGATGGACTCGGATGCATGGCCAGCGGCTCGGGTTGAATGTGGGTCGGATTGGACTTGGACCAGGCCTGCGCGGCTGCCTCCAGATCCTGCTTGATGCTCTGCAACACCAGATCCACGTTGTACGAATAGTGGCCGCTGGAAGCCGAGCTCGTGGGCAGCACATTCGCTGCGGGCGCCGGCGACGACTGGGCCAGATGCTCCAGAATCTCGCTCAGCTCCGAGTTGGCGCTGGGCACCTGGGCCTGGGCCTGGACCGGGGCCGTGGGCTTGGCCCTGACCTGGCCGTAGTATTGCTGCCCGGGCTGGGTATTGGGCAGCGCTGCCGTCATAGCGGGCGGATTGACGGCTGTCCGCTTCTCGGCGCTGGGATCCTGCGAGTAGGACATGAGGCGCTGCACGATGCCGCGATGGGCGCTCTGCTCGGTCTGTGGCTGCGTCAGCTTGGCGCTGATCTTCGCGTCGCGCTGCCGATGTCCCTGGATGTCCTTCTTGAACTTCATGCGGCGATTCTGGAACCAGATCTTCACCTGACGCTCGCACAGCGACAGTCGCTGCGCAATCTCAATCCGCCGCGTCCTATACAGATACATGTTGCTCTTGAACTCGTTCTCCAGCTCCACCAGCTGGACGCTGGTGAAAGCGGTGCGCGAACGCTTCAGCTTGACCCGCTGCTCCTGCGCCGGCTGCAGCGGCATGTTCTCGTCTGAGGACAACGGCTGGCCCGGCAGCGTGCTGGGCGCCTGATACGTGGGCATGCTCTGTCCAGGATTGAGCTGCGAATGTGCCATGGGCTGTGCCGTACTATGATGATGGCCATAGAGCAGCTAATAAAAGGAAGCAAAGGTTTTAGTTGATGATCAGTTGGATATGTTTTTATTTTCTACTTACATTGCTGTACTTGACCACTGGCGCTGGATAGGCGTTCATCTTGGGCTGGTGCACGGGATAGTAATGCATTACGGAGGACATCTCTCGACTGTTTCGCTTCCAAAGCAATTGTGATGTCCTGGCCGGGCGCACTCGCCCAATATATACCCATCTAGGTAGTCGGTGGGCTTGCCAAAAATTTGCCTAAACTCGCGCACGGTGCCATAAATCCTTTTGTGTACCTTTGACGCTGACGTCGGCGTCGCGTCCGTCGCGCTGTCTCTGTCTCTGTTTCTCTGTCTCGCTGTCTCTTTGCTTATGGAATGCGCGTCTGGCACCGGCCGGACTAGCCAGGACCTGTGGCCAATCTAGAGGCTTGTTTTGATCGAAAGCCGGCTAGCCTGGGATTTGACATTACGTGAAGTTCGGGACTCAGCTGATCTGCGATCTCAGGTAAAACTGCCTGGCGGCCGCTGATGATGATCTGTTTTTGTGAGTGTGTGCGTGTTGTCTAACACCTGTTTGAACGTAGACGAGGAAAGTGAATCCCAAGGACACGAGGCGTCGCGGCTTTTGGTCGCTTCTCGGCCCGTGCACAATTATCCGGCATAATGCATTGAAAGCAGCAGCGTCGCGAAAAAGGATATTTCGAGGGTTTTATGCTTGATTTGACAGTTTATGACTTTATTTGTGTGTCACACCAAAGCAACAGTCTCTCTCTTTCTCTGTCTTTGTCTTTTCTCTCTTTTCCACCCGCACTGTCTATGTCTCTGTCGCCGTCTCGTCTCCGTCTCCGTCCCTTTTCATGTCTGCGAATTCCGGCGTTCTCGCAAAATTTTATGGCTGGCGCTATGAGATTTGGCCGTTTCTGCGAATTTACTAAAAATACGTCAGAACAAAGGCAAAGTCATAACACACAATTTGTGTACAGTTTGCATATGAGGTCCTGTATGATCGTCCTTTTGCGAAGGTTCTGCACATTTGTTTCCCTGCTTCCATGGAATAGCTAGAATACAAGTAGCTGGTTGTTATTGTAAATTTAGAAATAATTGACTGTACAAATAGACTAAAGGTGAGATAAACACTTTCTTAAGCAAACAATTCTAGTTTTACATTTAATATTTAATTTAAGTCTGTACTATTTTAAATTATTTAACTTTTATAACCAAAGCTTACAGAAAATGTAGGTTCATGTTTATATATTTAAAGTTATTGCTATAAATTTAATAAATTGTTGGCAAGTAAAACAGATGATTAAAAATGTTAAAAGCAAGCGAAAAGAGTTAGTAATACATATAGATACTGATTAATCAAAATTTCAACTCAGAACTTACATATGATATTAAATAATATATATCTGACAAATTTATTATATAAGTAAAATACTTAATTTTATTTAAATTTATTTTTATAATTTTAAAAGCAGTCGAAATCAACTAAAGGTTCTTACAGTTTGCTTATGAAAAGTAGAAAACTATTTATAAAATATATTATATAAATATATTTAAACATATACATATGTAAAATGTATAAATAGAGTTTGTATTATAAAGTAATTATATTTAGACAGAAATGATTTTATATAAAGAACGCATATACATATAGTAAATGTATAAAGCAGCATATATTATATAAAGTTTGTATAATTAATCTGAAAATGTATATATTTAAATATATGCACATGTATAATAAATGGTTTTACTTTAGCATGGCAACAAATGAAAAATACAATTGCATCGTACCGTACTTAAATATTAAATTACATGTCTTATAAATATTCCAAGTTAGTATTTACATTACAATCATCTGTCGCTTTGCGCGCCCCCTCACAGTTCATCCAACTGTAGGAAAATATGTGCTAGTCGACAATAAAGTTGCATATGGGAGAAACCCAGATTTCATTCGTTCATGCAAATGCTGGATTTTCCATATTTTATATCAAAGAAATATGCTGCAACAAGTTGCCTGCGGCGGCGCCTCGAACGTGACGCGCTCGGCGGCAGAACGCAGCCGGCCGCGAGCTGCGCGACGCCAGCCAGCTTACCCAGCCTACCTAACTAGTTCACGTCAGGTAGGTGTAAACACACACGTCGGCAGTCGACAGTCGGGCAGTCTGAAAAGGCACCTGGCGGTTTTGGACTTAAATTAAGCGCGAATTTTATTATGCGCATTTCGTAGAATATTCGCGGATCGGATTTTATTGCACACATGTGCCTGCGTGCCATAAAAGGTTTCCTGTCTTTTTCGTTTTTAAATTCATAAGATTTTCGGAAAAACCAGCTACAGTTTTCTTTCATCGCACGATTTTCCTAGCATGCAAACTTTTCCTACATATGCTTATAACTTTAAGTTACATATAAACTTATACTAGTATATGCTTCTATAGCTAAAGTACTTATTTTAATTTATAATTATTTGCATACATATACAATTATATCCTTTTTTTCATATAATTAAATATATTATAATCTTTTATTTTTCGGGCACACTTGATCACAAATATTTTTATAATATTTAAAGATTTTAAATTAAGTATTTATAGCATCATATTTCGTAAAGCTATTAAAATATTTCATGAGATCATTTAAATACGTTTTTGATCGTTTTAAGGTAATTATTATAATATTATAATAATTAAAAAAGATTTTTAAATATAAAATGATTATAGAGTAAAAGTCACATCTTTTGATTAAATATATAAAGCAATTTTTAAATATATAAATCCATTTTTAAATATCCATTTATAAAAATTGCTAAATCGTGAATTAAATATGATTAATTCGTATTTACTTAAATTTAAGAAATAGTTTAATAGGTAAATATTTTTGTTTGAAGAATTTTTAAAATAATTACGCTTATTATTGTGCTGAATATTGAATATATATTCCCGAAATTAGCTATTTAATACAGATCACTTATGTTTACAACATCAGTTTGAAAGGTGCACCATTCGAGACGAAGCTGCAACATTTTCAAAGCATTTTCAATCAATGGAAAATTAAAATAAAATATAGTAATCGTATCTATAACTTTAGCCTTTAGTTCTTATGTATTTATGCGCAATTTATAAACAATTCTCACGTGAAGAATATTTAATTGCAATATACGAACATTGGCATAGCAAAGTTTAAAAATATTCTGACGATTATTATTGTTTAAACGTTCAATCTACGGCTGATAATGGCAGATCCCAAAGACGATGTGCGATTATCAGGAAGAGAAACATTTTTCATTTAGATCAGTACAGTTTTTGTTGGCTATGCCAAGTGGTCAAAGTTATAGAAACGAGTCCAATATTATTATATGGGAATTTCATACGGAAACTTCTTTTGTAAAACTCAAAATTAAGCCCATATTGGTCTCAAGTATGTCTGGTTGGGCATTGTTTAATGGGCTTTTGTTTAATGCCCAGCCAGACAGAGTTGAGAGCAATGCGAGTTTTACAAAGGAAGTTTCAGTTAAATGTTATATAGATCCTAATCGAAAATGCTTTGAAAAGGAGCAGCTAACGCCTTAACTTAGTTTACAAAATTCATTTAAAATAATGTTAATTTGCTTAAAATACTATAGGTATCTACAATCTTTAGATCTTTGTACAATCAGAAAATAACATATAACTTAAGGATAAAAGCTAAAAACGCCACAAACATTTAAATTTGTGTTTTTACAATTAATAATAACTAAAGTAAATATTTAGTGCCCCGACCTAATTAAAACAGTAGGCAAACTGCGTGTTGCCACCGGCATTACGATGCGGATTATACGCTTGCATTATCGTATCCATCGTGCATTGATATTGATTCGACTCGTGTACGGGCGAAGGCGGCGGCGCCTGCGGGGGTGTGCGGAATGCGCCAAAGGCGCTGCTGCCGTTGCTGCCACAGCCGATGAAGCTGCCGCGTGCCACAGCCAGAAGGCCGCTACTCACGATATCGCTGCCATTGTCACAGGTTTTGTCCGCAACCACATTGTTGCTGATCTTCAGTGGCTCCAAGCTCTAGGGGGTTTTTAGAAGTAAACATTTTAATGAATAGAATAAGAGAGGATTTGAATAAGGATGCATTTGGTTCCGTACTCACCTGTAGCGCCGTCGTCTTCTTAGTCGATCCATTGTCCATGTCGTCGGTGACATCGGCGGCGCCGACAGTTGTTGCCAATGCGCCGCCAACGCCGACGCCGCCGCCAGCCGGACCACCGCCACACAGACTGGGACTTTCGTCATTCTTTGGTGTTAATGGCTCGTAGACCTCGGAGCCGGGCGAGTGGGCAGACGTTACGGCCTCGGCCGCCGGCATGCCGCTGGCAGCGACGCCGGCCAACGCTGTCCCGCGCATATAATACGATCCATTGAAATTGTAGTCGTCCTCGTTTTCGCATTTGATCAGCGGCACTCGGCAGGCGTTTCCATTCTTCTGCTGAAAATCAAAATGATGATATTGCTGCTGCTGTTGTTGTTGTTGCTGCTGCTGATGTTGTTGCTGCTGCTGCTGTTGCTGCTGCATCACATGGTGATGGTGCAGCTGCTGCGCCTGCTGATGGTGGGGCTGCTGCTGTGCATGCGAATTGCCATGCGGAAAGAACGAGGAGGAGCCCGCTGCCCCGGCGTATTGGGCATGCACCTGCGCCACGTGCCGCTGCTGCCCCGAGGCCTGTGTGTGGTGGTTGTTGTAGTTGTAGTAGGAGCCGAAGGTCTCGCTGTAGTGCTCGACCAAGTGCGCCGACGGCGTCGACGGCGTAGGCGATGGCGTCAGAGCGTTGGATGTGGCAGCGCCACCGCCCAGGCTCAGCGCTTGCAGACTCGGCGGATCCGTGTCCGCCGCTGCCTTCAGTTGTGCGCTGGGCATGGACGGCGACAGCGGCATGCCATCGTAGGACTGATCCTTGTGCTGATCCGATTGGATTTTGTGACGGCGCCGGCGGTTCTTGAACCAGATCTTCACCTGCGCTGTGCCCAGCGCCAGCTTGGCCGACAGATCGGCCAAACGGGGCGCAGTCAGGTAACGTCCCTGCAGAAAATGCTGCTCCAGCTCGGCTATTTGGGAGCTGGTGAATGTGGTGCGTGTGCGGCGCGGGCGTCGCATAACCAGCGTGTCAGACAGCTCATCTGGGGGCAGTAAAGTAAAATAATGTTAGAAGAGCTTTATCTAAATAATAATTACTTTAATCTGAATATAGTTTAAATACGCACAGTGCACAAAAAATATGTTTACGTGATCTGATCTGCTATATAATTAAGCTGCCATAGATTTATTTATATTTTATTTACCAACAAGGGCATTTAAAATTCGCCGTGCCCAAAGATAACTGTTTTTGTCTCTTTTTTAACTGATGGACGTTCCTTTTGCAGCAGTTTATCTAATTCTCATGTTTAGAATTGTTACGTTTAACGTATTTGCTTAGTTTGTTATAGCGAATGTGCACTGTTTGTATTTACATACATGTATACGTGTACGTATGTTTGTGTGTGTTTGGGTACTTGCCTGGTTTGGTCATTTGGTTGGGCAGATAGGGCCGAATGTAATTGTAGTTGATGGCGCCCGTGCGTTCATCGAACAGCTTGGAGAATAATCGAAAAGACATGTTGTTGTTGTTGATTCGTCGTTGTTGTTATTGCGAACTTACTAAATCGAAGGGATTGCGAAACTGTGGCGGCAACTGCAGCTGTGGATGCTGCCCGTGTGAGTGCGGATGTGAATGCGAATGCGGATGTGAGTGCGGATGCGGCAGCGTGTGATGGTAAAAGTTCTGATCCGGCGGCGGTTGCGCCATTTTCCACAGCTAGCTCCACCTTGCACTATTTTTTTTTCCCCCTCTGCTGTTTGTTCGGCGTGTTTCACTTGTTTAACAAAAAAAAATTAACTATTCAACGCATTTGTTTTGTAACCGGTTACATTAAAATTTTGTTAATTTATTATTTGCACATTTTTCTTTCATTTACATCGCGTCCGCTAAGCGCCGTTATTTGGAGCTAAAGAACAACAATTCAAAACAGAATAGGCGAAAAGGTTGCCAAACCGTTTAAAAAGCATGGGCAATTTGCAGGTCTGGCAGCGTTCGGGTGTTCAAATTGGATTTAGGTGTAACCACCAGGTGGCGCTCTACTAGCAGTTAGAGTTGCCAGACTCTAGCTTGCGCAATTAGTTTGTGCGACTCCAGGCAGAGGGCGCTAGTATTTACTTTAATACTTGGCGCAATTATTTGAAATGTCTGTTAAGCAGCTATTTATTATATTTAAAATTAACAGAAGATAAACGACACAATTTTACGAATGAGTAAGAAGATGACTGTAAAAGCTAAAAAATGTTCATTTATGTTTTCAAATATATGTATGCTAATTGGTCTGAATTTGGTACTTTAAAGAATTTATATTATTTTTGTATTTATCTTGATGCACTTTTGCTCTACACATTTTTTACAATTACTTAGGTATGTAGTTGAAGGCGATAAAATTGTCAATTTGAATTTATGGAGCAGTGTGCAATGTGCTAATACCCTTTACCGAATATGTAACCGATCATTGTCGTGTTGACTTTGCATGGGAAAGCTGCTTGTTTGTTGTAGTTGTTGTTTTTGTTGTTATTATTGTTGTTGTAGTTGTGCCAACTGGCAGCCAAAGTCAATTCACAGTTCAGCCAGGCAGACAGCCAAAAAGCAAACAAAACAGAACGCATACCAAGGGAGACACACACACACACACACTTACACAATGCACACACACTGTGCCACAAATTCACACGCAGTGTGCGACAAAGGACTATGGCTAACCCACAACACCCTAACCCCCCCCCCACCCCTCTTCCAATGCGAGGCACACGAAAGAGTCACTGACAGAAACAGGATTCGGGTAATAAATTACAAAATTTGACATTTTCTGTTTCAGATCCGCTTGAGCTCGTGAACGTGTACGTGAACCGAAGTTCCAGTGGCCGTTCCCAGCCCTATATACATACATATGTATGTATGTTCATATATGTATGTGGGTATATAAAGGATGTTTTGTCCAGTGCATAAAAGGACCCGCAGGGCCACAGGGCCAGCGATGATGAGCCATTTGGCTGGACTGCAACTGCAACTGTTTGAGGCAGCTCCGGACTGTTTTTTGGGCTGCTCGGGATTTCTCGGGATATCGCTGCACACACGCAGTGAATAGAGACGCCCCATGCGGTCGGTCCGTGCACAGATAGTTAACTTGAAATTTATTATTTTACACAATTTACAATTATCTGATTCAAATGTGCACTCTGCACTCGGCATAGGATGCAGTTTCATCTGTTCCCTGCCACCGACTCCGACTCCGACTCTGACTCCGACTCTGATTCCGACTTCGTTTGCCGGATCCGTTGCCGCCTTTTGGCCACATCCGCCGCATTTCGACAAAAGTCACAGTCACGTTTTAAGGTCTGATTTCATTTGCTTTTCTATCTTCTTTTTAAGAATTAACCCGCACAATGTGTGCCGCAATTGAATTCCAGCCAAAAGCATTTTCTTGGCGTTAAATATTGGTAAAAGCCACAAACTGGTGGCAGGATGGACATTTTAATAACTTATTGAATATGGCCAAACTGCAAGTAGATAAGATTTTAATGTAGTTAAAGTCCAATTTTATCTCTAGGTAAAGTTTTAGAGAAATCTTCTTTGGTTGCAATTACATTTAATACACTTTTTAAATTATGTACATATAATAATTGTAAAATCCAAATTAGTTAACTTTTTATGTTGTTAGTTTTAAGTTCTTAGAAAATGATGATCAAAATCTCAGTTTAAGCAAATTAAAATTTAATAAAATCTCCTAACAACTTTTAAGCTCGATAAATGTTTCAGAATTCCTTAATTGTAAATATTGTGGTAGATCCAAATATTCTAATATTAAACTATTATATTTTTCCGCCCTTTTTTTATTTAAATCATATTTTTAAAAATTTGCAATCAGGATGTAGAATATTCATTTATCTTTTGGTATATTAATTAATGCAAATTGATTTAAAGCTGTCTACCAACAATAATTGTTCTTACTTATGACCTATAAAACATATGCAAATTAATTTCATTGAATTTTAGCTGGAAAATCACAGCAAAATTTAAAAACTTCAACGTTTGGGCACGTTTCGATGTTCCATCCCCTTTTTGTTGTGCTCACGCACGCGCCCCTGCGCATGCAACTGCTTGAGGAGAGAGAGCGAGAGAGCATGCAAATGGTCGCCATGCAGGATCGCGACCACGCATTGGCATTTCCACAGGCGAAAGGTCTTTCCAGCAGACGGCGTCGCTGTCGCGTCCTTTGTTCCCTGCGCCATGTCATAAATCATCATATGTACTATGCGTATGTGTGTGTGCGTGTGTGTGCGTGCACCACCTTTCCACGAAGTTCTAAACGTTTTTCAGGGGCAAATGGCGTCACAAATTTAAATTTGGCGTCAGTTTTGTGCAGTTGCTCACGAGTCGCGACTCTTTGAGGCGTATTCGTTATTATAACGGGCCGTCGCAGTCGCCGTCGCCGTCGCCGTCGGGCAGAACTAAATCAATTTACATGTGCGAAGAGTGCGCAGGCAAAGTTAAAGTCAACAACAACTCGACTACACACTAATACAAACAGGCGTATGAAGATGTTAAAGTATAAGCAAAAGCAAAGCAGAGAAGATATGATCGTGAACTCGCCTCAGCGTTTTCGGTGCGTTCTTTGAGCAGATAACAATAGCAAGCGATCGGTCAACGTCAGCGCTGACAGCGACGCAGGCAGCGACAGCATTTTTTGTTTCTTGAGCGTCGCTCACAGCTCACAACTCGGAGCCGAAGACGTGTCAGTCGTGCGGCGAACGTGAAGCGAGCAACTATTACCCAATCAACAGCGCAAGTAAATCAGCGTAAAGCAAGCAGTAAACACCAGCAGCACCGAACAGCAAGCAGTGGTTAGCGCATTGAACTCGCACTATATAATCGAATCATTTGACAAATTATCAGCAGCCGGAATGAAGAGCACGCGTCCGCGTTCGCGCTCCCTCCAGCTCTATGTGTGGCTATTATGCCTGTCGGCGGCCGCAGCCACTGCGCCAGTTATCAGTCACATTAGCCAGGATGTGGTGGCCAGCGTCGGCGATAGCGTCGAGTTCAACTGCACCGTGGAGCATGTGGGTGCGCTGACCGTCAGCTGGGCCAAAACGAAGCCCAACTCGGACGTGGTGCTCACCATGCGCAACATGCTCAGCCTGCCCGATCAGCGCTACAACATCAGCGTGCACGAGAACAGCGGCCAGGACAGCGCCGTCTACAGCATACGCATCCGGCAGATCGAGGCCAGCGATATGGGTCCGTACGAGTGCCAGGTGATTGTCTCGGCCACCAGCAAGGTGACCAAGAAACTCAATTTGCTGATCAAAACACCGCCCGTCATCACCGATCCTACGCCCAAGAGCACCCTCGTTACGGAGGGCCAGAACCTGGAGGTGTCCTGCCATGCCGACGGCTTTCCCGCGCCCACCATCGCCTGGTCGCGCGAGGCGCACGCGATTATGCCCGCCGGCGGCCATGTGCTGAACGAGCCGACGCTACGGATCAAGGCCGTGCATCGTCAGGATCGCGGCGGCTACTATTGCACTGCCCAGAACGGCGAGGGCCAGCCGGACAGGCGGCTCGTCAGCGTCGAGGTCGAGTTCCGCCCGCAGATCGCCGTACCGCGGCCCAAGGTCGCCCAAATGCTGTCGCATGCGGCGGCGCTCGAGTGCACCGTCCAAGGCTATCCAGCGCCGACGGTCGTGTGGTACCGCAACGGCGCCCAGCTGGTGTCGAGTCGCCGCTACGAGGTGGCCAACACGGCCTCGCTGTCGGAGACGACCACCTCGGTGCTGCGCATCGCCAGCGTGGGGGAGGAGGATTTCGGGGACTATTACTGCAATGCCACCAACAAGCTGGGCCATGCCGATGCCCGGCTGAATCTCTTCCAGACGATCTTTCCCGTGCCCGCCTTCTTGTAGTCGGCGCTGGCCACACAAAAGACTTCAGTTCCCGCATTAATTTGTTTTCGGCAATTCTTTGGTATTATGTTCTTATCAACATACACAAAAACATATATATTATATATGTAAATCTGTGACCGCAGTCGGATGCGGTCTGTAGTTCTTATTATTAATGATTCATTCAATTAACTCTGATTCCGATGAATGCTTGTGCCTTGAGAACTCGCTGCCCAGCCGTGGGAAGCGTCTTCTCCATATAAACATAATAAATAAACAAATACATAACTCACCAACACACACCCATCTGCATATGTATTACTTATTTACTACTCATGCGACCGTGTTTCCCTTCGTGCGTACAACATGTGGCATGTTTCGAGGGATGTTTACACAGTGCCTCCCATAAAGATAAGCGGACTCGCACTTCGATATAAACAAAAAAAAACAAATGAAGGTAAGATAAACTACGCACAAGTATCTAAAGTATCTAAAGATTGTAGCTGAAGTCATTTTACATGCTTTTCAATCTAATGTGCCGTCTTTAAGTGCATATTTGATTACCCCTAATCAATTTTAGTTTAATATTTAAGTTCTCCCTGCTTTCTTATCGCTTTTAAGAGGGTTAGTTGAAATATTTCTGTCTTTAAAGTAAGGCAAACAAATTCAAGTTTAAATCTTTAAGCAATCTCGTATTGTGGGCTTAATTTAAGTCTATTTAAATTTTTTTCTACAAAGAATCAGCTTTAATAATTGCAATTCCTATTCTTTAAATCGGCTAAATAAGCTTACAAATAAATCTTCCTCAAGTATTTTAAATTGTTATCTTAGTTTAAATAAATTTAAATTTTTACTACGTTTTTCGGATTCTCATTTAAAATTGAATTGCCTAAAAAACATCTTTTTAAATAAATTATCTTTGCCATTTTTAAAAGTTGCTGCTCTAAAGATAAATAAATTTCAATAAAGGGGGCTTTTGCAAAAGGCTGTAAACTTTAAGCATTTGTTTTAATCAAAATTGTAAATATGATTTAAAATTTTTTGAAATCCAGCCAAGCCAAATAAACTGCTGGCCAAAAGGGTTGCAGCAACAACAAGTGAGAGAGTTAAGCTGAGTGAAGCTGTTCGAGCTGCCACAACAGTCAACTGCTCCATCATGGTTAAAAATGGACTTTAGTTCACCTCTTGGCACCCACACATACACACACACACACACGCACACACTCGAACACACACACGCAAACTCACTCGCTCGAGTAAGTTGTTCATTGTAATTGAGAAAAATGCGAGGCATTTGTAAAAGGCAGCCGCCACAATTTTGTGGCTATTTGGGACAAATTTTGGAGCAGCCAAATACATACAGTGTGTCAAAAAAAACACTTAACACACTGGAAATAAATTTATTTTCTTGTCTTTATATTTGAAGATAATAAGCTTCTATTAGATTGAATCAATTTTATTTTATGTTTTTTATTTTTTTGTGCTGTGCTTTATTAAATGTATATAAAAAATAAAACAAAATTAACATAAACAAGCAAAACTAAGCTTACACATTTTTCACAATGTCTAAAAAACTCTTGACACAAAATTTGAATTCATTCTAAAAAACCTAAACAAAATTCCTTTTTTTTTTGCTTCTCTTCTAAATATTATTGCAGCTTTGGCTCATTTTTTTGCATTTAATTTGGATTTTATTTTCAGTGTGTAAATTGTTTCCTGACATACTGTAAATATATATATGTGATAAATATATAATATATACATATATATATATGGCATATACTGTGCTAAGCACGTGGCTCATATGGCTGCCATGTGGCAAGCCGTTTACCGCATGAGCGATGCCAACTCCATTATGAACCAGGCACACATTAGTTTATAAGGCAACCCCACACACACACACCCCCACACACATACACACACACGCTGGTCGTGTGCAGTCATCAAAATCAACACTTGCTAATGACTTAATTGTTTCCATTAGAAACTCGTTGCTAAATACACATTTCAACAATTTTTCATAGTCTCCACTTACTTTTTTTTTGCCACATGTGGCACGCAGCAATTGCTAAATGCAATCCTAGACTAAATGTCTGTCTATATTGTAATTGGTGTTGTTTGCCCCCGGTGGGGCTGGTGGTGTGGGTGGTGCAGGTGGTGCGGGTGGAGCACGGGAACAGAGACAACACGTGCGCTTTTACAAGCGTTGACGGCGCGGCGTCGGCTTCATCATTTCATTGTCTGCCTAGTCTGAACGAGGGGGTGGGGCGGGGGTGGGTGTCGGTGTCGGGAGGTGGCGGGCGTTCAACATGGACGTCAACGTTATTGATTTTCTTTGGGCTAGCACAACAACCACCCCGTTCAAAAGTCGATTGGAATCCAAGCTAAAACGCATCCTTTAGACAAATTCTCTCACTAACGTTCTCTCTTCGTTGGCCTTAGGGGTTGTTTAATTGCAACCCCCTGCGACAGCATCCTGGTCCGCATCCATTGCATGCCGGCGCAGGCGCATCTCCTACGATTGTTTACCTTTTTCGGATGCTGTGTGGAACGTGGAAACACAATCCAAATGGCTTCCAGTGGCAACCGAAACGTGTGCGATATTCGTCCTGGCTCTGGTCTTGGCCCAAACGCCTCCACATGCAGACGCTCATTCGACTTGGACCTGGCGCAGCAGATGCAGCTGTGCCCAGCCTGGGCTCCTCTTTCCGCCTATCTGTGTGTGTGTGTGTCTGTTTGCTTTCATTGTGCTCCCGCCTTTTACGATGTGCAAGCGCCAAGGATAATGGCTAGCCAGCCCAGCTCCAACAGCCGCCCATTTCTAGTTGTAAACAAAAGGCATGCTTTACGCTTTTACGATGCCCTCAGCCCTCAGCTGCCCGCTGATGATGTCTGCCGAGTTGTCACCGCGCTGTCATCACAATAAAACCCATTCACAATGTGTAAATTTCATTGGGTGAGTAGCTCGTTCTAAAGATTTCACAGAGAGAAGAAGAAAAAAACATGAGATAAATCCTAAAAGTTGAGTGACTATAAAAGTGTTTGAGTGCGCATAGATTTGGTGCCTGATCGAGTTGAAGATCCTAATAAAAAAGCTATTATTAAAATGTGATTAACTACACTCACCTAGGTATTTACAAAAACTGTGCTTTCAATTAAGTTATAATTCCTGTTTGTATTTAAAGTAATTTAAATTTTAAACGAGCTAGAAAAAAGGTTACAAAATAGTTAAAGCAAATTTATTTCGGCACAATTATATTTACTGTATTAACTCTGACATATAAAACAAAAAGAATTTGATCGTAACAGTTGCCAGAAAAATTTACATTTAAAATCAAGTTGCCGTTGAGCCATCAAATATTTCTTTATCACAAGTTTCGGCTAATTTCCTTTATTAATAGTCTATAAACATAATATTTTACTCTTCAATTGGCTGCTCATAAGGCACTTTAGGTGTGTTTACAGGGTATTTCCTTTCACTTTATTTACCAGTAGTTGAAAACTAAATTTTTTCAAAATCACCTAATGGGTTAATAAAGTTAAAATGAGTTAATTCATTTATTTAATTTAAAAAAGAAATAAATGAAAAGCCCCAATTTTTAATTCCCAAAATTGAATATAAATTTTAAAATACTTGATTATTTTGTAAAATATACAGATATTCTAAATTAAAGCCCATCTATTAGAATATTAAATAATAACTGGAGATAATTTTATTAAATACTAATTTAACATATATATTAAACTGATTGACGTTTTTGATTGTTTTATAATAATAATATAATAATAATTTAATAATATAATAATAAAATAATATAATTTATTATATAATTATATTATTTTGCTGAACTTATTTATGATATTTATAGATATTATATTAGCAGATAATTTTATTTAATTATTATTTTATTTATTATTATCATTATGATAATGTAGGTAAAAAATTGTCAATTACACAGGTTATAAATATTTACCCATGCACTTTTGAACTCAAAGGAATCCTCTTTTAAGTGCTTACAAAAGTTTCTGCATTACTTTAAAAGTTTTCACAATACTATAATCTGGAGCAATCAGAGTATACACTTGTTAAGATACAAACTCGAGATTAAATTGTTTATCAGCATATATTATTAGCACATAGCTAAAAACAACATATATATATATATATATATAAACTGGCAATCCAACTTTAATATGTCTTAACATGAATTATAGTTTAAGTTTAACACATCCCAGATTAAATCCGCCCATTTGAACAGCTCTATTTACACTCATTCTCAACATCTGCTATTGACTTATCCTTGTGTGAAGTCACCTGGCATTTATTTGATAATTAATAGGCGTCGCTTTTGTTTTGCCTTTTGATAAGTAGCACATGTAAATGTTAATTGCCACGCCCACCAGCAACCAGCCCAACCCAATAGAGAGGAGAGTGGGCGGGTGTTCGAGCTAATTATGGCCATATATTACGTATACGCAACGTGTGTAAAAGTAATTGCAATGTAATTAATGCAGCTATCTGGCTGCGTTTGGGCCCGGAGAAGATAAATTAGTAATGAATTATCGATGGGGCTAGTGGAGCATTAATTGAAGTCTCGCCTTTGATTTATGATTTCCCATTTATAGCTGAATGCATTCGCCAATATCCAAAAACACTGCGAATAATAATAATGATAAAAAAGTGCCAGCTAACAATAAATTATAATTTAAATATGTTATTTTTACGTCAGCGGCAAACATTAAACGAAATTAGTCTGGGCCAGGCCTATGCTTAAAGCCAAATATTTGCCTGGCAAATGGCAATTTTCATGCATGTCCTGGCAAGTTGGGGCCGCCTTTGGGGATTCGTTGTCATTAATCCCGGGGCGTGGAGACAAATGGAAGCTGCTTTGCCGCTGACACATAACTCTGACTGCTGCTTTGGGGTTTTTGGGGCTTTGCTGCTGCTTTTACAGTTGCTGCTTTGCCAGTTGCTGCTGCTGCGGCTTGTGGTGCGTGCTCAAATAATAAATTTAACTAATTGCCGGGGGCGATTGGCCAGCAAAGACAACAGCAGCAGCAGCCACCGCAGCAAATCCTGATTTGCATTTAAAACTTGAAAAAGTTGACCCAAAACTGCAACTGCATCTTTAAGGGGCGTTGCATCAACAGCAGCAGCTGCAGCAGACATGAATAGCTGCTGTGAGTGCACTCGAATGGGAATGTGAATGCGAATAGTGAATGGAACATTTTTTTGGCACGCCACCAAAAATGTGTCAGGAACTTTGTGGCCAGTCTCAAATGAAAAGTCTGTTAACTGTGTTTTGTGCTTGAATGCACTCATAATAAATTAGCTTGAAAGGATGAAGGAAAGTTAAATATTTAAGTAATTAAATAAAAATAAAAATTGTGTTGAATAAATAAATTAAATGATTTTATGAGCTGTAATCAATTTAATAGATAAATTTCGTCACTTACGAAACTCTTTTTAAGACATTTTCAGTCTTCCAAATTAAACAAGCGATACTTTTTTCAATACCTAAAATTATGAATGAATAAGAATATATAATTTTTTTATGTTCTTACACAAATAACCATGACAAGTGCTGCTCTGAAAATTATCAGTATTTATTTAAAATTAAAATTATTTTTTTTTTATAAATTTTTACATGTTTATAACCGTTTAATATTTAGTTGTGTTTAAGTAATATTTTAATTGGTTGAAATAGAACTAAGCACACAAAATTGAGATAGTCAGATAGTTGCTATCAAAAAATTCTCTGCATTTACAACCGTTCGCTGTGCTTATAAAATTTGCAATCGGAAAAAGTAAAATATTTAGCCAACGCTAAACTAATAGAAACAATGCCAACTATTGCGTTTCTATGTAAATGCGCTGGTGCAATAGATTTATGGCCCACTCCAATTTTAGCCCAGAGTCAACCACAGCCAGAGTTTGCACTTGTTTTTTTTGTGGCCACAACTGGCGCCAACAACTTGGCTAGGACGAAAAACCTTGTCGCAGCTGCCGCAATTTGGCCATTACAGATTGCGATGCATGTATCGTTTTAATATTTTAACCAATTTAGATAACTGTTTCCATTTGCAATTAAAATGCAGATGCGGATTCGCAGCGAGCAGTTAAAATAAAAATTTTTGCACCAACTCAAATTAAAAACTTTTGCCTTGTGCGACCCAAAAATGGGGCGTGGCCCGAGCTGGGCGCACTTAGCCGCAGTGCATGCCTCGATATCACGTTCGCCAGCTCTTCTTCTTCTTCTTCTTTTTTTGCGCGTTGCCAAATTAAAAAAGAAATAAAATTTGGTACGCAACGCATTTGCATGTTAAGAGTTTCGCACTGTGCGCATTTTATATTTTGCCCCACGCCCCCTTTCGCCCACCGCCCACCGCCCACTGGCACGCCCTCGCGCTGACGTGCAGCGGAAGTGGTTTCGGTTTCGGTTTCGGTTTTGGTTCTGCGGCGTTGCCCATTTTTATTTTACGTTATTTTATTTTGCTGGCACAACGTCGGAAGTTTTGTGCAACCGCCATTTTTGTGTAGTTCGCAACTTCGCAGCACCGCAGGACGACAGCCTGGCAGCAACGCAGCAGGACATCGCCTAAAGGAAGCGCGACAAGGCGCAGCAGCATTTCGCATTGCACTTCTCAACAAATAAACACAGATATGAACGAGCTGCCTGCCGTTAGTAACACTTGTGTTAAGTACAATTTACTATTTGCAATTTACCACACAACTTGACACTTCCCAAAAACACCAGAAAATTCCTCAAATGGGCTTCTAATGAGCTCGAACATTTTTGCGGGTGAAATAGATAAATGTGCGCACTTGTCGCCTGTCAAAAATTAACAACCAGTTAAACTAACTAAAGTGTGGGAAATAGCTTAAATGTTTTAAAAATTACACTAGCTGATTTGGCTTTTGGCTAAAATAAATTTATATTCTCTAGAACTTAATAACTAACAACATATTAATATGGATTTAAAACATTATTTTAATAATTTAAATACAGCTTCTTTTATTATCTTTAAATTCACAAATTTTTTGTTTTATTTAAATTACTATTTAAGTGTTCGTTTTTATTAATCTCATTATTAATTTTTTTAAATTGCTTTATTTATTATTTGTATTTATTATTTTTTATTATAAGCAATCTGAAATTATTTTATGATTTTATCATATTTGTAATCTCAGTTTTTTTTTATTATATTAATAGTTAAATTACGCTTTTTAAATAACAATTTTGTCCGATCTTTGGCTAAACCAAGCAATATATTTATATATATTATATTTTTATATATTTATATACATACTTGCCTTAGGTTGCTTTATTAATAAAACATTTACTATAAACTTATATTTATTTATTTATACGTTAACTTCCTCAAAATTTCTAGAATTTTAATGCCTTCAGCTTATAATAAAAGAGTATAGATATAGTTAAATAAATTGATTTACAAATTAAATAAGTTGATCCAGTTTCAAGATTCTATTCTCATTTAATTAAAGATAAGCTGCAAAGAAGTAGCAAAGTAATCTTGATGAAGCTTAATTAAATGCCAAGTTAATCAAAGTGATTTTTACCTTAAAATTTGTTGCTTGTCCCAAGTCAAAGTTTTTAATTGATAAAAAGGGTCAAAAGAACTTAAAAAATAAGGCAATTTTAATTGTGACTGATTATTTACATTTGATTAAAGACCATTAAATTCTTAACTAAATAATTGAATATATATACTAATATTTATTATTTAAGCTTCAATCTTGCCAACTTTAAATTCAGTCAGCTTAAATTCAGGTGAGCTAAATTAAAAATTGGCTTTGTGATATTTTTGTCTATTTTTCTTGGCGATCAACATAAATCACAAAAGCTGTCCATTATGATAAAGAAAATTTGCTGGATAGCCAGATTGAGTTTTGTGTGTGAAGCTAACCAGTTTTCAGTTTTCAGTTTTCATTTTTCAGTTTTCAGTTTTCATTTTGGTTTGCAGCTTTCAGTTTTTGTGCGCTTTCCGAGGAAAATCCGATGCCAAATGATATGCAATTTATCTAGCGAAAATCTAGCCAAAAATCTGCTGTGTAATGAATGTTCCTGCGAGTGTCGCCTGCTGTTGCTGCTGCTGCTGCTGCTGGTTGCTCGGGGTGTCCTTAGGACATGGGGACATAATGTGCTTTAAGAGCTTTCATTATAACATGCATTGCACGCGTTTCTTTATCGCTGCGAACACATCACAAGCTGGAGCTCCTTGTTGTTTCTATCAGCATCAAAATGCGCCACGTTCTGCGTGTCCTGCGTATCCTGCGTATCCTGGCTGGCCCGCATCAGGCCATGAGATTCATGGCCGTGTGCTCTGGGCAACAACATTAAAATGTTGCCCATGCTGTGCAAACGCAGCCAATCCCCAATTCCAATCCACACACACACTAGCACACTCGCACACACACTCGCACACTCGTATATAAATAAACTGGCGCAATCGCCGGCATCATCGTCGCATCTGCAATTGCGGCAGTCCTTAAAGCAGCAGCAGGACGAGCAGCAGGAGCTGGGAGGCGTGGGCGTTAGTAGCTTGCTCTGGGATTGGGATTGGGATCGGGATTGGGATGGGGCTCTGGGTGGAGCTGTGTCTGCGTCTGTTTTTATGCTTGTGTATATTTATGTTTGTGTCTGATGCTAATGCCAATGCGGCTGAATGGCTGCCTGGCTGCCTGGCTGAATGGCTGCCTGGACACGGGGTTAGAGGTGTGTCTGGACTTTCCATTTTTGCTTCTTGTCGTCTCGGTCGTTCCGTTAAATCTTCTCTCTTGGCCCGCCCCTGCGGGCTGCTGTACTAGCATACAATTTGCATATAATTTGCGTTCATTTCATTTTATTCCAGCCCGCCCACCGAAGGCGGGGGCGTGGCAGCGCCTACCCCGCCTTATTGATAGCTCAATATTCATCTAAGCGCTGGCCAAAAGTTATTTAAGCCTGGTCGAGAGTCGGCATCGTTCTCGGATTGACGCCCGCAAATTATGCGATATACTTGAGCAGATATTTAAGGAATATATAGGGCTTTATGAGACATTTGCAATTGAGTTGTCTCAGGCAGAAAAAAGGGAAGAAGAAGAACTAAAGAATGTCGCATAAAATTTCTTGGAATGTGTTTAAGTGAAGTGTGTGAGGAAAGGTTAACTAAGGACCATTATGGATATGATATTGTCTATAGGAAGACTAAAGAAATTAAATATCTTCAAAGATATCATCAATAGAAAGATTTAAGACAGCTTTATTAATATGCTATCATATATAGAAAGGTTAAAAAGGTCAAGAGCATTAAAGATTTAAAAGCACCTATAAAATGATTAAAGAGTCTAAAGTGCTTTATAGGTCTGCTATCAACCATATGAAGATTAAAGAGGCTAGATAGAAAAGAAAGTATTTATAGAAAAATTAAAGAGCCTAAATAGCTTTATAGATATTATCTTTAAGAGTTAAGCGAGTTTAATAGATATGATAGCATCTATGTTCAAATTAAGGAGTCTAAAGAATTTTTAAAAGTATTTAACGATTTATGATACAAAAGATCTTTATATATATCGTAGAAGCTGTAGTAAGATAAAAGAGTTAAAAATGCTTTTTGGGTAGGAAAGCATCGTTAGAAAAAATTAAATAGATTAAAGGGCTTTATAGATATGAAAGCATCTATTGACATATTAAAGACTGTAGAGCTTTATAGATATGATAGCATCTATAGAAAGATTAAAAGAGTCAAGAGCATTAAAAATATGGTAGCAACTTTAGAAAGATTAAAGAAACTAAAGTGCTGCTTAGCTCTGATATTATCTATATATAGACTAAAGGGATTCAAGAGCTTATAGATATAAGTGCATCTATAAAAAGGTTAAGGTGACTAAAAAGCTTTATAACTTTATATCTCTATGATGACACCCATATACAGTTTAATGCGACTAAAGAGCTTTAAGAATATTTAATAGCATCTACAGAAAGATTAAAGAGACTATTGAACTTATACGTATAATAGCTTCTATAGTAAGATTATTGAGTTAAAAATGCTTTATAGATATGAAATCATCTATATAAAAATTAAGAAGAGTAAAGAGCTTCAAAGATATAATAGCATCGATAGTAAGTAAGAGTTAAAAATGCTTTATAGACTAATGAGTTTAAACTTCTTACAGCATTTAGAGAAAGGTTAAAGAATATTAAAAGAGTTAAAAGAGCTTTATAGATATTAAAGTATTCATACTTAGATTAAAGACTCTAAACCTTAATAGATATGATATTATGTTAAAGTAAATATAAATATATAATATTAATTTGTATGGAAAAGGAATTGATGTATTTAAAGTTGTCTTTAAGTGCAATTTATTTAAAGTAATGAAGCCTTTTACTCTGCTGAAACCATTCTAAGTATTTTATATTTCTCGCAGCTCTCTCCAATAACATCTCATTTGCAGTTTGTCATTAAATACATTCATGTACTTTTGTATATACTTACTTATATATGTATAAATGTGTGTTTATATAAAGCACGCGAACTAATTAATTCTTTAATGCACTTCGAATGTGTCGTTTGCATTAATGTTGCTGCGCTTTTGCTGCTGTTGCTGCTGTTGCTGCTGTTGCTGCTGCTGTTCGCAGTGGATATATATGGAAATGGCCATTTGCATAAATTCAGCGAGAAAATTGCTCCCAGCCCCGCCCTCTTTAGATACCCCTTACAGATATGGCTAATGGGTCGTGACGGGCATATCTGTGGACTGTGGATTATCTCCCCGTCCGGGCAAACAGTTAGAACGGGTTCATTTTAATTACACTTTGAATGAATGCTAATTCATAATTGAGTATGTGAGTGAAACACTGGCGCAGCTGTAACGGATGTAGTTTGTATCTGTATCTGTATCTGTGAATGTATCTGTAGCTGTAGCTGAAATGAATATAGTACAGTCGGGCTGGCCATGCAATTATGCTTGTTTAATTTAAGCCAAATTTATGTGCAACAACAACAGCGACAGCATCAGCGTATAAAGTTAAGTTGGCCATGGCCGCTGTAAATTTTAAAACACACCCACACAGGACTGCGTAAAATGCTCGCAGGAGCCAGGACGTGGCAGCTGAAAATTACTTGTGCATCCGCTGCAGCAGCCAGCAGTCAGCTCCGGATTCTGTTTCGGATTCGGATTCGGAATCGCTCCGCGTGGTCCTCTTAGCCCGGTCGCAAGGCGTCTTTTACTGCCGTCTTCCGCAGCCCGAGCCCGATGAAGCCATTTTCGCCGGCGTTGGCTAAGTGAAAATATGAGCGTGCAGGAAGCCAACTAGTTTCCCCTCCCCGCCCCGCCCCCCTCTTGCGTGCTTAGTGGGCGTGGCACTGGCACAAACATCAAATGGAATGCGCAAATTGAAAACAAACGACGCGCAAGGCCTGAATTTATTTTTTCTTCTTCTTCTGGTATTTTTTTGTTCGTTTGGCTTAAAAGAAAGGCGAAAAAAGCGTGCTGAAATAATTTTTACAATTTCGCTCGTTGGCTTTTCATTTAACATTTTTGGCATTGGTCCGACTTGGCAGCAGCCCTCACCCACCCACCCAACCACCCAACCACTCGCTGCACCACACGTCTGTGCCCGGCTTTTTATGCAGCCCATTAGGGCTACGTGGCCAAGTCCAGCGAACCGGGCCCATAACTCACAGCCAACGACCTTCTGGCGCAGTCCAAAATGAAGGAGAGAATGACAGAGGGTAAAAGATAAAACTGGCAAGTGTGCGTTACTCGGGTGTGATCGACTGGGTGAATACCCTGTAATCAGCTGGAATACTTGAGTAAGTTTTCAAACAAAAATCTTTACAGAGCTCAAACTCAACCTATGTCAAACTATATAAAAGCCAAAGGAAAAGGTTGGGATGAGTTATCAAAAAGTCTTCTTCATAATCTGCTGACTCTTTAAGGACACATAAAAAGCCCAATTGGGTAGCTCAAGCTTTAATAGTCCTTTTAAACTTGCCCTGTATTTATTCAAACGGACATGTCTCAATCAATCTCTGATCAAAAAAATGTATACTTTATGCCTCCTTCTGTTACATACAAATGCAAATAGCCAACATACCCTTTCCACCATAAAAAGCGAGCACAAAAAGCGGGAACTGGAAAAAAAAACTGTGGCTTTTAATTCCTCGACAAGGCTGCAGAACACGGCCAAAGTACCGTACGGCACGGCCAGGATGTCGTCCTGGGCTGACTTTTAAGCATTTGCGGGGCCTTTTAAGCGATTGCCAAGCCATGATAAATCGCTGGACTAATTTAATTAAACTTTACGGCAGCGCGCACAAAATGCGAGAAATTCCTGGCCAACTTCTGTTTCTGTTTCTGTTTCGGTTTCTGTTTTATTTGCCTTATCCTCCGTCCACATGACTTGCCCAATTTATGTGCTCGCACTGCAGTTGGCCCAAACGAGGACGCGGGCCGAGTTGCAGCAGCAGCAGTTGCAGTTGCAGCAGCAGCAGTTGCAGTTGCAGCAGCAGCAGTTGCAGTTGCAGCAGCAGCAGATAAAAGATCCAATTAAGTTTAAACAAATTATTATGACATTGCGTTTTCCAGGTGCGCATATAAAGATGAGCAGAAAAGAAAAGTGTCTGAGAAACTCATAAAGTTGTCTGTGCCTCAAACCAAGTCCTGCAAGTCCTGCAGCCTGCGAGTGGTCAACCAGGGCCAACTTGGTGCTGCCAATCTGTTTGAAAGTTTACGATCTTGTGAAAGTTCCCAAGCAAGGAGTGGAAAACTTAAGCTGAGAGCGAAAAAAAAAGATATTTGAACACATGAAGTGTTCAGTTTGAATGTCTGCAGAAGGGTTTAAGATATAAACTTAATTGTGACTTTAGCTGGCAAACATTATAGAAATGTTTTTAAGACCTTGTTAGACTAAGCGGAGCAGAAATTAAAAGATAAATAATTGGCTTAGTTTACACTTAACACTTAACTGCAATCCGCAGGAGCTGTGTTTTAAGGTAACTTGTTAGCCAGACAATGGCTTGAATATAAATATACTTTTGGTTTATATCCACTTTAAGATATAACTATTTGAAGTCTTGAATATTTATATATTTATATTTAAATTTATATATATTATTATATTTATTATTACAAAGGATTTTTCCGATCTCCCTTAATTTAATATGTAGCTCTCTACTTTATTGTAGTTTTCTTTTTGCTACTCATAATTAAAATATTGAAGTTGGGTACATATAAAATAAATATAAAAACCAAGTCCAAGTCTAGCTTTTACAGAAAGAGAAAATTGTACATTACTTTTTTTTTTTTTAAAACAAATCGCATTTAATACTGTTCTCAATATTAAAATATAATTTTGTTAGTTCTTTGGCATTTTGATTTATTTATTATTTAACTATAGATTGTTTTTAATATTGAAAATCCGAATCAAACTTTATATCTTTTTTTAAATTTTAAATATATGCTTACCAAATAAAATAAAACTACAGCCTTAGCTATATCATATTTATTCTATATAATTTTTATACTTAGTACATAATAATAAAAATTGTTTTATTAGTGTACAGATTTATTTCAGACTTAAGATCTCATAGTAAAAAAGTCTAAATAAATTATATTTATTTATATATTTTTTAGGTCTTCCCTCGTCAAATGCCTGTATTTTAAAATTAATTAAAATTAAAGATTAAAATTTCACCTATAAATCCTTTACACATTAAAAATTATATTATTTTAAAGCACACCTTAAAGGAATGCGAATAAAAACCTCAATTAAACCAGGCAATTTATTACAACCAAAGTAAAGTAAAGTATTTTAATGCAATTTCTACGAATGCTTTACAAAATTCCAACCACAATTATTAATTTGTGAATTGTTAATGAGGCTGGTTGTCCTTGTTTAGAGCCTGGGGTATTTATCTAGTCGGGGCGAGAATCTCATTACGCACATTTGCGAGTGTCATAAATAAACAGAACTCTGTTGTAAATTACAGATTAAAATGAAAACTAAAATGCAGCTGGGCGCAGCATGTGGCAAGGACACGTTTTACGGATGAGGATGCGGCTGCGGATGAGGATGAGGATGCCAATAGATAGTTGAATGCCAGGACATAAATAACAAGTTCATTTTGATTTAATTGCACATTTGCGACTGCAATTTGCAATTTGTTGGCCCGAGTGCAAATAAGTATTATTAAAATATATATATTAAGCATTACATTGTGGATTATGCAATTGCAAATTATGATTTCAGTTAAGCAATATGATAAACATTTCACAGCCACATCCTGGCCAGCTGCACACAATTTAAGGATGCACACAATTTTAATATTAAATGCGGACGGAGTGGACAACCTTAAGGTAAGGTAAGGGGCAGGACTTCGCCCAGCAGGACATCTGCTCGCTTGTCGCAATTTCGTTGTTGGCCAATGGACAAAGTTTTGTGGCCTCAAGTCGAGCACGCGATGCGTTTTTTGTTTTGCCCAACGAAGTTCGCCTTGTTTTTCCAAATTGTTATTTTACTTTTCGAAAATTTTGCAGCGCCCTCGGCAAAAAGTGGCTGGCAAAAACTTTAGCTCATATTTATGGCAGTTGTTATTTTCTGTTGCGGTTTTCTGTTAGCTGTTTTGTGCTTACTGTTTACCGCTTTTTCCTACAGCCGCAAGGTGCGTGGCATTTATAAACTAACCCCCCAAAAACCAAATCGAGTTCCTTCCTCAGCCCGGCCGCATGAATTGTGATATTGCAATTCTTGGACATTTGCCAGATTACTTTGTTTTATGCCTTTAAACCAAAACAAAGAGACGGCAAACAAGTTAACTGTGACTGTTATCAAGAAACGCTCCCGTGACCTACCCTGTAGTTCCGGGCTTTTGTTTATAGTGCATTTTCAATGCCATTGTCAATTATCAGAAGCTCGTCTCTACAGGTATCTCACAGGGTAGAAAGAAACAACTGGAAAATAGAAATAAAAAGTGATTGTGTTTTGTGAATTTATAAAAAAAAATGTATTTAAATTTAGAAATATGCTGATTGATTTATTCATAAATTTATTTTAATTTAGGCATACACCTCTTCATATGTGTATATATTTATTAATAATTTTTTTATTATTTCCTGCAGTCACTTTTAATAATGTTTTAAAAATTAAAGCTAATTTTTTTGTTTTATTTATTGTTATTTTAATAATTGATTAAAATGATAAAAACATAAAAAATAATAATAAAAAGTGATTGTGATTCTTGAACTTATCAAAAATATATATATAAATTTAAAAATACGCTGCATTATTTATTTATAATTTTATTAAATTTAGAAATACACATCTTCATATGTATATATATTTATTAATATTTTTTTATTTATTTCCAGCAGTCTCTATTTTAATTGTTTTCAAAATTCAAGCTAATTTTTTGTTTTATTTATCTTTAAAAAATGGTTAACATGATTAAACATTTAAAAAATAATAATAAAAGTGATTATGATTTGTGAATTTATCAAAAAAAATATATTTAAATAAAGAAAGCTTTTTTATATATAAATTTATTTAAATTTACAAATAAATTTTTTTATATATGTATATATTTATTAATACATTTTTATTTATTTCCAGTCACTATATATATTTTCATTTTTAATAATGGGTAAAATAATAAATACATCCTTATTACTTAAAGGCTTCATATATTTTTATTGTTTTTGTTGAGGTAAGGTGAGTTTTTGTGTTTTAATTTTTATTTTATTTATTTATTTATGTAAAAAGATATAATGTATTCATGTTGAACATTAATATATATTTACTATTTAAGTTATTTCATAACTATTTTGAAATAAGAAGAATATTAATAAATTTTTAAAATATTGTTGAGGGACTTACAGAGCTATACAATTTGAACTAAACTAGTTTCTTTCAACATTTTAAAGACATTTTACAAAGTAATTAAATTTATCAGTTAATAGCTAAATAGTCAGAACATAATTGGAGTTCAATTTCAAACATGGCACAAGTTAAACAACAATATTAAACACACAATAAACGAGCATCAATTACAAAAGCTTAGCTCTAAAGTTTGATCTAGGACTCAAGTTAAACTTTGAGATACCTGAGTCACAATATTTATGTATTTAACCTTTTGGTTATTTAAATTTCCGACGCAAATCAAACAAGGAGCGGGGAAAAATATGTTTTCATCCAACTTGTCGCAGGTGACTTACCAACTACTTAGCACATAAAACATCAACTCAACTATGATGCAGACAGAGGCGAGGCGGAAGGACGTGGCCAGGACATGGCAGTGGTGTCCAGGCGCCAACAATTGGCGGTGCCTTTTAACGTGTATTAATAATTCAGGCTCACGTAAAAGTTGGCGTCACTTAACGACTACCGGGTAAGGACGAAGGACGAGAGAGAGAAAGAGAGAGAGAGCTCACGGCACTTGGCGCCAGGCAAAGTGAAGTGCAAGAAAACAACAACAACAAGAACAACGACAACAAGCAAAAGCAAACAACAATAGCTTAGAGGAAATCTGGAGAAAATCACAACAGGCAGCAGGCAACGCACATAAACTGAGCTCAGGAACTCCGTGCGAATCCTGGGCAGGAAAGCAACGGTAACGGCAACGGCAACGGCAACGGCAACGGCAATGGCAACGGCTCTTGTCTGCAGACGCGAATCAGCTGCGAGGCGGCAGATCCTGGGGAGGGAGTAAAGGCTCTAAGGTATGCGAAACAAAAACCCGCTTGGCACGTTTCCATACATAAATAACGATTTGGAAGGCCGTTGGCTGCTGCTTGCTCCTGTTATGATGACGTTTATATAAGTCCCTCTGTGTGTTTGTTTGTGCCCGTTTGCTGTGCCTGACATTAAGTATACGCCACATGCAGCAGCAGCAGCAGCCTTGTTTGCTCTGCCTGATAAAAAAAAATGGAAAGAAAAAAATGAATATATAAATAAAAACGAATATATATCTGATGTCTCTTCTGTTTGAAAGCAAGCAAAAAAGAAATTTACAAATCAACAAAAAAAAAGAAAAACATTTGGGCCGCATCATTAGTATTCCACATTTGTTTTCTGGCCAAACACTTTATTATGGCCCCACGTTGGGCAATTTATGATGTTGATCTGATTTCTGTGTCTGCCCCGAAGAACTCTATGCAAATTTGAAATAAAATGCGTTTGAGTTGTGCAACTTAAGGATTTTTGTGCACAATAAATTTGTGGTTTTATATGATTTTTGAATAAATAGAATAGAATGAGTTTGTGTTTATTTTTTATTTTATGTTAAAGAATATTATATGTGACGTAAAAGTTTATGACTTGTTACTGAAACTAATAGATATATCCATTCTATTTAATTTAGTATAGTTGTTGTTTACTAATCAAATTCAAATTTATTTTTACAGCGCAGAAAGCATTTTTATCAAATAAATATACTTATTTTTGTGGCTTTAATTATAACTTAAGGCTGTTATTTTTTTATATATATCCGAAGCTAAATACATTAAAATCAAAATGATTGATGTATTATTTTAAAATATTGGCAAACAAAAGTTATTAACAAATTTATGCAAGCAAAACTATTTAAAATATATTTCAAATGTGATGATAACTTTATAAATGCTGGAAATAATAATAAATTACAATAAATCAAATTAAGCAAGAATCATGTATGCATTCTATAAATATTTTTTAATATTTTAGAAAATTATTTAATAATATTTTATACAAAAATAACATTGAATTAAAATGTTGTAAAATTGTTGAATAAAATATATAAATATAAATATTAAACAAAAATATAAATATTTATTTTTAAATTAGTTGCTGGCCTTTCTTATGCCAAGTCAAACCTATTTATGAAGTTAGCTTAAAAAATCAGTAAAAATGAAAACAATTTTCTAGACTACAGTTTTTTATAATTGTTTATAACAAGGACTATTTCTGATATAACACAAAGGAAGCTGCCTTAAATTAAACATGTCTTTAGGTAAAACTCTTTAAGTTGTATGCACAGTTTCTTAAAAATAATAAATATGTGAGTATTTGATTTTGATAATGTGCTGAAATATTGCTTGATCAATTTAATAGGAAGGCAAAGTGCAAATTGAGTTCGAGTTGGGCTCGAGACGAGCTCAAGTTACGTGAAGTGCTTCGCAGGACTAAAAAAAATTGGCGCACGTTTTATCAAACGATGCCGAACTAAACTTTTTATGGCAGCTGTCGTCATTGGGGACTTGACTGGGTGTGTGCGTGTGTGTGTGTGTGTGACAGGGTGTGTGTGCTGGGCCAAGGAAATTGGCGTTTTGGTATTTCTCTCCAGCTAAAATGAAGGAATGCGATTTATTTTCGCATTGACAATCGTTTGATTTTGCTCGTGCGCATTTTTCTACAGCTGAGGGGAGGCGTTTATGTGAGTGTGTGTGTGTGGGGAGGGGTTTGGGTAGAAGGGATGGGGGGGGGGGGGGGGTGGGGTTTCGTTCTTGTCGCTTTCATTGAGTTGGCAATTTCTTTGCCATTTGAATTGTTGCTGCTTGTCGTCGCTTGTTTGTTGACTGCTGCTGCTGCTGCTGCAGTATCTGTGGCCTTTGTTTTACTGCCAGCAGCAGCAGCTCCTTTTTTTATGCGACTGCCCCTCCCCCACCTCCTTTTACAGTTGCTGTTGTCTGTTTGTTTGTTTGTTTGGTTTTCTTTTGCCGCGCGCGCTCGTAAAATGATTCGCACATATAATTGCTTTTGTTGTGCGCCCACACTGGCACGCCCACATTTATACCACACAGCACTACGCCCCCTTTGACTCCAGCTCCTGGTGCTGGCAGTCTTTGGGCCGCGCGCGTTGAAATCATTCGTCAGGATTTATGCGAATGAGCGACAGTTTTTGCCATTTGTTTGCAACGACGCCGCCAACAAGGACGACAAGGACAACAAGGAGGTGGGGCACCAGCACCAGCACTAGCACCAGCAGACGGCGGATGTGGCGAAACATAAGCGATGAATGATGGTGTATCCGTATCTTGCCACTAAAGTATCTTTGTATCTGCAGCTGCGGAAGCAGCAGCAACAGCGGCAACAATTGCTGAATATATTTTACGCGTTTAGTTGTCCTGTCCTCCCCTTCCCCCGCCCCCTTCTCTTCTGCTGCTCCAAATATCCTTTCGTGGCAACTCCTTGTCCCCGGGCACATTTTATTAATTCGTTTTATTTTACTTCGCGTGACAAGTTGACATAAATGGACAAATTGAGCTTTTAAATTTGTTGCACGCTGCCGTGGCAGCTACACCAGCATCAGCATCAGCATCAGCACCAACGGCAGGACCAAACGGATCGGGGCCAGGACGTTAACGATAACCGGCAAACAGCAAATACAAATTGTTTTCCAAACAAAATTGATTGCCCACTGTGCAGCACATCAGTCGCATAATATTTATTGGATTAACATAAACCGAATGCCAAATGTATTGTCTGTCAACCGGCCTCAGCCACGCCCCTTGTCCACGCCCATTGCCCCCTTATTGTTAATTGTTAGGGTCAATTTCATGCGGCCAAAAGTGTCAAAAGTCTTTAAGCCAAAATCTGTGCAAAAAAAAAAAAAGTCAATTATTTCCATTTAATTGAATTTGCGATTAATGACAATTATTTTAAATTGCACTGGGCATTATCTCGCAATTGTTTTATGGTTACAAAAATTATGGAACGAACCAGAAGCTCCACCCCAAAAACAAATCATTTTCTCTTTCAGAAGGTTTTCATTTAAATTCGGTGGAAGAAAGAACTTAAATTCTAAATACGCTATTAGCTTCACATGAAAAAAATTTAATGTGTACACTTTTTTTATAATTTAAAATTATTAGTTTGATCAACATCTTTTATCTTATTAATACATCTTTTATTATATTTATTTAATTTATGTTCAGATATTATATTAAAATCCTTATTTATTCTGTTAATTTTTCAGTTCGATAAAATCGATTATTTCTGTTAACATATCTGAGACACTAACCCTTGGTGAGTTTCTGGGCTAAGCACACTATTGTTGCCTCTCTTCCTCAGAGCGAGATAGCAGATGCCACAACGGCTTATCAAAGACACACACCAAATGTGTTCCAAGCGCAGGTCGCTGCTCGCCGCCAGATGGCGCTAATACATAGTAATGTGGACCTCATTCCCACTTTTTAAAAGGCTTTCTTTATTAAAGGTTGTTACTGGCAAATGGGACTGGTGCAATTAAAAAAATTTAGTCTATCGGAAAAACTGATTGTGTGAATTATCTTTTAAATTAATTAATAATTTAAACTCTCACGCTGTACTCAATATTAAAATAATTTATTAGTTACTTCTCTAACAATTTGTAAAGTTCTTTAAAAGGGTCACATCAAAAATTCCGAAAAGCTTCATCTAGAGAATTGTTTTGGGCCTCTGATTGGGTTCCCTTTTTAAAGCAAACCTTCATATGCGGAAATTAAAATTAAATAAGTTTAGCATTACCATGGACGTAATATATTGAAAATCAATAATTTACGATCTACATAACAAACATCAGCTTTTAAGATTTGTATTTTATTCTGATTCCTATGAGTTTTAAGAATAATTATCTGAGAACTATTTGATACTGAAGAACTATAAAAAATATTGTTATAAATTTTATTAAATACTTTCAAGTCGAAGTTTGCTTAAAGCAGCCAAAGCAAAGAAAAAGGAGGAAAAAAACCGACGCTTGGTTTTTATTTTTCTGTAATTTGTTGTTGTTGTTGTTACTTTGAGGCACGTCAACGAAATAATCAACAAAGGGACATGGCATAAAAAACGGAGTGCTGCTGTTGGACTAAGGACTCAGGACTCAGGACTAAGCGAGCGGCAGAAATGACATTGACGGCTATGTGGACAGAATAAAATTTCATCAAAATGCGACTGTCAAAGACAGAGACACACACACACACACGCACACACACATGTATAGAAAGCGAGTGAAATGGGGGAAAATTGCAAATGGACGAAATTGCTACTTTCATCTTGGTCCTGTGTGCACGCATGGCGAACTTTCACTGCTGAGGGTGGCACGAGTGAGTGAGAGAGAGATGGTGATGGAGAGGGAGGGGGGTTAAGAGGGTAGAAACTCACATCACATATATGTATGTATATGTATATGTATATGTATGTTTGTGAGGATTGAGAATGTTGGATTTGCGGGCTCTTCAGCCAGCCGTCAAGAGCTGTCAGCCCAAGAACAAAGCACTCAGTAGCGCAGGACAAGCGGACTGGAGGACTGGCTGCGTAGTTGGGCAACTGAAACTCTTCAGTTCACCTTTAGCCAGCCGCGTAGGTGTTGAAGGCCGTTCCACTTGCTCGCAATTGAAGAACATTTTGGTAAGGGCCAGGGCCCAGCCCCTCGATTCGGCTACAGATGCGGATTCGGGCGCAGCGGGCAACTATCGGCAAAAAAAAAAAGGAATACAAAAAAAAAAAAAATAAATAGCAGCCAGCACGAATACAAAACTAAATAAAATACGAAACGAAATGTCTGCGTTGTGCACTTTGATTAATGATCGAATGTCAATTACCGCATATACTGCACAAGAATACACCCCACACACACACACACAGACACACACACACACTCGCACACACACTCGCAATTCCCGCAGCGAACTCAAACCAAATGCGGATGCGCCCGGGAAGAAGAAGAAGAAGCTAATAGCGATTCCATTGAAGAGGCTCCCTTTGGAAGTGGGGCTCGAGAACTGCGACAATATCAAAAATAAGTAAATTCCAATTGCATCTTTTATCAATGGAAAGAGTTGCAGAGGAAAATAAAATAATTGGCAACCTTTTAGCGAAATCTAGAAAACTTTGTGTTAGCCAGAAAAAGATTTACATACAATTATTTAAAATATTGTTATGTATTTAGAAAATATTTAAGATTGAATTGAATAGTAAATTTAAGAGTTTTTTGAATTTCGGTGACTTTTTTGGGATTAGGCAAATAAATCTACCTTTAATCACAACAACTTCACTAAGAACACGCCAATTGTATATAAAAAACACTTTTTTTTAAGCTTTTAAAAGTTTCCGTCCTTTTTCAATGTTGTAATCTATTATCAATGAACACAATTTATAATCACGACGAACATGTGAATATATTATAGAAAGAACTACAAAATAAGTCGATGTAGTATTTATAATATTATTGTTGTATAAAACATATTAAATAACATAATAACATAACAAATTAAAAATACAAATTACATAAATTACCTTTGCAATAAATTTGTACTAAATAAAATATTATTACTTTTTTACTACTGATCAATAACTTAACTAAATTTATTTAAAAACGTTTAAATAAAAATAATTTGTAAATATTTTAAATCATGTTCACACCTGGTACCAATTAGCTTCTTAGCTGTCAATAAAATTATTTAATTATCTTCAAACACTTTACTTGAAATACGCACTTGGGACTTAAGATTCAAATGAAATGCCCACAAATTAAGTACTTTAATAATATTTTCTCTTTTTTGACAATTAGAACTCCGTAACTTTACACATAAACAAATTTACAAGTCCTTCCTTATTTAAAGTTTTTCATAAACTTTACTTCCCATTCTGTCTGTGGATAGGAAAGTGGCAAACCGATCAGTTTTATCTTGATAAAGTTCTCGGAAACTGTAGTTTATTTAGACATTTTTTTTTATAGTCAAACCAGAAAAGCTGTAAGCACTTAACCTGATTTAAGTTGTCATCTATTGCAAATAAATTTGTAGCAATATATTTTTAATATAATAAAAAATAGTTTCATTTGGTATTGCTTTGTATATTCTGTACACATGGACAGAAGGGTTGATACTTTGCAGTAATTATCAAATAAATATTACTAATTTGTAGTTAATTTAAAGCACGTTCACACCTTAAATATTTTTTAAGTTTTTACACATTTATTGTTCTCTTTCTTGGACTCTTGAGGCATTGTAAACCGAACTGATCATTTATCTAAATGGTTTTTAATAGACGACCAAAATGTGAGCTGCCATTGGGTCCGACAGGCGTCCAAGGAACCAAGGAGGGGCATTCATCCTTCCTCATTGTCGTTTATAACATGGGTAAACAGCGTGCATTCGCCTGGCCAAACATAATACCTTGGTTAATGGTTACAAATTAGGCTGATCGGCCGCACGCATGCACACACACACACACATGCACACACACACACGCACACACACAGGAGTTGAAGGGAGCCAAGTGTATAAATGGCCAACCGCAGGCGAGCTTCTCTCTCGCTCACTCCTTCATTCTGGCCAAAAGTGACGCCAAGACTAAACTGCCAATTTAATAAATGGCCACACATTAATTAAAGCAACACACACACACACTCGCACACACACACACACACATTGAAGGGCTTGTCGATGCTTTTCGAGTGGTTCTTTGAGTGATGAGCCTTGATTGATTCCTGAGCCCACACACTTGAGAGTTGGCCGAGTTGGTTGTGTTGGCCTTGGTTGCACTTTGCTTTATGCCGTGCCGGCCAAGTTAATTTGTTTCCAATTCAGGCCTAATGAGAATTGATTGCATGCGTGCGTATTTTGACAAAAACGGACGAGCTGCGTACAAACTTGGCTAATTAGCAGGTAAACGCTGGCCCAATGCGCCTTCCCGGGAAAAACGAGCACATGCAAAACAGTAGCCAAGGAAAACGCCTGCGAGGAAACTCAAAGGACGACGTGCGGCGCTCAGCATGCGGCAATCTTTCGACTTCGGCCTAAACGCAACGGGGTCAACCCTTCATCCTTCGTCCTGCGTACTTTACCCTTTGCTGGTGCCGCCGTCAGACGCGTGGGCGTGTCCTTGTCGCTGCGTATGCAAAATGCCGACGATCCTTGCGAAATTAGCAACAGTAGACGGGTTAATTGTTCGCCTTAGCCAAAACGGTAGAAGAAGAAGCACACAAAAGGATTGTCTGGTGACTTCTGTTGGGATTAGCCCGGCTGAAAGGGGATGAGACGGGATTAAGGCACTGCTTTTAGCCGCGCCGACTTCGACTTCTCAGTTGGCTAAAAGTCAAAAGTCAATTCGGCCAAACATTAAAGACAAAAAGGGTTGTGGCTGCAGTAAAAGCAAAAGACAGCGGGAAGTTCCTGTAGAGTATCCTTAAAGCGGGACAACTCCAATTAGAAGCTGCATAAAGTATATATATATATAACTGAATTAGGTCCTCCATTTCATACTTACTTTTGGGTGTGCTGATCATTTAAAGGGAAACTTGTGCATTTATTTTGGAAAGAACTCGAACTTGGTTTATAGAGTATTTTTAATTTAATTGTAATATAAACTAGATTCCATTTTAGACAACTTTCTTTCTTTAAAGTATTTAATGGTGAAGATTATAATTAATTATTCGCTTTTAACATGAAGGTGTCAAGGCAGAGAAGTCGAAGGGCGTAAATCCGACTAGGTGATGGTTTTTTAATTCAGCAATTAATACAAACATTATAAAATATGCAGAAATTAAATATTTTAAAACTTTTTTCTCTGTTTCTTTTTACCAAAATCCCATAATATTACACATAAATAAATTTATAAGTCCTTTATTTCTTTTTCATAGCTTTTCATAAGCTTTACTTGCGTCCCAATCCAAAATCGTAGGGTGGACCAGCAACGGCCAGCAGCAGAGGCAAAAGGTAAACGATCAGATTCATCTTGAAGAACTTCTCGGAGAGTGTGATTTCTAATGAAACACACTCCTTTTTATACAAAAATCTCGAGAGGTGTTGACTCTTAACCAGGTTTGTGTCGTAATCTATTGCAAATCAATTTTTTACAATTCAGATTTTATGTAATCAAAAATTTTTATTTAGCCATGGTTTATGTTTCCTACAACAATTTCGAGAAGGGTATATTGATTGGTTGATATTTGTTAAAAGAGAGATTTATGTATGTAATATAATAATATATTAACTCATATTTTTTTTTGGGTTTAATTGTGATTGATATTGGTGAAAGTTGACATTTAGGTATATAATAATATTATATTTAGCTTTATATATTATAATTGTAATTGATATTGGCAAAAGTTAAGATTTATATATAATATAATAATGAATTTAATGCTAAGTTAATTCATGGCCGTTTATAGGGTATCAGTGAGTCTCTAATGCACTCTGACTTGTGTTTCTTGGCTTGAACACTTCCGTAAACAAGTCGCATACACAAATGCTATCTATTTTATTTGGAAAGGACACTCCTCGACATCGAAACTGAGATCTGGTTCAGGGTGGCTGCTCAATGCAATCGAATGTAGTGACAATCGGGGCTACCGTTGCCACTAATTAGGGATCTTCTTTCCCCTTTCCTTTTTCGTTTCCCCTCGTTGACATTGTGTTAAGTTATTTGAGTAACACGTGCTCCTTTACTCGCAATCATCTTCTGGGTTCGTTCCGGGCCCGTAAGTAGGTCTTAATCCTTTCCTTTTCTCTTTTTCCCTTTCGTATCGCGCGCAATTTCCAGTTGACTGAACGAAGGGGGGAGGGGGAGGGGAGAGAGGAATTGCAGAACAGTCCAAATTGCTGGCTAAGAGCTGCGCGTAGATCATTTCGCAATGATAAATTAAGCGCTAAGAGTGTTTCCATGTTCCTGCAAGACAATCCACTGTCAAACGCGGTAGATTGATTGTGTCGAGCTTCTGCCAGGTCCTACTCCTGCTCCTCCTGCTCCTCCCCTGTCACATGTTTGGGCTTTGTGGCCACACTGTCAACGCAATGTCTGCCTGAATAAGCAGCGACAATTCTGCAATAGGCCCGCAACGCCGTTTCGGGCCAAGTTGCTCGTGACGCAGACTCGCGGCTAAGACCAGTTTATGACACTCGCCAGGCTGACGCTCTGTGTAGGCTGGGCCACTGCCACTTTGAAAGATGATGCCTTGTTTAACATATTTCCAGAAGCCAACAGGTGCCAATGGGCCGTGATCAATCATTGCGAATCGATGTTTAATTAAGAACTCTTGTTAGCATTTGCCCAACTATCGCATCGGGCATCGCCTCATTGAGTCCCCAGACCCGAGCTCCAATCTCCATTGATTGGCAACAAAGGCTTGCTGAATTCTTCACAGGACGGCCCCTCCTCTGGCCCCATCTGGCCTCATCTGTCCCCATCTGGGCCGCATGCCCAGCAGCGCGGATTCCGTGATGTTTAAATTTGTCCTAATTAGATGACAATGAACGATGAATCAGCGCTAAATGCGAGTGCTCAACCCGCAGACACCACAATTTATTATTAAGGCTATTCCAGCTTGCTTTGCCACAAAATGCTTACAAATACTAAATTCCTTATTTATACAATAAAATAATACAGTAAAAATATTTACAAAATATTAATAGTAATATTTAATATTTGTGTAGACAAGACTTCGAGTCGTAGAACCCAGCAGCTAGTAGTCGTTAAATTAAATTAAATTTAATATTTAATACTATATTTAATGTGATAAAATAAATGTTATGGCTAAAAAACGATCTCATGAAATTTAATAAAATATTTTAACCACTTCATAAAAACAGTAAAATCATAAAACAAAAAAAAAAAGAAGAAAAAACATAAAAGATTTGTGGCAGCAGTAAAAGCAAAAGACAGCGGGAAGTTCCTGTAGAGTATCCTTAAAGCGGGACAACTCCAATTAGAAGCTGTATATAGTATACATAACTGAATTAAGTCCTCCATTTCATACTTACTTTTTGGAGTGCTGATCACTTAAAAGGAAACTAACTTAGTTTATTGAATTTTTTTTTTTTTGTTTTTTGTCAGTTAAACTATGTTCCATATTCATAGTATTTGATATAAATATGTTCAAGATGAACCTAACTTGGACTCTAGGCAAAATGGCCATAAGGTAATTCCTTAAATTGTGCAATCAATACAAACATTTAATTTCCTTTGAACACTTTAATATGCTCATAAAATATGCACAAGTTTTTAACATTTTAACAGCTTTTTTCCTGTTTCTCTTCACAAAAATTCCATAATATTACATATAGCGAAATATGTTAGCGCTTCTTTATTTAAATTTTTTTATAAGCTTTACTTGCGCCCCAATCCAAAATGGAAGGGTCCACCACCATTGTCCAGGAACAGAGGCAAAAGGCAAACGATCAGATTCATCTTGATGAACATCTCGGAGAATGTGATTCCTATAGAAACACACTCCTTTTTATACAAAAATCTGGAAAGGTAACCAGTTTTGTGTCATAATCTATTGTAAATCAATTTTATACAATACGGATTTTATGTAAGCAAAAAATTGAACTTGTTTATGTTTTGTATATCCTACAATAATTGCAAGAAGGGTATTTTGTTTGGTTGATATTTGTTAAAAGTGAGATTTATGTATGTATAAATATAATTATATATTAAACTATATTTGATGGGTTTAATTGTGATTGATATATGTTAAATTTCACATTAATGTACGTAATATAATAATATAACTTATTTAATGCTAATTTATGTCAAGGCTGTTTACAGGATATCAGCTAGTCAGGCATAAGTATAGTTCGATTTACGGCTAGGTAAAAATAAAAACCATGAAATTAAATAAAATATATTAGGCACTGTTAAGTCAGGTTTCATCAAAGATTTAATTTTAACCTAAAGAAAATTAATTCAAAAATATATTTACAAATATATTTTGAATCAAGTTAGCTTTCATTCACATGTACTTACCTACACTGAAAGGAAAACAAAACAATCCTTTGAAAATTCCAAATGAAAAATTGTTCGATTTATTTGGTTTTTATATTGTCTAGGTATATTTATATACTTATGCATGTTTGTTTGTTTGTTTGTGTGTATACATAAAATATACGTTCGAACTTACATCTTATATATATGTGTATATATATATGTATATATCTACGCACAACAGGTTTGATAATAATAATACAATAATAATAATAGTTATAGATACACTCATTTAATTCTAGAAACTATAATTCCACTTACGACTATGACAAATTGGGCGTGTGTTTTACAGTTAATTTGCTATGCTTTATACAAAATGTACCACTAATTAAGTACCGCTAATTTACAAGGGGAAGGGGGGAGGGGCGGGGGCAGGGCCTAGGTAAACGTGTCTTAAACCAGAGTTGTTGCCCAGTGGTCGTTTGGTTGTTTGGTTGTTGTTTTTGGGTGCTTACACTAACTAACTACAAGTAATGTGTGTGTGTGTGTGTTTTCTTTTTTCACTGTATACTCCGAATTTGCCCGGTGACCTTGAAACAATCGCCGGGGTGTTCAAAAATGGGGGAGGGTTGAGAATATTACAATAGAGGACGACTTAAGAGGTTTACCGGGTCTAACTAAAGGATTCAATATACAAGGCTCTCCTAAAGCGCCGTCAGGTCGTAATCCTGTTTGATGTGCTGCTGCAGATTGGTCATGAGATCGGATTGTTGTTGTTGTTGTTGTTGCTGTTGTTGTTGCTGCTGCTGTTGATGATGATGCAGACCCGTGTGCATCTGATTGTTGTTGTTGTTGAGGTTGCTGCTGTTGTTGTTGTTGTTGTTGCCGTTGCTGTGGTGCACCTGATGCTGCTGAGATCCAGCATACGCATTGCCATTGCTTAAACTGGCCGCATCCGTGGCAGCGGGTATATAAGGCGGATTGCCCAGCGAGGAGCTGACATCGCCAATGCTCTCCAGACTGTCGGAGCGTATGCACTAAACAAAGATAGAGGCAAGTGAGAAGTGTAAATAAAATTATAGTGATTAAAAATAAAATAAACTAGAAGTAAATATATAGTTTTTTTTTTGTTCAAAATTTGTATATTAATATTTGTTAAACTGGGTTTCTTCAGAATTAAATATTGTAAATAGCATTTAAATTTGATATTTATGTGAATTTTACAGCAGCCTATTTTTGAGTTATTTTTTTAATAGCCGAAAGGTGAGCTTTTGTTACAACTAACAAACAAAGCTTTGAAAGCACCTTAAAGCTGTTTAGAAGCTTTGACAAACAGCTGTGTGTTATTTAATAGTAGTGTATTTATATTTAAATATTCATATGATTGTAAATTGAGGATATTCAGAAAAATCCGCATAACTTAACAATTATTCATCTTTCTCAAAAATAATTTGCAAAGTTTTCTATTAAATTGCACAACGAAAGTTGTTTATTTCAAGAAACTTGAAGTTCAAAGCTCTACTTTTTTGTGCTCTCTCTCTTTCTCTGTCTCTCTCTCTCTCTCTGTCTCTCTCTCTTTGCGCTCTGCTTTTCTCGTGCCTTCGTTACTTGATTTGGATTATCGCAAAAAGCTTTTATTCTGCCACTCGGCTATGGGATTAATCTCTGCTTTCAGCTGATCTCGTTGTTGTTGCAATTGTTGTTGTTGCTTCTTCTTCTTTTGCAACTCGCGTGCAACTCACCTCATTCATCACCGGCGTTTGTTGTTGTTGCTGCTGCTGCTGCTGTTGTTGTTGTTGTTGTTGCTGTTGTTGTTGCTGCTGTTGGGCCTGTTTCTTGGCACTTTGGCGCTTGGTGGGCTTCTTGGCTACCGGTGTTGGATTGCCATTGGCATCGACGGTTTTCTTGCGCACGTTCTTCGTGTTGGGCAGCTTGTTGTCCTTCTTCCACTTCATGCGCCGGTTCTGGAACCAGATCTTGATCTGGCGCTCCGACAGCACCAGCGTGTGCGCGATCTCGATGCGCCGCCGTCGGGTCAGGTAGCGATTGTAGTGGAACTCCTTCTCCAGCTCCAGTATCTGGTGGCGTGTGTAGGCGGTGCGTTGGCGTTTCGGCTCCATCCCAGGCTGATAAGACCCGTTGGCTGCAAATAAACAAAGTGAAAGAGAAAGAGAGAGAATCAGAATCAGCTTGAGAAGATGCATAATTAATGATTGGCAACCAATTGTGATGGGGAAGGGGGATAGGGGAAGGGGTTGTGGCTGTGGGCGGCCGATTAAGTCGCAACGCGCCACAATTAATACACTTCAAATTGAGTTTCATGGGAAGCGCGGCTGGGCTCAATAAATCTCGGCAGATAAGTTGACAACCCCGAAAAGCGCGCCAAAAACTTTTTGACAACACCTTGTGTTGCCCAGAAGGGTAACTCTAAGAAGAAGAAGCAGAAGACTAAGAAGTAGAAGGACAGCGGGCAGATGAAAGCGCTGCACTTGGGCAGGATAATTAATCAAAATCAAAATGAAACAACTGCCTGGCCTTTGGTCCTGTCTGCCTATCGAACGCGTAAAAAAGGACAACATTTAGTTTTTCCTTGAACGCTTCAATTAAACATTTTCAGCTACCCTCGCACACACACACACACACACACACACACACAGACACACACAGACACTGCATCCTTTTCCTGTTTCGTTTTTTATGCGCCTGCACCTGCTGCCCCGCCCCGTCCCCTTTACCCCTCCCCGCCCGCCCAGACAGCTCCATCAAATTGATGTGCAGACCATCAATTTCAATTTGGCCAGCTTGGAGCTTTGAGTTTGGGCTCGGAGTTGATGTTTCTATTCGCATTGCTGGCTGCTGACCAATCATATCCGGCGCGTATCAAGTTGTAATTTATAAAAATTTCATTGCACTGTGACAGACAGCTTTCGATTTGATATAAATATTTCAATGCCCAAACTGCTGGCGCTGCCGTTTCTCCAGTCCGGTCTAGATTAATGATCTTGTCCACTGGCCGCTGACAGCAGCAGTAACATAGAAGTAGGGGAAAAAGAGGGAGGGGTAAAGGTTTTCCCTTTCACTCTTCCACACTCTCCCTTTCTCACTCTCTCTCGCTATTTCGATTGTGCTAAAAAGTCTTTTGGGCGTCGGCCTTGAAGAGCTGTTGACAAGTTTTAGTTGCTGTCCATTTATTGTGTTTTTCCCCATTGACATTCAGTTGTAATTCAACATTGAGCGAATTAATTAATTATATTTTTACTAATAATAAATTGGAAGCAAGAATGGGTACAACATTAAAAGGAAATTTATATAATTTAATTATACTCTTCCCTTTGAAACAAAATTTAATTTTCTAAACAATTTAAATACAATTTAGTTTTTGCCAAACACAAAAATGGTTTCCTTATTTAGTTTTGTCTCTCAGCTTTTCATTTAAATATTACACAGAAAAGAATTCTTAATAAATTCCTTAGCGTACAAATCATCTTCGTGGATTCGTCAAGGCTGCTTCAAAAAAGCCTCAATAACAACATCAACAACAAAAAAATGCCTCAATGAGTTATTGATTTGATAAGGAATAAAACGCAATAATAATAACAAAAAAAAATGAACAATGGCGCAACAGCAAAAAAAAAGTAACACAAGAATTAAACAATATCAATTACAAAGGCCCAAAGGAGCAGGGCCAAGAGAACAAGGAGAACAGGAAGACGGGCAGACAGGCGACAAGAACAATGAAAATGAAACGACGACGCCAGCTGCTGCGTCGGCGTAGGCGTCGACGTCGACTTCGACGCTGGCAGCATGCTGCGTTAATTCGTTTTTAATAAGTGCGTATCATTTCATTTCAACATTTCAACGAAATGTCCAGACGAGAAGAAGGGGGCGGGGGGCGGATCGGCTCGCCTTGTTGTGTTGTCCAGGAAGAGGCCTTCGTCCAAGTCAAAGTCTCGCCGGCTGCGGCTGCGGCGGCTGCGAGAAAAAGCCGCGTCATGCCGCGCGTAGCCAAAAGAGTGCCAATTGCAATTGCCTGGCAGCCAATTTAATGAAAATGCCAAATCATACAAGGCCAAGGAAATCAAGATTGCACAAAAACAGCAAAAGCAACTGTGGAATGGGGCAGGGGGCAGGGGGCATGAGGCAGACAATGTTGCATGGAACTTAGCGTGAAACTGTTAAAGAGCGAGCTGCATGTAATTTTTTTGTTTTTTGTTTTTTTTTTTTGGGAAAATTGGCGCTCTCTAGGGAATTAACGGTGCGTAGGTAGATTGAACTAGCTCTGTCTCTCTCTCTCTCTCCCTCTTTCACACTCTAATGGCATATCATGTGTGGCTTATAATTGGAGCTCGCCTCATGCACGGCTGTCGGCATGTTTGTCCCCTCGCATGATTTATCATGCATCTGTGACTCTACACTTTCAGAGAAAGAGAAAGAAAGAGAGAGAAGGAGAGAGAAAACTATGTCAGACGTTACTTAATAATCATAATCTTTTGTGTCGGTGTCGGCTTCATTTGTGGGTTAACTCCACAATTCAATGCCAGACCGGACCAGGCTAGACCTGAATCCCACTCGACCCTACCCGGCGATATGCTCCGTATCGCTTTAAGCCACTTAACTGATCGCTCGGCCCCCTTTTTGAGGTGCGGTCAACTGGCAACTTCCGGGCTTTAGCGGCACTTTCATTCATTCGCAGTCGCAATCTTTGGCAACTGCTCCCATTGAGCCACTTGATTAATTGCTGTGATAGTGTGTGTGTAAGTTGGGAAACCTCGTTTGGGGCACGACCTGCGATCGAAGAAATTTGACTCGTGCCAAGCTGGAAAATAATTTTTACGTCTGTCAACTTTGATTTAGCTGCTCATTCATCAAATCCGTAGAGTTAAACACGTTACCCGAAAAAAACACAGATAAACAGGTTAGAGTGCGGCAAACGGGCGTAACCAACAGCACGATACTCTGTCAAAGGGAATCTTAACAAAAATTATATAAACTGATGAAGATAATTTTGTTTAATCTATTTGACAGTCAGCTAATGGACGTAGCCTAAAATTCTTTATACTTTATCAAATAAGGGTATTAACGAGAATATGCTTAAGTTCCAACACTTTAGCTTCATTCAATATACTCTGCTTACTTTGCGAACAAGTACAAAAAAATTAATTTATTTGAAACAATGTGAAGAAAACTGATTTCATGTGCATTCAACATAAAAAACTTTAAACAAATGACAACAAATTAATATTGTTATGCAAACAACATTTCAAGAGCGTCTCTCGGCCCTAATGAATGTCTAAGTTGAGATTCGAGTGCAAGGCGCATTTATTGCGCATACGCCGCATTGGCCGGCGTTAGAATCCGAGTTCTAAGCTGAAATTTTTGTTTCAGGTTTTTCGTTCATTTTAGGTAACAACTGTGAACCGCTGTTGTCGGCAACTTGTGTGTGGGTAAATTGTGCGAGTATGTGTGTGCTTGCCTCATGAGCTCATGGAAAAAGGCAAGTCAACATCAGCATTTCAACAACAGCGGGAGCTGCATCAGCAGCTTGTCAAGTGACTTGCAATTTGTGGCAGGCAAATAAAAATAAACATGAGCTCATGCTACTTACACACACTCACACACACACAAAAACTCATGTACTTACAAAACAATTGTACACACATACATACAAAAAAACATATATATACTTATATATATCGTATAAAGCCACTAACTGAAGCACCCAAGCAGCAATTGAACTTGTGGCTCGCCAACTGCATCGCAACTCGAATTTAAAAAAAATAATTTAGAAAAAAAATTGTTGTGCACTCAACAAATAGACTAAAAACAATATGTTAATTTTCAGCTCAAGCAATTTAAAGCGAATTTTTAAATTTTAAAGGTACTCAATCAAAACGTGTGTTGGCTGCTTTTTTTTGTCTGGTAAGACATCAAAATGATTGATGTCACCCAAAAGCAAAAATTGCTCATTAATAAAACTACGGGATGATCCTCAGTTTTTTTTAATAATGTTAAAGCACATTGAATGCAAGTTATTTATAAAGAAATATATAATAGATATTCCTAGACGTTTAATTATTAGGTATTTCACTAAGGAATTTTACAGTGGAATTTAGATTTTCTTAAACGTTTTCAATTAAAAAAATAGTGGCAATAATTACAACTCTGTAAGTGCAAGTTTGAGGTTTTTGCTTTTATGATTTAGCAATGACAGCTATAAAAAATCACAGACTATAAATTTACAGTCGGGTGCTTTTTTTTAACTATAATATAATATCATATTATCAGATATATGAGTTCATTACTTATATATGAGTTGTAAGCAAAGACCTGACTATTTAATATACAAATAAGGTAAGTGAAGAGACTCTGGGTTCGAATCCCACAAATAATATTTTTATATTAAACTGTTTCTGTTTTTTGTTGTCTATATCTCAGTGATCCACTTAGGAATGTTATTATAATTAATTTTATAGTAAAATCTTTTTATCTATATATTTTAGTATATTTAAAAGTTACGTTCCTTGCAGAATGAAAACTTGCAACCAAGTAAACATAATCTTTATTTAATATTTGCTTTGTAGTATGCGTAAGATAACAATCTCAGAATTTAAAATAAAGCCATAATAGTTATGTTTCTTAGTTTCTTTAAGGAATGACCTCATTCATAGACTCAGTTATAGTCTATAGTATAATATATTTACTCTTGGATTGTTAGCTGTACCATGCAACTATTCATTCTGCAAAAAATAAAAACAAAACAATCGCAGCACATTCACAATAGATTTTCACTTTCCATGGCAGCCCAAACCAGAAGCGAACCAAATGAACAAAAAAAAAAAAACAAATTCTAGCACTTGTCTTAAAGCCATTTTAAAATAAAAAAAAAAATAAATGTATATAAATATATATATATAAATATGTACATTTATATAGCTTTTGAAAAGTTGAATAGAGGAGCTGCGACCAAAAGCCGAAAGACAAACAGTAACAAGTTAAGAAGCTCACGACTTTAAAGACTTTAACAATAGACGCGACCTTGGAAAAAAACGCTTCGTGAAATCAGAAATAAAACGAAACTTAAATATGAAAAAAACCCCACGAATTGTTGTGAATTTGTTCGTCTGCAGAATGAAATGATTCTTGGCGGGCCAATAAAAGCGTCGCTAATTAATGCCAATTTCAATAATTCCGCACAAGTTGCCAGCTCCAGAGTTTTATTGGCGCAAATTGAGCGGAGTGCGAATATATGTATGTGAATACCCTGTCAATTCTCAGTTCGGCTCCATTCACATTTATACAATTTTTGTACTCCATTGGGACGCTAATTACGCTTTGTTCGCCAGCCCGAGACACAGATACAGATACAGATACAAATACAGCTATAGATACAGATACAGATACAGATACAACTGCAGATGGCGTGGCAGCCTCAGCTGTTCGTGCCTCATCTGTCATAAAAGGCGAACTTCTTAATTTTTACTGCGTCATTTTCATCATTGTCATGCCCTGGGCCAACGGCTATGGACTGTGGACGGGGGGGATTGGTTTGGGGATTGGGTCTCCTCGCATTTTGCAAAAGGCTGCTCGGTTTCAGTTGGGTTTACAGCATCTCTGGCTCAAAGTCGGGGCTTGCACTTTTTTTTTTTTCTTTTTTTTTTATATTTATGCTGCCTGAACGGAGGTGAGAGATGCTGATGAGGTTTTTCGCAAGTCATCGGGTAGTAGTAACTGTGACTGTGACTGTGAGCCTGGCCTCTGCGGCACATTGGAAACTTAATCGTGGACTTGCCATTGAAATTTCAGTTACAAGGCTGGGCACGTTTTCAGTGTGCTTGTTTTACTATCGCCACATAAATGTGAATAAGTGAGTGTGTAAGTGTGAGTGTGTATGAATACACGCTGCTGCTGTTATTGAATGTTATGTGGAACTCGCCGATCATCTGCATGAACTCAAAGTGCGCTTGGCTAAACTTTAAAGCTCTCGTGCATGAAATCAATACACACACTAGCTGCATATTCATATTCATAAATGTGAGTGCTTCTTTAAGCACACAAGTGCATTCACTTGATTAGCGTACACGACATGGGAAATTTGAATAGGTAACTTCAAGTAATCTCCACAAACTGTGACGCTGAGAAATATTCATGCACTTAAGTTTTGTAACTAATAAAGATTCCGTATTTTTAAAAACACAAAAAAATTTAGTTACGGAACTACTTAAAATGATTAATTGGGTTTTGAAAGAAACAAGTTTTTAAAAAAAAAATTGCATTAATCTGTTAAAAATCTAAAATGGAACTTACATTCAATGAAGAAGTTTTAAAAACTGTTTTGGGTATATAAAAATCATTTGTATATAAGATTATTTAATACTTTCTTCAACAGATTTTTATCTTATTCTTGAAAAAATATTTTAAAATTATAAAATCAAGATAGGCTCATAAAAAATTTCAGTTTATTCAATAATGAGTCTTTTAAAAACAAAATATTACAAAGTCTATTCGTTTTTTTTGTTTTCTGTGAGTTCTTGGTAACTTTCTTTTATGCAAGGAAAATCTCTTCTTTTTTTAACTAAAAAAAAAACGAGCTTTTATCTTATTTTTAAAGGAAAACTCCTTTGTATTAAATTAAATACAAATAGAATAATATTTATTTTTAATTACAATTATTGTGTTATGCTTTTATACGGATAAGTTCTTTATCTCAAAGGCAAACAAAAACTCATTCCAAGGCGTTTCTATCCTTTTTAGTTAACTACATTCCATACATAAAACCCCTTTAAATATCGCATGCATTAGTTCTAAATAACAATTGATTAAACTTTTTACAAATCTGGCATTTAATTTCATATTATTAACAATATTATGTCACTTTGCTCAATACAAAATCATTTATTATAGTTCTATACTATACAAAAAAAAAGAAATAGAAAAGAAAAGAAACAACAATATGATTGTTGTCTACACTTCAGAATATATTGTCAACACTTTGCGGCAATTAAATAAATTGTATGACTGCCAAATTGTTGCCTAAATACTTAAACTTGAGCAAATTATAGCTGTTATTGTTGTTGTTGCTGTTGCTTTTGTTGTTGTTGTTGTTGGTGTTGCCTGAAGGCGTATTAAACAAATTGGATGGGCCAGAAGTTTGTTTGGACCACACGCCACCTGATACGCACGCCAGGCCAGTTCACATTTTTGGGCCTAGACGAGTGTAAGTCATTTGTAAAAGACCTGAGAACAACAACAGCAACAACAGCAACAACAAGGGGACACCGGTTAAACAACAGGCAACGAGAACTCCGGCCACATTCCGAGTTGAGATGATGCACTGGCGATAATCAAGTTTCGTCTTGTTTTCGTCGTCGTCGTTCGCTGATGATAAATGTCACAACATTAACATCCAATGACACGGACCATCCGTCACTCAGTCGGAGTTTTGGTGGCTTGTCTGCCCCCGGGGGCCAGAAGAGATCGCTCTCGGGCCGAACTACATCGATTTTGAGGCTGGGTAATCTCCGCTCTATAGTTGGAGTTGCTTTTCTAATGCTGTAATTGGCCGTTAGGGTCAAGGTTATGTTTAATTGGACCGCAACACTACCAAGCAAGTGAATATGCTAATCCATACATGTTATAAATGCTAATTAAAAAACAATTTATTAGCTAACATAGTTGTCGGCCTAGAGAGAACCCATCCCAGTTGCCAGCACGAATATGATTATGTTGCACTCAATTGTCAGCTATTGTTGCCCTCAGGGGATTTGGGCCAAAAGCGTACGGTAGCCAATTTCGATTTGAATTAAAACAATAAGCGCTGACAAACGTCGTCGAATGGGAACTCAACACATGGAACTCACTCAACGAATTTGGTTAATGTTCCGGCGCGACAATTAATGGTAATTATCTATCTATCGGAGCCGACATTCGAATGCGATCGCACACACACTCACATTTATTCAAACGTTCAAACGGCCAAGTTCAGTGAATGGAAACCTGTTTCTGCAGCCAACATTCGATCTGCGGTGTGAAACTATTCAAAAGGTATTCACAAAAAAGGTTTCGGACACACGCGAACATTTGCAATTCAAACTATTTTCATAATGGAAAATAAAAAGAGTACTCACTTAAATTAAGCTTAAATTGTATTTGTTTGACTCAGGAGAAATATATATATTTAAATAAAAAAAATTTGAATTCAACCTGTCAAAAACATAGTTAAACATTTAATAGTTGTTAACTTAAAAGTTGGCAAATGTAAGAATTTAAGTTGTATTTTTTAAATTTCCATATGACTAATGAAAAAATCTGTGGTAATTTATATGTCATCGTGGAACTATCTCTAAAGACGAATATATTTTGAATCCTTTTAAAACCTATTTAAATGTGTTATTTTCCCTTTGACTTTTAATACTCAAAATAACAATATAAATAATGTTATTTGTTGTTATCAGAAAACATAATTAAATTATTTCGTTTTCTTATGAAGAATGATTACCATTAAAAATAGGTGTAAAAGGAAACAAGAATTGTTTTCAAAACAAATAGTACATTTAAAACATGTTCAATATGTTGCACTTAAATTAATGGAGAATAAATCAATTCATATTTTCAATTAATTTCTCCTCTCTTTGTTTGAATTTATCCCGTTAAGAAATGCAAAGAACTGATATAAAAATCAACTCAATTGGAATTCCTGCAAATAGTTAAAAATTTCGAATATGTCTTTCCTTAATAGAATGACTTTATGAATTTAATTCAATAATCATATTCCACCAGATTCTGTTTGCGCTAATTAAGTTTTAAATCTATTTTCAAGCAGAGCAAATAAATAAAGTATATATTATATAGGTTGCACAATTGTTCCAGCACATAGTATAAGGTTTGACGAAACCACTTAGGGGCACTTCAAGTGTTGAAAGAGGCCTCATTGTAGTCGTGTCTATATAGACTATATAGTATGAATATGTCACTCGCCATACACATTTTTGCCCTGAGCAGAAGGCGCGCCTTTCTTGATTTTGATTAATGAGTCGACTTTTTTGCGCTCTTCTTCTTTTTGGGGGTATTTTAGTTTTTTTTGTTTTGGTTGTGTTTTTTATTTTTGTCTCTCGGTTTTTTGCCAAGTGGAGCATTACAAAGTCTGTCAGTGGATCACGTGGGTGTTGGCAGCCAAGTAATTTAATTAGCATACGAAAATGGGGCGCCCATTTTGTGTTTCTTGTTTTATGGGTGCATCTGCGAGTGCCAAAGTACTCACCAACGCCCGCTACGTGAATCTTCTTCATCCACGGGTAAATGATGCGCTCCCCGTCGGTTGTCTCCGCCATCAGATCGTCGTCGCTGTCTGAATCCCCCAGATCGTCGTCGTTGTCGTTGGACGCCAGCTCGTCTGGCGATCGATCCAGCATCAAACGATCCTCCTCCGACATATCCTATATATAGAGAAAAGTAGGCATTAGTCGTTTCAGTTTGTACAAGTCGAGTTTTCATTTACATTTTCCGATCCCATATCATCACAGTGTAGCACTTCCTGCAGTTGCTGACCAGTTGGAGCGGCTTCTTCAAGGCGCTTCTCTAGTTTTAAGCCTATAAAAAGGTTTTCGTAATGTTAGCACTCAATAAATATTAAACAATATGAAACTGTCATATTTACATCTTAAATATATGTTAATGTAAGCAAGGGTTGACCAAATTCTTAAATAAGTTAGCTAAGCTTTGAACTTTCTTATCACACAATCCTAGGCAGATTCGTAGATAAATTATGTTATCGAAATTTTAGAGCATAATAGCATATTCACAAGGATTCAATAGCTTATATATATAAAAACAGAATGGACAAAGCTTATGGTAAATAATAAATCTTAAAAATACAAATCACGCAAATAATCTATTGTTTATATTTATCTATAATCGACCTATTTATTTATCTCTAATTAAGTGGAGCTTTTCCTAAGCCTATTTTAAATAATTTCACAACATATAATATTCTATAATCAGTTTTATTTTTAACCAAATATATTAACATGTAATGTTGTGTAAAATATATATATTAAAGCTATCAAAATATTATTATTTGCTTTTTCTCAAACTCTAAATAAAATTATTAAGCTAATAATTTATCGAATATATGCTGTAAAGAGTTTAATTAAAAACAGAAGATATATAGGTGTCTAAATTCAAAAGAATAAATATTAAAACTTTAAATGGAATTAACTGATAAATCGAAATAAATTTAAAGTCAAACAAAAATGAATTGATAAGCTTTCAAAATAAATATATTTATGATGAAAATGTTGTTATCCTATTTTAAATTTTCTATATAAACAGAAAGTAAAATACATATTTTTATCTAAAGTTTAAAGGAAAATGCAAACTTCAAATTTTCAACTTAGCCATTAATAACATATTTTAATAAAACATACATTTATGTATATATAGTAAATATATAAATATGTAAGTTATATATGTAATATATATGACGTTAATTCCAAATGGGTCAATAACAACAAAGATGAACACATTTGCCAGTTTTAATGCTTTTAAAATTGACTCGACCTCAGACGTATTTACTATAATTGGCTAAATAATGGATCTATATAATGTTTCACATTTATTTATAAAAATTGCGATATGCAAAGCCCTAATTATTGAGGTTCATAAATACCTATAATTGTTCTATAATATTCGTAAATAAACTATTTTTAGCTAACATTATAATGTTTAAATTGTTTAAGCTTTTAATAGTTAAAGTAAATATATATATTTTACGTTATTGTTGATTTCAAATATATTTAAACACTATTAATATGTTATTTATGATTGTAAATCAGGAATTTAAATTTATAGAAATTGTTCTATTGTTTCAGTATATATTTATCTATTATTAAATAGACTATTTATAAGTTGAAGATACTCCGTTTAGTTTTTGTTATAATAATTATGTATTGATGTAAATTTTAGTGCCAGAATTCAAAATTATAAAAGGGCTTTTATAAACTTGAGTACATATTTATACTGTACTTTAACTCACCTAGTTCCTGCAGGCCCAGTGAGGTGTTCGTTGGCGGCTCCGTGGAGGAGCACTGCAGGGGCAGATCCATCAGCTGAGTGGCGAGCGGCGAGTGGCCCTGCGAGTGGGTGCTGCCGACGCTGCCGTTGCCGGTGGTGCCATAGTAGCCGCCGTAGTATCCGTTGGAGCCGTTGGCGCCGCTGCCGTTCGGCACATTGACCGACGGCGGTGGCCCGTAGGCCGCCTCCGAGTGCACCACTCCGGCCGAAATGTACTCGGGCGCGTGGTGCACGGCAGCAGCGGCCGCCGCCGCCGCATGGTGGCCGTAGTAGCCGAGGCTCTGGTGCGGATGCGGATGGTGCGTGGGCGGCGTGGTGGCGTAGTTGGTGGAGTAGCCGGCGTTCTGGTGATGGTGGCCGGCGAGGGCGCTGTTGCTGTGGTGGTGCGAGTGCGTGTGCGGGAGCGGCAGCGGATTGTGGTTGTGGTGGTGCGCGGCGGCGGCCATATAATCATTGACCATTTCCGCCGGATGCGTTGCGTGCGGGTGCCCCGCCATGCCAGGGCCGCCGCCCAGCACTCCGCCGCTCGCACCGCCCCCACCGCCGCCGTTGCCGTTGCCCATGTGACCCGTCGAGGCCGTCATGGAATAGTGGCCATTGTAGTGATGATAGTCATCGGCGACCGGCGGGAACTTTGGGTCCAGCCCGTTGCCCATGGACATGGGGCTCTGGACGTGGTGCGGCGCATGTGGATAGCCCATGAGGAATGAGCTCATCGTGGTTTGTGTGTTTCTATCGGGGATTGGTCGAACTTTCGCTAGGCTTTGAGCTTGCTACCCGCTGGGCGCATATTTCATTTGAATATTCACTTATTGGCACTCACTTTGGGGTTTGGGGGGGGGGGGGGGGGGGGGGGGGTTTGCACTTTATTATGATCACTTTATTTACAGTGTGGCCAGCATTATTTGTGGGGGCTCTGTTTATTGAACACAGCGCGGAGGTTGCGCGACCGGCGCGTGAAAAGCGTGGAAAACAAGCGGCGTCGTAAGCAACAAAAATTCCAACAAATTTTACAGCCGCGTTCAGAAAACATTCAAAACTAGCTTTTTTTGGTATAAAAAACAACGTCGCGTCTGATTTACGAGTGCGAATGCGAACCGTTCGATTCGAGCCGTTCTTTTGTTATGAATACGAACGAGCGCTCAGAGCGCAAGCGAACCTGTTTTCTGTTTCTGTTTCTGTTTTCTGTTTTCCTTGTTCGCAGTTCGCCTCTGCTGTCTTTCGCAGCTCTCGCTCGTTCAGGCGGGCGCGCTCTCTCTCTCTCTCTCCCTCGCTCTCTACGCTCCACGAAGCGCAGCGTGCAAATCGCCATTGCCATTGACAGGCAGCGATGACGTCGACGGGTTTCGAAACTCGCTTTACTGGTTTTGTTTTTGTTTCTGTTTCGAAGAGCAGCAACAACACTGTGCCAAAGGACAGCCCACACGCAGTGAGAGTTGCGTAGCCATGGCTGCACGCCATTTTCAACCACCAGGCAGTGCATGTGTAAGTCGCGTGCAGCATGATATATACGAGCGAGATAACACTACATTTAGTCACACCCATTCGTTGCTGTTGCTGCTTGCCTTGCGTTTGCTACAGGCGCGGCTAAAATAATCAGCATAGCTTTGAAGTGTACAAGTTTTATATGTTTTATAGAACTTTATTTAGTTATTTAATTGAATTTTTACATTTTTACACAAAATATTATTTGCTTCGAATGTGCATTTACTGCATATCTAATTAACATAAGGAGCATAAGCAAACAATGTTGTAAATGTGCCATAAGTATTATTTTCTTTGCAATAATTGCTACTCAGATAAACTCTAAATGTTAATATACTTAGTATCTACATTGAATGGAAGCTACTGTACAACTAAAGTGTGCAAACTTTTACGGAGTCGACTGTATACAATTGGTGGCAACACAAGCGAACCTTCTCTTGCTGCCCATATGAGAGTGAGTGTGAGTGCGAGTGTGAATGTTGCTTTTGTGGTCTTCGGCCATGGCGCACGCTCAATGTTGAAAACCAAGAAAAACAAAAAAAGAAACAACAAAAAACTTCCCTCGCCGTTTGCGTTCGTGCGTGGCCAACAAGCACCGCCCACTTTTCACTGGACCTTTCATCGATCCCGCATGCGAATATGGCCGAGACCAGAGACCATTTATTTTCCCGAACCAGAGCCCGCAAAGCGGATGCAACCAAGTCGCGGCCAGTGTAAACCACACTGGCATCGATCGCGCCAAGGTGTTGATTTGGCTACCGAGTTGAGAGGCTCTACTCACAGACATATTCACACAAAAGATACGTAGATACAAATATGTGTATAGTTGGAAAGGCCTGACTTGCAATATTCGCCCATTTGCCATTGAGTGTTGAATGAATATCACCGCACTTGGCGCAGTGTTTTCGTGGAGGGGAGGAGCTGGGATGTTGCTGCTGTTTATTGTTGTTGCTGCCGTTGTTGTTGCTGCTGTTGTTGTTATCATTACTACCGTGATTTGTATTGTTGATGAAATGATGAGCATGACTTGGCGCATATTCAAATGAGCCGGGGGCACATATGGAAAATCGATAGAATGATTGTTGTATTATACAACGCCAAGAATAAGGTCGCACATTAAACGCTTTAATATTTGTACACCCAAATATTTGGACTCCTTTCTGAACAGCATCCACATGAGATTCTTTGCACACTAAATGTTTGAGCGTGTGTGTGTGTATGTGTGGGTGAGTGTTCAGACCGTCTAATTGCCGAATAATTGTTCCCATTCCAGTTCAGCACACGTGCTACACACAAGTCTGACTCTGTGTGTGTGTGTATGTGTGTTTTTGTGGGTGCGAGACTACTAATTAATCGACTTCCAACTGATTCGATTTTGATGGTGACTATCAAAAGTTCATTAGGACCATTAAGTGCATAAAACTTAAATTCCATGGGCCTGCCCAAAATGTTGTTCACTTGTTAACAGTTAACTTCTTTGACTTGTCGCCGTTAGAGGCAACAACTATTCAACTTTGAAAAGCGTGCGTAAACTATTTAATTATATCTATAACACTTTTGTATTTACCAGTTATTAAATATCTGCATGTAAGGCATATAGGCAAGTAAATAATGTAAGTGCTTATAATGAAATCTTAAAAAGTTTAATTAAAAAACTAAAGTTTCCTACACCGATATTAAAACCAAGTATTTCCTACTTAAATTAAACAAAATCGTTTAGTTTTCACAAATTACTTTATTCAATCATGTTTTTCTGAATAACGAAATTCTCAATTTAAGTTAGTTTTATTCCACGGAAATTGAAAGAAATCTTTGTAAAAGGTAAATATTTTTATTTTTACAGTTTACAAGTATTAAAAGATATTAATATTAGCAAATGTTTATTTTTAGCGAATGTTTATTTCCTTTTTTTAATTATTCAAACATACAAACATGTACAAATTCAATAAACTTATCTTATAATAATAAATTATCTTTGAATTTACAAAGCACAAAAACTTTATTATATTATTATAATTATTATATATTAAATAAGTCAAACTCTAGGTGTATTCTACACTAGGTTTAAATTTATTAAATCATAATAAAAATTCCTTATTACAAATTATGTTGTTTAATATTTCGAAGCTGGCAAAAAACAGGAGATTATATAAAATATTAAATTCAACTTATTTTGCATATTCCCTTTTTATTATTTAAGTGCACAAAATATTCTCTAAATATGTGTTCAGTATTTTATTTAAAGGTATTTTCTTACAACAATTTATAGCCTAAGAAAGTGACTTTAAATACAATGGCGAAATATATCTCAGAATAAATATTATAAATTATTCAAAATATTTCCTATATTAGTTTCCTCTTCACATTCCAGCTATTATTAAATGGATTTATTTTTGTTTTTGTGTTTAAGCTAAAGCAATCACCCATTAAAAAACTTATAAAGCAACCACTTTGCTTGGTAATCTGAATAAGAATATTTGCATTAGGAGTGTGTATTGTGGAGTTGCTGAAGTTACGAGTGGGAAATAACCACATTAGTGGTTTGCTCCACTGAATTAACTTCATGTCAGACTGCATGTTGCATGAGGCTGACCGAGTGCGACGGGACAAAGGAAAGGGCGTTGAAAGGAGTTGAAGGGCGGCGGGTGGTGCAAGGCGAGCTTTGTGACCGGGTGGGTGGTTGAGCTGCTGTTTGCCTTTGCCCTGTTTGCGCAGCATTCGAGTTCCAAATCCCAATCCAGAGCCAGCAATCAGTTGCGACTGTCAGGCGGCAAAGGAAGTTCACTTGCTGCACGGGGCGAGTGTGATTAATGGTTTCCATGCGGGTCGCATTATGTGTGCCCTGTCGAGAGGCGATGTTGGGTTCTTCTTCTTCTACTTCTTTTTCGTCTCTTCTTCTTTTTCTGCTTCTTCTCTGTCTTTGTTGTCTCTTTGCTTTCGCCTTTAAGCTACCCATCACATTGATTTTCATATAAACTTAAGCAACCTGAGAACTTCAATTTTCGAACCTGGGTGTTGCCCAAATATATCTAATTACCTGTTTAGTATACACAAATGTGTTTCGTTTTGGCTTGAAGCGACTCTCGCATTTTAAAATTTATAATCAATAAATAAAAAAATTAATAGATAACAAAAAATTTTACAAGGAAAAGTGATTTTATTCTAAGCTATTATTTATTATTTTCATATTTGGTTGATGATGAATATGAATAAAAATAATTACGCCATTTTGTTTAAAATATAAATAAATATAAAATTTGAACTATTAGTTATACTATTTAAATACAATTAATTCACAGATTTGTCTTTAAGGATATCTATTTATAAGTTGTTTGAGGATAAAATGTAAATATTCTTTCAAGACATTAGAATTCCTTTGATTTCTTTTAAGATCTGCTTGGATTCGATTTTAAACCATTTTTTATCTAGGTTTTAAGGATTTTGTTACAAGATCGACTTGCCACAAGTGTTAATTAGTTTAGGGCTTATTTAAATAAAGATTTAAGGCGTATATACATTTTTAATGATAAAAACATAATTGTTAAAATTTTCTATAAATTTAAATAATATAAAGAATACAGAAGATGATTTTATATATATTATTTTTATATCTTTCAATCACTGCTTGTGTACATTAAAAATTGGTTAACGATTTGTTAAAGTTCCCTTTGAGGTGAAGCTATTATACTTTAAAATATATCATAATAAAATATCGTAGACAATTAAATTCAGCTTATTCTATGTGCCCAAAGTAAGTTGGGTTAAAATAGAACATAAAACTCATGCAAAAGTAACCAAACGTGGCTTAAAAATAAAATAAAAAAAAAGTTTTATAAAACATTTTTATATAAACGCATATTTATATTATTTAATATATAATTTACATAATACATACTTAGATACATATATAAAAGTGATTATAATATTTGATTTTATATATTGTGTATAAATTATTTAGCTTTAACTGTTTTTGCACAACAAAAAATTATGTTTAATAAGACACAAGAAAGATTTAGATTTGTTTTGATATAAATATATAATATTATATAAGCACAAGTTAAAAAAATAAAGCAAATATTTCCCTAATAATGATTGTTGTCTCTAAAAATAAGCTTAAGAATTTATAAGAAATATTTTTCATTTTTGATTCGTTTCCCCTTCTGCCCAAAAAATGCGAATTTCCCATCGATTTGTTTGGCATGTAAATTGCGTTAACGACATGTTGACAAGTGGAAGAGAAGTTGAGCTAAAAGTGTGGGAACGGGAACGGGAACGGGAACCGAGGCCTGATTAGCTCGGATCGGGCTTATCGCAGGCTAGGAGCGTAGTCTGAAGGAGGCTGTGATTGATTGAGTGATTAATGATTGAAGTCAATCGCTGGCAACGCAATTAAAACGACATTTATGGACTTTAAATTGTCAATTTGAAAGTTGGCAAGTGCTCGACTAACGGTATAGGCTTTTTGGCCCAGACATGTGTGTGCTGGAAGAAGACCAATTAAATGGAAGAAACTCGTCTGCTGCCATTTATCAAGTGGTTCAACTGTTGGCTGTCATATTAAAGACACGGACACAAAATACGGAGTTGAGTTTGAGTTGAGTTTGAGTTAAGCCAAATTTACACTGCGGCTGTTTAAAATAATTACACGAGCAGCTTAAATGAGCTGAGGATAGCGCTCGGGGGATAGTTGGACTGGACACAGGTACCCATTATCCATGACAGATTATCGCTGATTGATTTCATTTTGGGCCATGCACACAAACAATAATGAAGGCGGCCGCCGCTGCACAAACGTGGCCCAAACAACTTTGGCTTGGGGCCAAAACGCTTTTCGTTTCTTGGCTCAGGCTGCGCCAATTGGTTGAAATGTGTTTTGAAAGATGGCTTCGTAATTGCCTCACATTAGCCGAAATTAAAGAAAACTGTTAAAATTATGTTTAATGATCGTCACAGCTTACCTTCTGAGAACTACGAAATAATTTTGAAGGGTTTGAAAAATCACTTGAAAGATCATATGTAAGTATATAAATAGAATAATTAATATAAATATATTTTTTATATATACTTTTTCAGAATTAATTTAGACATTTTGTCAAATATATCTTATTAAAGAAAAGTGATTTTGAAAATAACATATATAATAACAAGTAATAACATAATTAAATAGCACAGCTTGAAACAAAAAAATAATATTTAAAAATTCATATTTATTTTCCTTGAAAGAATTTCTCTATTTTTTAATATTGGTATATATAAAAATTAAATTTAAACTAAATATAATATTAAAATGTACTTAAAAACAAAGAACAAAATCACAAAATTCTATGGGATACTTTTAAATTTTTGTCTTGATTTCCACAAACTTTTCACTGGTTAGCAACGATCAAAAGATTAATATGATATTTATTAATAGCCAGAGATCTTTAATGTATGCACCTGCAATGAAATTTAAAACCTGCTTACACAGTTTAAAAACCTATTGATTTACAAAACTTTCTTTTAAAATTTTCACACCAAAAGCAACTCCAACTCCGACTTCGACTCCAACTCCGAATGGGACTCCTGAAGAGAACTTGAGAGCTGAACGCCTCTTGCGCTTATCCATCAAAGAAAGTTGGCTCGGGTATTTAAGCTAACCCTTTAATTTAGTGAAAACTTTTGAAGACTGCCGATGCCGATGCCGATGTTGATGTTGATGTTGAGGTTGATGCTGTTTCTGATGCTGTTTCTGATGCCGCCTGGCTTGGCCAATCGGCCCAAAGCTCTGCTCAGATTTCCAATTACGTCTATGTCAATCATAATTAGTAACAACGTCGATTTTTCATTGAAGGGCCTCCAAAAAATTTAACCTAAACGTAACGTAAACGACAACAACAACAAAAACAACAGCAACAACAACAACAACAACTTCGGTTGCCCACAGAACCAACTTTCTCACACATGTGCGTGGCTCGGGAGCTCCACAAACAACAACAACAATTTTGCTTCTTACCAGTTTTACAACGCAACTAAAGAGAAATTTTATAACAACCAATAGTTGAAACTTGAATGCTCTAACAAACTTTAAATTTATATTTAGTATGTGAAAGGTAAATGTAAAAAGAGATGAAATTTAATTGAAAAGTATTTACAAAAAGTGGTATTAAATAAAATTTATTAATTTAAATTGATGAAAAAGACATCTATGCATATATAAAAATAATTATATTTAAATAAGAGTATATATATATCATAAATGGTATATAATATTAAAAAAATTTTATTATATCCATTTTATACATATTTTTTATTCTTTTCATTTAAATATTTTTACCATTATTTATATCAATCATTTATGATTATGTCTACCAAAAAGGTGTGCCTAAAAACACAAATTTTAATTCAATTCAAATACAATTTAATACAAGATTTAAAAAAAGAAACTTAAAATTTAAGTCAAATTAAATATATTTGATATTCCTAAGATAACGTATGATTTATTTTGAAATTGTTGAATTTTAAACTTTGCTTTTAAAATGTTTGAAAACAGTTTCCTATATATATATTTTTAAAAAACAATTATTTATATTAGGATGATTTTCAAGGATTCTTCGTATACCTATGTTTAACATTTTGCTGTTTTTTTTATATTTATTAAATATATATATTACACTATTTAACTACTCATATAAATATTCAATTATATACCTATAAATAATTAAAATAAAAATTTTTATTGCAGCATATAATTTCTAAGCTCTCCAGCTCATGTGTTACCAACATAAAGACAAGCTTAAATTACTCTAACCCCCTAGAAAGGGTATATCGTGTAGTCTTGTAACGAGGCTGAGGCCACAGCCCATGCGGCGCAGATGGCGAATGGAGGCGAAGAAGAAGCCGCTGGGACAGGAGAAATAGGAGGAATAGGAGGAATAGAAGGAGGAGGAGCGTGGCCAAGAGCCAAACGCACAGTTTGTTGTAACATGTAATTTGGGATGGCATCGGATGCGGTCTCAGCCCCGATTCCGATCCCGATCCCAGCAGCGACCAGCATCGAACATCGGGCAACGAGCAACGAGCTTGCTGGCGGTCTGTTATGAATGTGACTAATTAAATTTAAAGATATCCAAGAGATTATCAATCTTTGAAGCGCATCGCCAAGCCAGCCGACCAGTCGTTGGCCAAGGGGCGCAGGGGGCGGGGCAAGAGTATTGAAACGCTTCGACACAACATTTCACAAGACACAAAACAAAGCCAACGCAGAACAGCAACAACAATAACAACAACAACAACCATCAGCACCAAGAGCACATTTGTTTCGTGATCATGATTGAAATAATGATTAATGAACGCAGCGCCAAAATTCAATTCGAATTTACTACGTATATATATACATATATACTTATATATATATAGCCCGGGAGGGAGCCCGATTGGGAACTGGGAACTGGGAACTGTGACTGCGACTGCGACTTGAGCTGCGACTGCGACTGAGTTCCATGCGTGAAATCAGCCCGCGTTGCATGTGGACTCCATGCTGTCCAGCAAGCTGCACTCCAGTGTGTGTGTGTGTGTGTGTGTGCGTGTGTGTGTGTGTGTCCTTAGACAACCATCAATTATATGGCTTGGCTTGGTTCCGACAACGAGTCAAGCGAATGAGGCCCAGACCCAGACTCCGGCTCACATCGAGACACCTCTCGGCGAGAACGTTTTCATTTTGGCCAAATGGCTTTGTTAACAGCTTTTGTGCAGTGGCCGGGCTAATAAATGTTTTTTTAATTGACTGCATGTGTGTGTGTGCAATCCAAGCTGAACTTCCAGCTATAGGCCGGGCTAAAAAGTATCTCTTGCGTAATCCGTTCAGTTTATTTAGCACTTCCCTGCAATTATCATTAGGCCCCACAATTGAGCAATTATTTTGCCTGGCTGGCATAATGATGCTGCGATTGAAGAGGCTCCCAACTTGCCACAGCCACTTCATTAAGAACCAAAAAACAAAATAAAAAGAAACTAATCGCATTCGCTTCTGAAAGTCACGAACTTGAGCTGTGCTCACTTTTTTCCACCTGATGCATTTTGCACCTGATGATTCATTGCCTGCATAGATTAAATCAATTCGACAACAGTCTAGCCGCACTAATTAACCCATTGGGGGGTTTTTACCAACACCTCGTAACTGTCGCCTTTAAAGTTTAACAATAGCTTTATATAATTTATGCACAATCCATCAACTAATGATGTTTGCTTTTGGTTATGCTCTAATGTTTATAGAGAATAAACAAAAAAAAATTAAGAAGTTGTAGATTTATTATTTTAAATATAGCTTACTTATACAACAGTTAGTTCATAAATCATAATAAAATGGAAAGAATGTTAAAAAACCATTACATTAGGCTAACGAAAGCAAATTATTAAATTAAATAATAAAAAAATAAAAATCAAATTGAATATTATAATAGCTTGGTTAAATATTATCAATGAAAGGATCTCAAGATTTTAAGCCCAATTATTTTATATATATAACTAAAATGCATCTTATTATTAAATATTTATTTGTTCACAAAACCTTAAATATATTTAATTTTCTTAGGATCATAGAGATGTCTAAGAACATCTCAGACCCAAGACCATAAATTTTATCACAAACTAAATATTTATAAAAAAAAGTCTAGATAAAGTTTTGTATCAATTTTATATCTTGGTTTATTGCTATAAATACTTTTTCAGAATTTAATATAATCAATTTAAAGTTGATTTATTTAAACAATATGGCTTAAGGGTGAAAAAATTTGTCGTAGGTTTGTTTTATGGCTTAAACAAATACTTCAACTTCATATTGTTTAACTCAGTATAAATGAATAAATATTCATCGAAACGAGCTTAAAGATAGAAAGAATAGAAAATATTTGTATTTATATTAATCAATTTATTTTAAATTATTTTTGTTGGGTTCTATTTAAGACAGGGGTTAAAGTTCTTTTCTGATATATTTATATTATATATCAACATTATTTGATTTAAGGAAAAATAATTATCATATCATCAATGTGTTTATGGCTGCTTTTTTCGGCTTGGTAATATTGAAACCGATTCAGCTTTAAATCGATTTGCAGCAGTGACTTAAAAGGTTTTTGTTTTAAAATAAAATACAAATTCCCACTCTGTCAAAATGAAGTCATGTGTAAAGAGAGAAACTCCGCAATGGAGACAGCTCAATTATCAATAATTGTAACAATTACAAAACTGTGAGCTGTGATACCAAATCGAATTGTGGACTAAGTGCATATATAAGCATATATATATGTAGAGAGAGAGATGTATCTAAATGGACATGTGTGCATCAGTAACAAATGATCAGTTCGAGGGAATCGCGCAGTTCTTTCACTTTTTCAAGAAATCCACAGGAAGAGCAAAAAGCAAACCAAAAAGAAAGAAAACTTTTCAATACGAAACTGTCAGATAAATCGGTCCTAAAAATGCACGTTTGTTTTTGTGTCCGACCGGGTCCGTCCGTCCGTCTGTCCGTCCGTCCGTCTGTCCGTCCGTCGGTCTGTCTGCTCGTCTTGCGCATAATTAATGATCTGCTCCATATTCACGCATTGGTGTAGGTCTCCGTTCCCGACTCCGTCTGGTCCGTCCGGCGGTTGCAATGTTCGTACGCCTGCATGTCTGCATAAAGTATATCCGTGGGCTGTGGATTTTGAGATTTAACCATTTCTTATGCGTTCGGCCAACTGTCACTTTTCCAACTCCCTTTCTATCTCTTTCTATCTCTTTTGGCCACGTGAGCTGCTCAAAGAAAGAAAGACTTTTCTTTCAGACAGACGCTGAGCACTGCGATAAGCGCTTGTAAAATGCATCTGCTAGACTGAGAGGGAACGGGAGAGGGAGAGGAAGTGGAAGTGGGAGTGGGATGGAGAGATGTGCATCTGCTTGGGCCACCCATAAAACACTATAACTCATGCCCACTGCTGCTGCTGGGCCACCTTAAGCCACCAAGTTGACAGACAGCAAGTTGACAGCCCACGTTTCTCTCTGCGTCCTTTCTCCTTCGTCCTGCCTCCTTAGCATAATTCCATTTCTTATCGAGTCACTTGCGTGAGCTCCTGTTTTGGGTGGTTTGGGTGGTTTGAGTGGTTCGTTGGCTGCTTCGCACTCAGCTAATCAACACGGCCTCAAAATGTAAATAGGCGCAAATATTGTCGCCATTTTCATCCACTCTGCCCACCCACTTTCCCTCCCCTCCCCTCCCCTTCCCCCTCCCTGCGCATCTGTCGCTCTGTCTGTCAAATTCATGCAAAAAGATACTTTTCTTTTTTTTGTGTGTATATATTTTTATATATATTTTTTTTTGCTGCTGCTTTTCGCTTTCTTTTCCCCCACAAACAACTTTTCCTCGGGCGTTTTTCTTCGTTCTGACACATAAAAGGACACGCACCGCGTCACATCATGAAAGGATTGATTAATGATTCGTTGATTTTCGCCCTTATTCTCTTTAGTTACACTTGGGCACATAATCCAACCTCGTCTCCATTCCATTTCCAACACACACACACACACACACACATACATATACACGAGGCCAGTTCAATTTTGCGTAAAGTAAGTTTTGAAGAGAACAAAAAAACAATGCCTGACTGCGTTTTCAATCCATTGTCAGCAGGCGATTTTGACCAAAATACGTTTCCATTTTATATATATGCGCATTCCATTAGCTAATTCCCCAGCATTTATTTATTTTAAGGCCCTGCGACTTTTGGCCAAAAGTAAAAGTAGACACGAACTGAGCCAGAGCTCATCATCAGCTGAAGAAAGTTTATAGAAAGGCGATACTTTTGGCATATATAAACATGAATTAAGAATATGCTAGAGAGAGACTTAATTAAATTTTCATATAGACATTTAAATGTATGTCTATAATAATATTATTCAAATACAATTTTTTGGGTATTAAATTCTTTACAACATTTTTAAATCCTATTAAGCTGTTCATTAAAGTAGGATTTGACTGCTTATAAATATTATAGAAGAACAAAATTATTTAAATATTTAATTTCACTTTACAGACTGTTCATTGATTAAATATAGCTAATCATATTTTTAAAATACATATAAGTAGATTACAGACTGTTTATATATACAAATATGTGTATTTATATATAACTTTAGAATAAACCTGACAAGACTTTTATAGTTAATAAAAAGTAAATAGGAAAAAAACAAGATAAAAGTAATAAAATATATGTTTACTAACTATAAAAATATATTTATTTATTGTTTTCAAAACACAGAATTACAAATTAAACTTAATCACATGATTCATTTTGTGCACTTAAATATCAATAAATAAATATTCCTTATTGATATTTCTGCCATTTTTAATATATAATTTAAATTTTAACCCTTATAATATTTAGAAAATTAAAATTGTCCTATTAATGTTATTATATATAAATGCTTTTCTTATTATATATATTTATTTTATTAACTTAAACAGCTACGCTTGAGAGATATTTTATATATTTATATTAATGTATATATTTATTTAAAAATTATATTCTTATTATATGTATTTATTATATATTAATGTTATACTTTTTACAAGATATGCTAGTGTTATTGCTATACTTATTATATATATTTAATATATATAAATGCTATACTTTTAAACAGATATTATTATTATATATATTTATAAAAAATGAATTTCGTATTAAATATATTTATTTTATATAAATGCTATACATTTAAACCGATATGCTAGTGAGGATTTTTATATATTTATTTATTATTTTAATTTATTAGTTTTCGGCACGCATAAATTGAGCTCAGCTTTTATAGTCCTTTGAGTCAGCCATTTCAAGTAATTAGGGGAAGTTGTATTTACCCCCCCCCCCCTCCCTCCCTTCCTCCCTTTACCAGCACCCCTTCCACATATGCACTTTGACTTATCAAATGGAATCCATTAAACGAAAACAAATGCTTAAAGGCGAGCACAGCTCATGAATAAAAGAACAGCAGGCAAAGTAATTATCATTGGCCATTTCACACGAGCCGAACGCAGAGTCCTCCCACTCCCCCACTACACTGGCAATGACAATTAAAAGAAGAACCTGAACGTGGGTGCGACACGCACTGGGACTCCTTGATGATCCTGCCAAGTGGCCAAGTGGCCAGAATGTGTTGATGTGGCCGAGTAATTAAACGGGACTGACTAATTTCAGCACGAGTTGAGTTTTGACCGCTGTCCATTCGTTATTAGCGGCTAAGCAAGTGTTGAGTGCTGAAAGAAGCTGTGGGCCTGGTCAACACTCGAGTGGGGAGTGGCTTGAACGTGACATATGTCGACATGGGACTGAATCACACTGGACTCGACTGCCGCAAATCACACTCGCATTCCAGTTGCCATTTTGGGCTACAAACAGAACATGGAAGCCTTTTTCCCCCTCAGGTTTTTTTGGGGGTGTAACTTTGGTGTTTAAAGTGTCGAGTTTTGCGTTTTAAGAGTAGAAAAATGATTGCGCTATCAGCTCTACCTAATGCTGCCCATTTTAAAATGCGTTTAAGCCCGTGAAACGTGGGTTGGCCCAAAACAACGGACGGCAACAACAAGAACAACAACAACAACAACACGAAATGAGCCGAAAACATTTAAAAGGCGAACTGCGTAAGAAACCTTCATCAAATTTGACTGACAGGTTTTCAAGATGTTCGCACTAGCAACCAACTGTTTCTCTTGGTTTCTCTACGCTTCTCTGTTCCTCTCCCAACTCCATTTCTTTTGGCTGCTGCTCGCCCAAAATGGCCAACGTCACTCAGCAAAGTCTTCCAAAACAACGCATTTCTTTTAAAAGGCAGTGCGTAAAAAACAAATTTAAATTAAAAAAGAGAACACAATTTAAATACTTTGCGTGTCTAAAATGCCAATATCGAAGGGGTAGTGAATAAAATAAAATAATTTAACATAGTACTTCTTTTTTAACTCTTGTTTTTACTCTACTTACAAAAAAAATTTTAATTGTAATAATATATTCAGATATGGGTTTCATTCAATAAAATAAATAATATGTAATATTACATATATTCCTTAGTGGACATAATATTAATTTATAATGATTATTTTATTATCTATTTAAACACCTATCAGCTATCATTTAAACACTTCCCAGTTTCAATCGCTTTTATTTATGCATATTTTTGTTAGCGCCCTCTGTTGTCGAGCAGCAATGAGATCCACCCTTTGCACAGCGCATAGCATGGACAACAACCATGCGCACCAGCATAGCTGCACTGCTCTGTAGACTATGTTTGTCTCTTTCCGACATGTCGATAGTTATATGCTCTGTAACATCGATAAATTCAGATTTAACTTTTATTTAACAGAGGCGTGTTAAGAAAAGTCTAACAAAAAAATTGAGAATATTATGTTGTATTAAAATTTTTAGAAAATCAGACAAGAGAATAAAAAATGTCAAATTATGTTAACATATTTGTATTTTAAATGGCATTTATTTCTTAAGTTTAAAATAGCTTAGCGAAAACGATTTCGTTTTATTTTTAAATAAATTAAAAAAGGCACAATTTAATATTTAATACAGATTTGAAAAAGAGCTGATGATTTAAATGTTAAAAAAAAAAAGGCATTCCCATTTATATTTTAAACTTGGATCAAGCCCAGAATTTAGCTGTTAACGTATTTTAGTTTAGTTGCCAAGGGAATCCTCAGCTTAGAAAGCGTAATCTTTTGCAGGAAATGGGAAATTAGCGTTTTCCTATTAATCAAATTAGCCTGGTTTGAATTAAATGGCGGGCGTGCGGAAAGTTATTGCTATCAGCTTGAAATTATCATGTCAGCATTTAAAAATAACAAAATATTTAGCTTTGCAATTAGAGCCAAAGAACAAAGCAATATAAACATTGTGACTATGTGTAACAATAGTGTAATAAATGAAATCAAATAAATATGGTTCGATTAGCATTTCGTAAATGTGAATCTTACATAACGGTATCACGCAATATCAGGTGTGATTTAGTTGTATGTGTTGCCAGGTGAAAAATGTTGAGCCAATGTTGTGAAAAATTATACAATTTATTTATCACTCTAAGCACTATCAGAAGTTCTTACCGAAAGAGATTATTTTTATCAACCAATTATAAGCCATTAGTGTGTCACGGCAACAAAGGCTCATCAGTTAGGTTTGCTATCTACAACTAATACTGCGACTTCTAACGGTATCTTAACAAATATATGCTGACTTATATAAATATATTTAGATACACATTTCTTTCGTACAGTCACCGAACTTGGCTATAAAATGATGTGGGAATATCTGCAAGTGAGTGTATTCGCTTTGTCTTAAGCCGACTGTCGTTGCAGGCGGGGCAGATGGTACCGGTCGCAGCGACGGATGTGCTTTCGGGCGGCATATGCAAATTGCGGTAAATGTTGTAAGTGCACGGCCATTTGCACAAGCTCGGCTAAATCCAGGCGAGCCACAAAATCGGCAGACGATTGACCCAAATGTCGAGCACGAGGGGTACTCGAACGGGTACTCACCCCCCTCCCCCCCCCCCCCCCCCCCCTCTCACCACACCCTAAAAAGCGATTCGTAATGGCAATTTGTATGCAAAATTTAATATGTAAATTTGGGCGAATAAATTGCAGTCAGCAAAAGTGCTGGAAAAAAAGGAGTGCAAGCCGAAGGCTTGACTTAAAATTTGAAATGTGTTCTCGATGCAACGCTGAAGGACATTTTTTGTTTTTGTTTGTAACAGAATTTATGCATTTAGGCGATTTTGTTGAGTGGCACACAAAAAGTAGGCTTAATGTTTATTCTTAGATATATTAAAGAAACAAAGAAAAGAAAATATTCTAATGACATTTAAATCTTTTAAAAAAAATATGATCTGATCACAGCGTAATTATATATGTATGTGTATATATTAATTATACATACTTAGTTTTGAATATAATACATATATATTATTTACAGACATATTCACATTTTATTGAGCTTTTATTACATTTATATACACAAGCTTGTTTAACTCCAGCATTTCTTAAATGCAGTACTTAAATAATAAATAAAAAAATGTATTTATAGAAGGCCGCATAAACTGAAAATTTTGTATCATAACAAATTCATTCAATCATGATAAACTAAAGACTCTGTTTTTGACATGCTTTTCAATTGTGATAAGATATAATGTTTATTTACGTTCAGACAGAAGTTGCAGCAAATAAATGAATTAAAAAGAATTTTGTATGATAAAAAAAGAATTATATATATATAAAAACATAGCCACATATATGATAATTATATATAATTATACAATTAAGATTTATGCATACATAAAATATAGTTGTAGATAGTTTTTGTAAATTCTTAAAAGCTATTATATATAGAGCTTTTTAAATAGATTAATAAATGTATGTACAAAGGTAAATATATTTTTTAAATTTTTTAAACTTGCCTCTAGTTCCCTTTTATATTTTTTACATATTTTGTAGTTATAATTTGTTCACATTTTACATCTAAAGTCTTATACAAGTTTTATACATTTTAATTTTGTATAATTGCTTATAATTTTATTTTTCTAACAATTTGTATTATTTTGTACAAATGTTTCTGTAAAAATGCTTTTATAAGTTATTAAGTATAATCTTCTACAACTTGTTCGCTCAGTGTACTTCGGAGTGTTCATCTTATCTATAAATCTGCCACTTGACTCAACTGAGCAGCGTTTAATAATCAAACAATAACGTCACAGTTAACTAATTATCTGAAAGAGAGTTATTCAAAGTTTATTAATCAGTTTTATATAGTTTTTTTATTCACTTTTTACTATTCACTATTCACCATTCATTATTCACTTATTCGCTGGACAATGAGCCACACAAACCTCTCTAGAACCGAATTTGTCCTTAAAGCTAGTGTACAACAAATTCGGATCTACAGGGTAGACGTGGAACAAACTGAATTCTCTTATAGTATATATAAATATATATTTATATTCGCGACACATCGGTTAACGGTTTGCCTGTGGGGTGGAAATAAATGTGAATTGTAATTTGCGGGCACAATTTGAGTCGCGTTGTTGCCACAATTTGTGTTCTCGTGCCACACGTGATGCCAAATTATGAAATGACCCATAAAAATGATTACAATGCTTACAGACGAAGTGTGTATGAGTGTGTGTGAGTGTGTGTGTGTAATTATATTGAAGTACATGCTTTGGCAGTCACGCAGTCACGAGTCCTTGGAGCTGTGCACAGCCTTGTTTTCTTCCCGCCCTAGCCGACGTTGTCTTCCGCTGCGCATCGTGGCCGCAACTGAAGACGACTCGCTGGCCGGGCTGGCCAGGTGGAGATTAGGCCGCCAAAATCTATTTGTTAGCGCTGCCCGATAAGATAACGTCTTGGGCTGCATGTATCTAATTGATTGCGCACGGATTAAAACACTTTCTTCACATCGATATCGATACCGATATCGAAGGCATTTCTTGTTGTTGGTGTCGTCGCCTGCGATAAGAGAAAAGCACATTTAATGAATGATAGATAGATTTGTTTGGGGCCACGAATCAATCAGGCAATATTCCAAATGCGCTGCACTCAGCCAAATTTGTTTGCACTGTGCGCCAGTTAAGACGCCAGTCTCGATTACGTTGGCGCCATGTGGCTAAGCCTTTTGGTAAGACTCACAGCTCCACCTCCTTCCCCTCCTCGCTGTGCCCGATGATTCAGCATTCGCAAATACTGCTGAATAATGGCAAAAGGCCCTTTTTGGGGTTGGCGCCTGAAATATGATAGAAAAAATCTCATTGCCATTGTGCAAGGTCGTTTTGGCAATTGTTAGCCGAGGATCCTAACTGTCAATTAATTAATGACTTTTCGGCTTCGTTCATTAGCACTAAACCTTTAAACTAAGCCGCCTTTAAGCTGCCAAAAAGGGGCGCGCCCCAAGCCAGGCCCGAGCCCGAGTCAAGTCAAAAACCTTTTCGGGCTGAGCACCCGGATTAGTTGCCCGTAATGGCAACAAATCTTGCGTAAACAAAGGCTGACTCCTATTTCTCTCTCTCCCTCTCCCTCTCTCTCGCTCGCTCGCTCTAGCTCTGCTGAGTGCCTCTTTGTCTGTTTCTGGTGGTGGATTTTGTCCTTTCAAGCAGCAGCCTCAATGGCCGCCTTTTCAACACGCGCTCTCCGTCTCTCCACAACCGTTATATACACACACACACACACACACAATCCACAAAAGCAGCCCAGCTGCAGAGAGCGAGCGACCGAGAGTGAGAGAGAGGGAGAGCGTGCGTTGAGCTGAGAACAGGGTGAGCATTAGCAGCAAGCAGCAAACGGTATTAGCATTAGCAGCAGCTGCCATTTGTGGTGGTTGCTTGCTTTCTAGCAGCCACTGTTCGCTCCAATTGCCAATTGTCAATTGCCAAATGACAATAATTAAACTAACCTTGGCGAAATTAACGCATCTTCGCCAAAAAACTGAAGTTGGCAAAAAGTGCATTACATCATCTGTGCCATTTCATATATGCTAATTGATTTCACGTGAAGCACGCTATTAGCACCCGCGGAAACCTGGCCAATTGAAAATGTTGTTGTTGGCAGCAAATTGTCAGCAGCTAATCAAACAGTTAAATGCCAAAAGCAATTACCTGTAAATTAATATTAATCAATAATACTTTATATAAACACACAAAAAAAATCTGTTATCTTCGCTTTTTGACAAACTCTTATTTAGTTAAGTAATAATCTGAGTCAGTTCTAATTTAAATATAGAAAATTATACATATTCATTTATTATTCAGCTAACTTTTTTATGCTTCAACTTGATTTAACCAAATTTAACAGTCACATTTTGTATATTTAAGCTGGCGACAAAGTTAGCCTGCTAAACATTTAATAATTCGTACAACTTAGCAACTTTTAAGCAAACAACATAAATTCTTTAATTCGAATAGAGGTTCCTAATATGTGTTAACTAAAAGAGTACAAATTATATCTCTTCTTTTCTAAATATAATTATTTTAATATAAATCTGGGCAATTATTAAAAATAATTAAATTCAATTTCATCAACAACAACAATTAATATTGAAAATAGGTTAATTAATAAACACACGTTGATAAAAACAATTACTCAATTGATTGATTGCAATCGAAAGCTACGCATAAACGTAAGAACGTTAATTACATCGTGTATACCCAAATCAAATTCAGACCACAAACAATGTTATTTGTTGTATTCGCTTATCGGACGATAAACATGATGAATTAAAGTGTTGAAGGTAAGAAATGCGTATTATTATTATTTTTATTCGTGAGTCAACAAATCAAATAGTTATATAAAGGGTATATACATATAGAACAATCTCTGTGCGAATGTGAGCAGCTCACTGTATAAAATTGTCAATTTATTTGCGCTGAATGCATTTACAGTAAAGCCCGAACGGAAGTACACAAAAGGTAAGTCAAAAATGACAAAAATAAAAACGGGGCAATGACTGGCGAATTTAACGACGAAGGGAGATAGGGAAAGGGAGTAAGGGCGTAAGGGAGGGGGGGAAGAGAACTTCGCACATAAATCAAAACGGACAACGGAAGACAATTTATGCAACTGCGAAGACTGCACAGTTTTCAATGGATTTTGCCACACTGTGCGCAGTTGTTTGCACTGAAGAGAACTTGAGGCCAAGGTTGTTGCCGCTGTCGCTTTTATTGTTGTTTCGATTTCGGAGCGCGAAATATTTCACTGTTGTTCACGTTCGCGAGAAGTCGCAGAAAACAAAAACAAAAGAAAACATATATAAAATGGGTGCAGGTAGAAAGAAGCTAAAGAGAAATAAACCAATTTCTCTGCATTTGTATTTGTATTTGTATTTGTGTGTGTGTGTTCAACCTGCAAGTTGCGGCATTTTGTATCTGTATCTGTATCTGTATCTGTATCTGAGTTGCGTAGCTGTATCTGTATCTTTATTTGTATTTAGACTGCGTACCGGTTGCGCTCTTAATGATGTTGTTGTTTTTGTTGTTTTTGTTGTTATCGGCGGCTTTACCTTTGGCTAAGTTCCTGTTTGTTGTTTACAAAATACGCGCCTTCCTTTTTTTATATAGTATTATCTCTGGATTCTTAATGAAAATGAGCTTCGAACGGGGGCAAGTGCCCACCTCTCTCTCTCTCCCTCCCTCCCTCTCTCTCTCTCTCTCTCTTGCTTACTATCTGTTTTTAACCAGCTCGTAAGAGCAGCTGCCGCCGAGCAACACGAAATTTGCATGAAATTCAAATAAATATGCCAATGCAGTCTGCCAGAAATTCAACCAAAAGTGCATTCGCTTCCCATTTCACAGTTCACATTTTCACAGTTCCCAGTGCCATTTACACCCCTCGGACTAGGGATGTGGTTCTCACAGTAAAGCTATCAACAATTCGATTTGGAATTGTGAACATGTGGCTATTTTTTATACCCAGCGGACTGAAAGAAATTGTTGGTTACCATAATCATCTATGCTTTATTCTCTTCCTACTTGAAAGTATTTAAATGTATTACCAGAAATTATTCTCGGAAATTCTATAATTATTTTAAAGTTTCTAAAGCGTATCTTTAAGTCGAGCACTTTAGATTTCCCTAGATTTCCCTAGATTTCGAGTCTTTAAAGATATGTATTCAATTTTTAAATTCTCTTTAACGTGCTCAAATATTATTTATGTTTAATACAAATTAATTCTTCTAAATTTGTTCAAATATTATTTTTTATTATAATCATTTTTTTCTTACAAAGTTGTTTAAACAACAAACCCCCTTTTTATCTGAAACTTGGTTTATCCACAGCTTTTACCGCAGAAAAGTATTACAAACAAATCGTGATATAGAAATAATCTACACAATCTTGAATATTTCCATTTGTAAATAAACGAATAGATAAGGGCGATAAAAAAGGTTTTATCACGCAACTTTAATAGAATTTTTATAAAGTTTTTTCTATACTTTTAATAGAGAGGGAGAGAATCTAGTGAGGAAATATTTGTTGTAAATGGTTTTTTAAAAAGAAAATGAAATATTCCCTAGGCAATAATCGAACGAAATGTTCTTTTTAAAGGCACTCAACTAAATGTAACTAAATGGTTTCCCATTTGTAATAAATTCTTTCAAGCATATAAAAAATGTGTTTATGTAATAAAAAGTATATTTTATAAAAACTAGTTACTTTGATTTGATGTCGCCTTCCCAGTGAGCCAAGGGAATCACGAAAGTACATTAGAAATCGGGCCATAAATGGGCCCTCGCATGAGCCAGGCCAATAAAGAGGCACATGTTGTGTGTGTTTTTTGTATTTTTAATAAGCGCAAAGAATTCGGGCCATATTCATTGGAATTGGCAGTGGAATTGGAATTGCATGCATTTGCTGGTCTATGTTAATATTTGAATAGCCGACAACGATACAACATACTCATAACTTACACACACACACACACACAATTTAACATTGAATTCAGGTCAACAAACATAGAGTGTGTTGGCGGGGGAGGGGGGAACGGTTTAAGCGGGACAAGACCAAGTTTGTCATAAAAAGCCGCTCGTAAAGCGACTGATTTCAATAATTAGATGAGCAAATGCATAAAATCAACATAAAAGCGATTGGCCCAGTGGCCAAAAACTTAATTGTTTAGATGCCGGTTTTGTTAAACTTAAACTCCCGCTCAAAATATACATATATATATATATACATATGTATATATATGCATCAATTTGCATATGGCAAGCGAGTTTGGCAGCTTTGTCCTTTTCGGTACAATTTTCCACACATTAAGCTGATGGCGTGGAAAGCTGGCCAACGCACAAAAGGCGCCGTTAAGCCAAGTGTCTCGTAATTGGTTTGGCTGCGCAGACTGTGAGAGCTGGAGGTCCTTGGCAGCTGCAGCAAATGCGTCGAGTCCTGTGACCTTAGGCAAATGTGGGTTTCAGGCGACGCGCCATATTGCGCACACACACACACAAACACACACACACGCACACACAGCCAGCATTAAATGCAGGGTTGCAATTTCGGGCTGGGTCATCTCTGCACTTGTGAAAAGGGCAGGGAAAAGACTGAGGGAGGGGCGGGGAGGGGAGGGGGCTGTCACTAATATTTCGGTATACTGCTTAACCCATGCATTAAATGGCGGGACAAGTGTTTTATAGAGCGCAAAAACTTGGACGGGGGTTGCTTTTGTTGTTGTTGTTGTTGTTGTTGGTTTTGTTGCTGCTGCTGAAAGCGCGACAAAGCTGCGTTTGGATGGGTGGTTTGGGTGGGTGGACTGTTAGCTGGCTGCTCTTTCTGCGCAAATGAAAAGTGGTTGAAAGGCGCTTTGCACATTTCCGGGCGCGCACAACACACACACACACATACACACAAGCACACACACTCGACGAGTCAAAACGAGGACAGACACTGCTGGAGTGGGAGGTTGTCGACAGGAGCCCCAATTCTGGCACATGCGTACAAAAACAATTGGCCACAAAGCGAAAAATTTGCAGCTCGTCTTTTGTATGGCCACAATTTAATAAAGAACTCACCTGCGTTTTATTTGCGCGCAAAATTCATTTTGCTGGCCAGCTCTTTATCTACAAATATATTCTCTTTATTTTTCTTTCGTTTACACGCTTAACGTTTACACGATGCACAGTTTAGCGGGCAAAGGCAGCGCCTGGGCAGCTCTGGCGGCTGCAGGATGTGCTTGTAGCGACGGCGACGGCGACGCCGACGTCGACGTTGACAGCGGCGACAAAAAATGGCCGCGCTCTCCGCTCCGCTGCGAACGAACTCAACTGCTGCGCTCGGCGTCAAATTTCAAACTGAAGTCAGTTGGCCCGGCATGGCCGCTACAAGCTGCGAGCTGCGAGCTGCGAGCCCGTTTCCGATTTCGATTCCGAGCCCGATTCCGAGTCCGAGTCCGAATCCGATCCCGAGTCCGGGTTGCCCTGCTGCAAATTGTTGTTGCTGCGGCCCGCGGTGCGCAGCGAATGCAAGCCATAAATAAATAAATGCCTCACCAACTGTTCGAAGGCGGTAAAAACGCAACTCAAAAAATTATCCACATGCATTTTCAGTGGCTCGTAAGTGAGAAATTCAGTTACAATTTTGGTATAATCAAGCATTTTCATATCACCAAATCTCTAGTTGTAAGCGTAAATTGTAACTGTAAATGGAAGCTTAATTCATAACATAACTAAAATAAATTAAATATATATAATATGTTACTTATATAACCAGCAACATTTTAATTTTGTGTGTTTCAAACTTCGCCTAACATTTTAAGCTACTTAAAGAGCATTCTTTTATAATAAAGTGGTCTTAAAGTAGCTTATGACTGCTTAAAATAAAGGGTATGCAATAACTTGCTTAGTACGTTATATATACTAACGTAAATAATAATTATTTAATATTAGTCAGTGCGCTGTTTAAGCCTCTTTAGGAACACAATTTGCTGGTTTGCTGAAATCAAAATTAAAACTTTTAAGTTTGTTCAGTTCACTTTCAAACTTATAATGAAGAAATCATTTATTGCGTGCAGACTTATTCACGTCGCTTTTCATGTCTGAGTTTCTTGCTGGGTCAACGCGATATTCAGCAACAACAACAATAAAAATAAGAAGAAGATGAAGAAGAAGAGCAGCAGCAACAACAACAACAACTAGAGACGCGCAGGCAAACGGTGCTTTTTGCTGAAGTTGATAACAGCCATGTTGCTGTCTGTGTGTGCGTGCCCGCGACTCGTCATGTGTGTGTGTGTGAGTAACACAACCACCTAGCACCTAGCCTCTGAGAGCGAGTGCGAGTAAGAGAGCAAGAGAGTGAGTACACTCAAAGAAAAGCATTTAATGAAATAGTCAAACAAGACCTATATCAAAGCATTTTTGAAGCACGAATATAAAAGGTTTTCTATTTTAAAGAAATGCTTCCTTTTATTTTGAACAAAGTCTTACTATTTCCTAAGGTAAACGTGAATTTAAATAACCTGAAGAAAATATTAGTAAACATTTTGCTTGAGTAAAATACAGTAATAGGCAAATAACTTAGCTATTAAATATAATCAAAATAACATAAACAAAAATTGTAAGAATCCATAGAAAAATAATTTATATTATATACATACGCTACTATTAAACTTCACTCAGCTGTATATATTATAAACAAACTTTTCATATTTTAAAAACATTAATAAATATACAATAAGATTATGACGTCAATTTAAATTAAAATAATTTATATATGTACATAAATGCTGTCAAGCATGTTTTAAAGCCATAAAAAGCCCAATAAAGTAGAAAATTGTTTAGCTTTAAATTACAAATATTAAAGCCTTAAGTTGCGATCGCTCTCATATATTATTTATTAATATAATTTTATAGAATTTATTTTTCTATAAATTAGAATTCTATTTTCTTTTTTGTGCTTTTAAAAGTGACCATCAAATTATTCTTTTTGTGCTGTGTATTAAGAAATTCATTCATTTTCCAGGACATGCCTCTTTATATCTATGTACATGGAGTAGTAAATATGTGTGCGTGTGTGTGTGTGTTTGTGAGTGTGTGCCTGGGAGAGCACCCAGAGCTGTGTGTAGACTTTGTGGATTTTGTTTCCAAGCGGCATTGCCCAATACATATTCGTGTGCGTGCTCAGCAAGGACAACGGGTTACTGCGGACTGGGGCTGCCAATTTACGAGGACGCGTATCCTCGAGATTCGCTCGCCAACCGGAGTCAATGAAACTTCTTTGTTGCACGCTCTGCGTCTTTCAAAATTAAATCAAAGTGGGATATTTAAAGCCTCATTAATCAGACGGCTGCTTTCCACAAATAAAGCGCCCCTCTTCACCCCTCGCTTTCCCCTACCCCCCTTCGATTCGAGACGGAGGTGTCGAGTGCCCCACAGCTCGGGGACGCTTAGCTCGAGAGCGTTAATGCGCTCATTAAGTTCAAATTTGTTTCATTGATAATTACACGATGCTCCAATGAAAGAGTACATATATATGTATATAATTATATACTTAAATATACATATGTTTGTCAAGTCCTTAACACATTCGGTTTTTGCTCCTTTTTGCCACCTTGAAAGTATTTTTTTACACACTTTAATTCTAGGTAAAAAAGTAAAGGAAAGAGAGAAAAAACAGCACAAGCTGTTTCAAGCAAACGAAATATTTGCACCATTGTTCAGAACTATTTTTATAATTTATGACCCATATTTCCTGCAGTTAATTTTGGTAATTTTACCTGAAGGCCTGCTGAGAATATGGCTGATTTTTTTATTATATATTTCTTTTGACGAAAATGCAACTGGTCGATTTCTCTTTTGGTCGTCGCTGGATCTATCATATAAATATATTTGCGTTGATTTTGTTGATTAACACAAACGTACAATAACTAAGTTCGTTTTATTGTTGCATCGCTTGCGTCGAGGCAATTTGATGATTTGTCGTAATGAATGCTAATTAAACGCATTCGTTTTCTAGTTCAATTGGCAGCCAACAGGCAGCATCCACTGGGCCAACAACTGCTGGCCAGGCCAAAGCATTCAGTGTGCTCTCCTTCCATAATTCGGACCATGTTTCTATGTATTCGTTCAACTTGAATGTTCTCGTCTGCCGCCGCATGGCCAGGGTAACAAAGTGTGTCAAAATTCTTTGGCGTATCCATGAACAAAACCTTGCTCACATGCTCGGCCTGTGCTCGAGCTGTGGCTGGCTGAATGCCGTAGTTTAGCAAACAGACACACGTACTGAAGTATATAGAAAACGTAGACACAGATAGCGACTTGTGCATGCCCAGGCACAGATACAGATACAGGCACAGATACAGATACATATACAACAGAAAACAGATAGCGCTGCTCGAGTATGTTTCACACAATTTGGGTATATCCACGATGTGCGCGTAAGTGGAAAAGCAAATAAAAGGCGCTAATTTCATGAGGGTTCAATTAGACGTTAGGCTGCTGTACGATTTCTTTTTGGATTTCGTTTTATATTATTTTCTTCTGTCGTGGGTCTACTTTAAATGAAAACACATGTGAAATTCCAGTATTTCTTAAAAGCCTGCATACGTTTTTTTTCGATTTGATACAAGAAAGGCAATAATAATAATAATACAAGTATATAAAAAATTAAAAATAAACAAAAATATTGTTTCGCCCGAGCAGGGACTTGAACCCTGGACCCTTGGATTAAAAGTCCAATGCTCTACCGACTGAGCTACCCGGGCATATGTTATATTCTCGCCGAAGTACATCTATATTTTTACAGCGCTAAAAGCTTCCCACACAAAAAGATTCTTAAAAGCTCTTAGAAAATATATGGCAAAAGCTCAATTCCTCTAAGAAATAAGGGTATATTGATTTTATAACGAAATATGTAACGGGCAACGAATATTTATATCGTTTAACTATTGATATTTCGATCATTCAATCAAGTTTTAAAAGAGTTATTTTAGGGAAATGTGTGAAGCTACTCTGGCAAAATGAGAATCTTAATGGAATAATAATAATAATAAAACTTCATATAAAATATATATTTTTAATAATTTTATTATCAAAAATTGAACTGATACCAACAAAAAAAAAGAGATTGTGAAAAATACTCTTTGATCCCAAACAAAGAAAAAAAATACAAAAAATACTATTTGAAAAAAAAAAAAACAGCAAAAGATTGTGGTCCAACAATTGGCAAGGCTGATAATGGCAGTCCACTCCGGTACGCTATCCCACTACTGCCTACCACGGGAACTCTTGGCTGCTGGTTTTCACCCCTGGCCCGGTTCATCCCTCCTTAGCCAACCTGAATGCCGTGGACTCCTCCGCGGCACCCATATTGATGGCAAGCTTAGTGCGGACGTTCCGTCAACATGGCTGGTCCATTACACAGTGATCCCCAGCCTCAGGCCATCCCACAATCAGACCTCACAGAAGCGTGATTACAGAAGCTGCCAACCTTCCAGTCGAAGTGCTCGAATCCGAACGGGCAATTTATTGTCAGTTTTCTGACCGAGTTGTTTGACTGGTTGCACTGCGTTGCCGACATGCGCTGCTTTGTGTTGTCAATAACGAACGAACTGCTTCAAGCGGTGTAGTGCACTGCTT